>CM062804.1:1192140548-1192740548 GCA_031772625.1 Pinus tabuliformis
GAGTAACGTCGGGTTGCCGAAGGAGTTGTGGACGGAAGCAGTGGCAACTGCTTGTTATGTGATAAACCGATCTCCATCAATGGCAATAGACTGCAAGGTTCTGCAAGAGGTATGGACAGGACACCCTTGTGACTATTCTAAACTCAGAGTGTTTGGTTGTGATGCATATGCTCTAGTGCCTAAACATCAGCGAACTAAATTAGATCCAAAGTCTAAAAGGTATATCTTTGTTGGGTATGGTGATGGAACAAAGGGATTTAGATTGTGGGATCCTACTACCCGCAAAATCATCATCAACAGAGATGTAAGGTTTAGTGAATCCTCTCTTGTACAGTTAGATGTAGATAGAAGATTGAAACAGGATGATGTATCTGATTTCCAGCATATTCAGTTTGACAGCATCTCTAATGATAGTCATAACGACCATAGTTCAGATTCTAGTCATGAACAGGTTTCAGAATCAGATTATGAACAGGGTTCAGATGGAGGACATGAACAGGTCTCAGATGGCGATCATGAAGAAATTCCTACATTTGATAGACAGCCAGTTGTGGAAGCACCAGAAACATTCTTAAGGAGATCTACAAGGATCAAACGCCGTCCGAGAAGGTATGATGATTCAGTTGCTTTGATCGCTAATGATGATGAACCTTTGTGTTATCAGGACGCTGTAGAAGGTTCAGATAGTGACAAATGGAAAGCAGCCATGAAGGAAGAAATGATGGCCTTAGGTAAGAATGGCACGTGGGATCTGGTTGAACTTCCCAAAGGCAGGAAAACTGTGGGATGCAAGTGGGTCTTCAAGCTGAAACGAGGTGTGAATAATACGGAAGACAGGTACAAAGCTTGGCTGGTTGCAAAAGGGTTTTCTCAGAAAGCTGGCATAGACTTTCATGAGATATTTTCACCAGTGGTTAAAATTGTTTCAATTAGAATTGTGTTAGCATTAGTGGCTTTGTTTGATTTGGAGTTGCAGCAGTTAGATGTTAAGACTGCATTTCTACATGGTGATTTAGATGAGGAAATATATATGGAACAACCGGAAGGGTTTGCTCAACATCACAATGCAAAATTTGTCTGCAGGCTCAAGAAGTCATTATATGGCCTGAAGCAGTCGCCTCGGTAGTGGTATAAGAAGTTTGATTCTTTCATGTTGAGTCAGAAATATGTAAGAAGTGAATATGATCATTGTGTTTATTTTAAGCAGTTAAATAATGGCATGTTCATTATCTTAGTGTTGTATGTTGATGATATGCTTTTAGCAAGCAAAAGCATTGAAGAAATCAATAGGTTGAAGACTCAGATGGCAAGGACGTTTGATATGAAAGATCTAGGAGCCGCAAAACAGATTTTGGGCATGGAGATTTTCAGAGACAGGGACAATGGTAAGCTGTGGCTATCACAACAGAAGTATGTTGAGAAAATACTTTTGAGGTTTGGTATGAATAATGTGAAGCCTGTGTCAGTCCCTTTAGCTTCCCATTTTAAGCTTTCTTCGAGTTTATGTCCTAATACCGATGAAGAAAAGGATTATATGTCTCGAATTCCTTATGCCAATGTAGTAGGATGTTTGATGTATGCGATGGTGTGTACGCGACCAGATATTTCTCATGCAGTTGGAGTTGTCAGCAGGTACATGGCAAATCCGGGTAAAGAGCACTGGTCAGCAGTGAAATGGGTGCTTCGGTACTTGAGAGGCACAAGTAGTTATTGTATTTCTTACAATAAGAGTAGTGAATTTGTTTGCGGATATGTTGATTCCGATTTTGCAGGTGATTTGGATAAGAGAAGGTCAACTTCAGGGTACGTCTTTACTCTTGCAGGTGGAGCTATAAGCTGGATGTCAAAGCTATAGAACATTGTTGCTTTATCCACTACTGAAGCAGAATACATTGCTGCTTCGCATGCTTGCAAAGAGGCGGTTTGGTTGAAAGGTTTGCTTGGTGAGTTTGGTTGGTTACAGGATAACATCAGGTTACTTTGTGACAGTCAAAGTGCAATACATTTGACTAAGAATCCGGCCTATCATAGTAAGTCAAAGCATATTCCAATCAAATATCATTTTGTAAGACAGGTTATCACTGAAAGGGGAGTTTCTCTTGAAAAGGTGCATACAAAGGAGAACTGTGCAGACATGTTCACGAAACCAGTTTTGTTGGAGAAGCTATGCTGGTGTTTGGCTTCTCTTGGCTTGCAGAAAAGATAAAATAATAATAACAGGGCATCAGGCGAATTGTTGTCAAGGTGGAGATTGTTGAGATTTTCTGTTTGAGTCAAATAGGCAAAAATCTCTGAAGGATGACAACAATAGGGATTTAGTTCCTAGATTAGCTCCAGGTTGTTGGGAGGGAGTTAATGCCTCCTATATTTGATGTGAGGGAGTTATGAGGCTGTTAGATTCTCTATGCTATTTAACAGGCAGTCATTCGGATGTTTGCTATGAGAGAGTGTGAGGATTTCATGATGTAATCTCCAATTTAATTAATAAACTCCTGATGCCTATGTTTGGTGGACGTAGCCCAGATTGGTTGGGTGAACCACGTTAAAAGCTGTGTCTTATGTGCTTGTTTATTTTTCTGCTGTATGTTTGTGTTAATTGCTGTGCACCTGATCCAACATTTGGATGCACGTGGATAGTTTTTTTGAGTGCAGGTGGAATAGAAAGTAGGAAACACAAGTTTAGCATGTATGGAAACATGGTAGAGAAGGAGCACGAACTACATATAAGGGTATGTGTGCTTCATAATTGCGCCATCACTCCGAATAAGTGAAGAGGAAACACTTGGTCTTGAAGAGACGAGTATAGGAATGAAAGCCAAGAGGCATTTTCTTTCTGTCTTAAGACAAGATGGAATTGAAGGAACACCGAGGATGGTGTTTTATAAAATGGGAGAGAATGTAACACCCTTATGACTTTTTTTTAGCTACTTACTATTTTTATACATTGAACTATTATGGGATTTAATGGAAAGCAAGCCCATGATGAGACTTATGTCATGATAAAATTGTATTATTAACATTTATATAATACATAAATTGACTGGGAATATTTAGGAAGAGCACTAGAATGGATAAGAATTCTTGCTAGATTAGAAAAAGTTTTGGTGGTCAAGTCCACATGATGGACCTTCCCTAAAAGGTCTCCTAAAAATTCTCTAGGAGAAAAATAAAATGAAATTAAAATAATGGGAGAAAAAAAATTTGTTGTTAACTTAGTTGGAGAGAAATACAAAGTGGGCTGGAATAAAGCATTATGGGAGATAAAAGCAGGCTTTAGAGAAAAAAAAACATATTTTTTTAAGAAAAATTAAAACAAAAATCCCTAGACAAAAGAGTTGGCATACTTTAAAGAATGACGCTCCTTAAAAAAGAAAAAATCTATAAAATAAAACCACCTAGGAATCTAAGGGAGGTATATTCCTAAAGGAAAAAGGTCTGAGTATGGGAAGAAATGTGGGAAATGGTTCATGGATGGGTAGAACGTGTTACATTCCAAAATATTTTACAAGCGTTGTGGGAAATGGTTCATGGTGGGTGGAATGTGCTCCATTCCATAATATTCCGCAAGCATCCTGTCATGATCAGGAATTATTTTTGTTTTATTTTGTATGTGTTGCTGAATAGGAATAACATTTAACAAGAAGACTCAAGCTGGGATGTATCAAACTAGCTGTAGAAGCATGGGTTGCATACAGCAAATTCTTACGAGATTTCTCAATTAGTGAAAAATCTAATTATTGTAACGTTACAGATTAAATTTTGTAAATCTGTTTTGCTTTTGCATGCATGTAGGAGTTGTACCTTTATGAGTTAAATTTATATATAATGCATGTAAAACAATTAAGTACTATAATTTTATGTGGGTAGATTATTATGGAATTAAGAAATGCACTCCGTTAGAAACAAATTCTTGCATATAGTAGATAAATGAGATTACTCAGATAGATTGACTTAGTTATCAAAATGTGAAATTAGTGTTCCAGTAGTTTTATTGCTAATTTAAAAAGAATACTAACCATTGTTTACGTTGGGCATGACATTCCTAAGTTATATTGTGACAAATCAAAACTAAAATTCAATATGGAATATGCATGTGGATTTCGATGGTAAATAAAATATTTTTCAGTTTGTGAATCGATCTCAAGACAGGTTAACTGTATACAGAAATATAAAATTAAATATAAAATATTCATGTGGATTTCGATAGTAAATAAAATATTTTTCAGTTTGTGAATCGATCTGAAGACAGGTTAACTGTATAGAGAAATATAAAATTAAATATAAAATATGCATGTAGATTTCGATAGTAAATAAACAATTGGTTCGGTTTGTGAATTGATCTTAAGATGGGTTAACTATATACAGAACTATTTGAACATATTTTTTTCGAGGGCATAGTAATGAAGTCGAGGTAAAAAATATAATAATATTTATATTATTTTATATTGTTATAATTCCTACAACAATGTTAGAAGGTTTGTATGTCTACAATAAAAATGGTAAGGCAGTGAAACAACATAATTGTAAAATACATTATAGCCATAATCAATACCACATAATTTTATACTAGATGGTTCAAGCTATATACTACTATGGGAAAACTAATAACAAAGGATTGTGATTGGAATTATGGGAGAAATAAGTTCTATGGAATACGAATTATACTCCGGTAAATCCAACTTAAAATTTATTCAAATAAAAAGAAATGTAATGTAGTTAGTTATGCTTTAAATTAACAAAATACTCATCTTATTTGAGAGTAAGGTAGTTAATTATGCTTTAAATTAACAAAAGACTCATCCTACTTTAGAGTCCTGCAAAATGGAGGGAGGAATTAATAGAAAAACTCTATTTTATTTGTAATTAAAATATTGATATATAGTCGGTCTTACTAAATGACTGCGATAAGCTAGAATATACAAGTGTATTTATTAGATTTAAAATATATAATATTTCTAAAAAGGAAAAATTAAGGAATCCATATCGTTTCTTAGTCAATTTCAATAAGTAAGTTAAGTATTTCAAGTTCGATAGCTGCTAAGAATCACAAAGGTGGTTTGCATCAAGCTTTGGACCTTACGAGAGTTTTAAATTTTATAAGACAATTATGTTTAATATTTTACAACTTAAAAATAATAACTACCCAAAATTTAACACATGTACTAGACCTACTTTGGTCTATGAAAATTGGTCCTCATGTTTACTAAAATGAATGGTTTAAGAGTAATGGAAATACAAATTGCAGATGGAAACACAACATATAATAACATAGAGTTTACCAGAGAATTAGAAGAGTATAACATGATACTTTAAAAATTAAAGAAAAAAGAAAGGGTTAATTTTCCAGAACCTTTATGTGTTTAATTAACTCTCAGTTACAATTAAATTCAATGTTGAAAAGTAAGAATGAAATGGCAAGAAAGAAAAATAAATAAAAACCCCAATATTATCTCAGCACAAACAACCTTTTGAAAACCATACACGAGTATATATTGTATAAAGGCCAAGGAACGAAGAACATAATTCATAACCCAAAAAAGTTTTGGATTCATAACCCAAAAAAGTTTTGGATTTAGTAGAATAAAAAACATGACCTTGGCCTGGGAGACGGACACTTCATAAAAATGTGATCAACGTGGCCTTCCAACATGTAGACATAAGAAATCTAATGAATCACCTTTAGGGAAATATAATGGAACGCAGATTATACCTAGTATTTAAGAATAGCTACGCACTTTTTCTTATGTAGAAAATAAAAACATAATTATTAACTGAAGCTATAAATTACCAAAATTCTCTTTCAAGGAATAATACCAATAGAACAGGTTTGTATCTTTAATTCTAGCCGCAGACGTAGAACTACAAAATTCGAAAATAAAAATCATGTGAGATCCCAATGGGAACACTTGAGTTTCCTTACATCAAAGAATTAGAGATAATGCGTACAAAGGAAATTTCTAACATACATCGTGGTTGAAATTTAAAATTAAAAGCAGTATAAAGAAAGGGATGGGAATGCAACTAGAAAGATACATGGAAGTTCGGGGGCACTCTCAATTGGATCCTGAAAACAAAATAATTAATATATATATATATATATATATATATATATATATATATATATACTCCTTAATAAGATTACAGAAGTAATGTTATAAATTGGGATGTCTTAGATAAGTTGAACCTAATTCTACATTGGCGAACATGAAATAAAATACCTCACCGTCTTGTACAGGGAATGAGAAGAGTCAATGTAAAAATGAGCTAATCTCCTCACAACCATCTTTTAAAAAAAAGAGGTTACTACGAAAGGAGGAGTGGCTAGAAAACCACATGAAGAGGAACCAATGAAGAAAAAAAATTCACCCTCTACCTGTATGAAATTCGAGTCTCAAGAATTTGAAAATTTGTTACCAGTGACCTCATTGTGGTTCTATAGCTAGGGTGTGAGCCATGTTCAATAAATATATGCGACTAACTATACCTCACGAACCCAACCCATGGAGTAGCAGTCTGGCCTCCATGATCCAAGTCGAAATGAACCAAGGAGGTAGGAAAAGACACTTAATTTCTAAAACCAAACACTAAAAGTATTCAACACCATTGTATTGAAGTTTTAAGATTGGAATCGTTGATATTCCACCCACCTGATGGGCCATGTGTAGTCACATGAGCACATGCGGCATGGCCTTCATAGATAAGGACGTATTTATAGTCCATAAATAATTTATACCCCAGATGTACTAATAAAGTAATGGTATCCTAAAAACAAGAGACAATGCATTCCCTTGTGAAATGTAACATGAATTACTACCCATAATATTATAGTAGTGTACTAGCATAAATGAATATTTCAGCCTATCAGTAGTATAAAGTGTAAAACATATTCCATAAGCCTGAAAAGATCTTGAATGAATAATGTACCACCACATCAATGTAGAAATAAAATATATATGGGATAACAACATTTACTAGTTTTGAACAATTATTCCAATAGATGGTCACTCGAGGTTTAATTGTCCAAAAAAAAGCACATTTGCTTATTTATAAACAATAGAAACAAGAATTGTATTCCATATTTAGTCTAGTCATTTCACATAGGATATAATTATCTCTGTTAAGGGCAAAGTTAGAAAGGAAAATAAAACAAATTAGGATATTGGTTTACATGAGAGGGAAGCAAGTAAAAGTACTTCATCTCGTACAATTTATTCAAAAGTCAATATAAACAATTAAATAATTATTATTCTAGTTGACTAAATAGATCAATTAAAAAAATTGTATTAAAACAACGTAAGTAAATGTAATATTTTACAAACAAGCTAAATATTAAACTTATATATGTAATAATTTTTTGTTCCATTCTTATGGTTCAAAAAAACCAAGATATACTATAATGCTAACTATGGGACCCTACAAATTAAAGGTTGTAAATTAACTTGAAGGTTGTAAATTAACTTGCTGTGAATGAATTGAATAATATGTTGTGAACTGATATGGAAGAAATAATTATATAGTTAATATGTTTACGCACAAAAAGGAGAAATATTAAGGTATGAATACTTTACTTTCGAGTAAATATATATATATATATATATAATATAAAACAGGTTCAAAATTCAATTCCTTGAGAGTTAAGGGTAGGAAAAATTATATATATATATATATATATAAAGTGTAGCTCAACACATAAGGCACCAAAGTGTCAGCAACAGTGACAACTGAATTTGAAATGTAGAATATATGTTCTCATATATATATAATGATGATTAAAAATTCAAGTGGAATCCTCTCTAGTCTTCTAGAATATGGGTCATCAACCATTGACTTATTCACAATCTAAAGCTACAAGTTCTGCATATCGAATACCTTAAGGAATGATGGCATAGACATGAACAATGAAATTATCAAGGAGAAGAAGTGTGGGACATAGGTAATTATGTGTTATATAAAATTTAGCTTTGAAACCTTATCAAACCCGCAAAGTGTTGATTAGACGGGATAGAGTGTCACAATAACTTATTGAAATAACAAAGAAAAGAAAGAAACATCTTAATCCCATTAAGTTATAGGTGATAGTGATAATGATATTCTAATTGCTTCGAGAAATAGGAAAGCTGAATAAGACCCATAGAAATGGTACTTAAAATAAATTATAAATGATAGCTTTACGTAACAAATGGGCAAGGTGATACAAGGAAATAATAAGATCACAACTTGGTAGGTTGGTTGAGTATGTGGAAATAAGGATGATAAAATAGAAAAAGGGGAAAGCTCTTAACCTTGGCTTATAACTTAACGTGTATTAATGTATTGTGGGCATGATAAGATACATATATGTATGTAAGTGCCATTATGTTTAAAATGGTTTTTAGGGTGTCATTGGTGTAGGGAAAAAAATGGCTATTTAGAGATAGTATAAAAAGGAATTTGTATGTTGATTATAAATAAATAAAAACAAAAGTAAATTAATTTACTACCAAGCACGATTCTTATATATTAAAATCAAAGGTAGTGTGACTTAGTTCACATGAATAGAGACATTGTCGTCTCTGAAAAATTTATGTGATAATGTGTAAAGTGTTTGATTGTTTTTTTTTCGTGCACATGTTGTACATATGCCTTGTGTATTATGTATGTTGTTATGTGTATGTGGCACTGGGAACGTGAAAAAATCATATAAAAACAATAAAGGTTATTGGATCTATATGAAGTATGATTGACATGATAATTAATTAAAACACTGATTGGGTTGGTGTTGTTATACAAACAAGTAAGCATTGGCTAGGTTCCCTAGAACCACCTGATGAAATTATAATATTTTATGATGTGGGACAATCTAGTGATAAAACCAAAGGAAACCTTGAAGTCTTGATACTTGGTTGGACGGGTCCAAGGGAGGAGAATGAAGTTGTAAGTTTGTGGACCTATAATAGGAAATTGTTGAGGGAAGGCAGAACACTACTAGTTGGGGTATTCTTCAGCTAGTCGGATCTAGTGGAATTCCCAAGACATACTTGTGAGTCTATGAGTTATCGGGTTGGACTTATACAATCTTGATGCCTTTGAAAAAACTTTGATAGGTCTCTATCAGGAAACTGTTTTGGGAATGAAAAACTCGCTAGGGGGAGATTTGGATGTAATGACCAATCTCAATGTTTGGGAGGAGTGGTATTTCTCCTTGGTGAATTTTGTAATAGTCTAACTCTGATAGATAAGTGCTCTATACTACAAGTATTTCAGAACATAATTGTTATTCTACGTTGTAAATTTACATGAAGTATTTATCTGTATTTCAAAACAAAACAGTTATTCTAGATTGTAAATTTAAATGAAGTTTTTAATTCTATTTGAGAACATAACTATATTCGAGATTGTAAGTTTACATGAATTATTTAACTCTATTCGAGAACAAACTTTTATTATGTATTATAGCTTACTATGAAGTCCTTAAGTATTAGCAGTGATCAAAGCCAATGTTTTTTTTTTAAGTTCTAGTGAGACAATGAAATAAAAACATGTGCAAGAATCTTTTTGTTATCTATTATGAGTTGCTAAAGCTCATAAGTGAAGAAATATGAGAGATATTGATTGATATTAGGTTTGAGTCTATAAAATAAGGTTATTATTCATTGTCGAGACATGATAGACTCCATTAATAGACTGGGTGTTTGTTAGGGTCAGCCCTCACATAAATAAATTTTTATACCTGAGCGTTGTGTTGGGTGAAGAATATCTCTTAGCATAAACTAGATCACATCTAGTCTGTATAGCATAATGATTTCATGAGGGCACAAGAAGACAAATAATGTGTAATAAATCAATGTAACCCGTCTGTTTGGTAATTTAATTGATTTTAAATTACTACATAAATTATTGACTAGGGCTACTATAGCGATGAAGTGTATGTGTATTGTATGTAATAGAATTCTTTATTATTAGATAAATTCCTATATTAAATTGAGATATTGAGATGAAATTTTTTTCATCACTCTTACATGAAAATAAATATGCCACTCTTTAAAAAAAATGAAATCAAAATTATTGCACTTGCTTAAAAGAAATATCACACTTTACTTGAAAGAATAATCACACTTGCTTGAAACAGATATCACACTTTCTTGAAATAAATATCAAATTAGAATTATCACACTTACTCAAAAGAAAGATGACACTTGCAGAAATAAAAATACTCTGAAATCAAACCCAAATTGCTTCAACAAAAAAGAATTTAATCTAAAATATCACACTTAGTATAAATCAAAATCTTCTTTACTTAAATGTAACTTAGCTCAAATATAACTCAAACTATATTGAAAATTCTAAATCAATCCACACTCTATTATACTATTGTTCATGTTCATAAGAGATCTCATCTTCACTCATTCATGCTATAGAAAAAATATGAAACAAAACACACTATGTTATGAACTATGTTATCACTATCAAAGTCATTGATTAACAATCGAAATTGGACAGTTAGATGAACTAATTAAACATGATATAAAATTCAAAATTGAAATGTTAGTTGAAAACAATAAAACCTTACAAGTCCACGAGGCCCTCCTGCGAGATGTAGGTAATAGCATGACTCTTTCAAATTATTATATACGCATTAGGGTAACGCACATCAAGGATTTCAAATAAAACAAAGTTTTTATAACTGCAAAACAGAGTTTTCAAAACAATATTCAAGACTGTGTTTTCATACCGAGAGGTAGATTTATAACCTCTACCAATAATTGTCTAGAGATTTATGAGCCTATCCTACTCGAGAAATACTAAAAATATCATAGAAAGATAATATCTCATGATTTGCTTATGATTTTATATCAGAGAAGAAAATCATGAGGCTAAATATCTCTGTGCATTAATTTCCATGTTCACCTGGTTCACCTTCTGCTCCTTCTTCGCTCGTTGACTTCCATATTGATTGGCCCTATGTCATGTTCTTATCATCACTCAAGATCATGAAGATAGAAAAATATCATTGTGTCATCTATTAGCCACCTGCCCATATGTCTCTTTCCTCGGCTGGAGTTTAGAACCTATTGAACCTTGAACTTAGCAGTAAAAATAATCATTAGCTGTAGAATTTGTGCGATTTAGTACCTCATGCAAATATTAAGTTAAATAATAAAGAAAAATGAAACTTATGAAATAAAATATTTTTAAGTACCTATTGGTTCCATGAACCTTGTGAATTTCTGCTCAATTAGAGTTATTAGAGTAAAAAAAAAGGAGGATGGAGTGTGAGAAGGTGGTCAAAAAGAGACAATTTTGGGCTTTAACATTCCCCCGCATAAAAGACATTGCATGTCCTCATGCACAAAATTTCAAAATTTGTAATCCTTTTGTTTCATTGAGCATCTTCAAAGTCCTGAGAAAGGACATCTAAGTTAGTTCTTCTGCTTTTCTAACATTGACTACTATAATCCTTGGTTTCTTCATCAAGATTTTGTGTTATGAGCTTTTTCTTAAGAAATTGATTTTCAGCCTTCAATTTCTTATTTTTCTCCTACCATAAACTAAGATGTAACAAGATGTTGTCATTTTGAGTTATTTGGATTTCATTTGGTGCCTTTATTGTTTCATGTTCCTACTTCAAATGTCTATTTAGTACCTCCAATTCATAGATTTCCACCTTGAGAGTCTTTACAATTTGGGTTTCTCCACGAGGGTCAAAATGAATAATTTCTTCTCGGTTTGAAGATGATTCAATAGTTTTTCCTATAGCTCTTTATTCCATATATTTTGTGTAGTCATGTATTTCTTGTTAGATAGGATCAGTTTTTGGAATTTGCCTAGCTGGACTTGCAACTGGCGATGGAACTCTCAGTTCCTCTTTTTCTTCTAAATTGACAAATTCCAGAGATTGCTAAGACTATGCATGTATTGGTTTGTTAAGCCTTGCACTTCTTCTTATAGTTGATGGTGATTTTTTAGTAGTGTGTGGACGCCTTTTAGCCTTTTCTTGTTCTATATCTCCTTTTCATGTACATTCCCATTTATTGTTGGTTATCTAAGAATCTAACATTTTTATGCTTAAGAGTTTCCAACACATTTATAAGAGGGGTTTGATCATCAAAATATTGATCTTACTATGTTTCTTCTAAAGGTGAGTTTTCCTTAAGGCTTGAGGGAAACTTTCTTCTACTCTTTTTGGTCTTATCACTGGGCTCTTCTTGTTCAACTTCTTTGAAATGATTTCTAATTAGAAAATTGTCCTAGTTATCCCCTTTTCTCTTCAGATGGCCTTTAATTAAAATTTTCACTAACCCATGATGGTAGAAGGAATTCTCTGTGGACTACATTTTCCTCTGAATATTTCCATCCATTTTTGTTAACTTATGATGCAGGGTTACCCTCACTTACACCCACAGTATGCATGTAAAATGCATCCACACATCTGTCCCAGGTATTTAACTCACAAAGGAGTCAAATATTCCATCGCTAATGGTTAAGGCCCTCTTTTAGTCTCATGCGGAATGATTCATAGACTTACCAAAGTCTACACATTAACCCACCATTTCCTTTTGAAAGGAAAGTAATCACCCTGCTTTAAACCTTCTATCAGGACTTTTAGACTCCCTAAGTCTACATATATAACCTTTTCCCTCTTACCTTTGGTTATATATGGCTAATACATAAAACTTATCCATCGGTGCTATTTTCCTTATAAAAACATTTACAAAGGAAGAAATATGCAAACACACCTTTTTTTCCTCTCAGTATGGGATCTGCACATTTTCCGAGGCTACCTTTATTGCAATCGGGCATCGCTCCCTTCGTGGGTCATACATACATATATGTCTCACCACTTTTTTGACTCCAATTTGTGACTATCGAGTCGTTAACATCACTTTTGCATTAAAAGACTCGGACAACACATATATCAGAATTACACGAGAACAAGAGAAATATAAAGGAAAACTTCATCGGAACACACAGGCCGGAACTTAAAAAAATTACAACCGCGACTAAAATTATCATCGGGTCCGCCTCCTTTGATCCTTTCCGCTGTAACTTCTGATCTCTGCCCTCTTTGATTGCCAATGTACGCGATCTTCAATCAACCTCATTGCTTATCAGCAATAATGCAATATCGCTATCAGCTATCACTTGATCTTTGACTCTTCCACTTTAAACTCCGATCCGACATATATTTCAAACCCGATGGGTTTTAGGCCATATTCGATGGGATTTCAGGTCCGACTATACATCGCATGTCGTAATCGCTTCCTTCATTTGAAGAATTATGATGCGATCCCAATTTCCCCACTCTTGTGATTTAATCCTAGCCATTGGTCTTCTCAATCTGACGGCTACTGTGCATGGATATTTCACTTATCCGTTCTTCTGCTTAACTTAATTTTTACACCATATTCAGTGGTTGCGATAGTTTCCGGGTTTCTTCAAAGGTTCTTCATCCTTCACAGTTTCCGCTACGCCACTCTGATCTTAGCTTAACTATGCATGCTCCTTTGGTCACTGTCATCTTGGATCCTTCGAATGGATTCAATGCTCCATTAGGATTTCTCTGAATCGTTCCTCTCCTCGGTGTATTTCTTCAAACTTTGCTTTCTACCTCCACTGCTCAACTTCCTTTGAGTTGAACTCCTCAGCGAATTCTTGCTTCGTAACTTCTCTCCAAGGCTTCACTCTATTTCCTTAATTGGATTCAATGACCCATTATGATCCCTCTGAATCATTTTTCTCTTTTGCGCGTTCCTCTAAACTCTATCTACAAACCTGTTATAGAACCTACGAATTCACAAGTAATTCATCCATGAAATACTCATTCCACACACTGACACAGTCAGGAATAAATCTTTGTAGATATAAATATAAACACACAATTACATTCGAGACTCTGTGTCTCGCACAGGTTTGATCCTCAACTATTCATGGCCTCCTTCTGAGCTCTGCCCATAGGCTTACATTTATACCAGAAAGGTTCATTGAACTAATCCTGGTTTAACTCCTAAATCTACTGAACTGACTCCTAAAATCCTTTATCCTCTACGTCCACTTATAATCTCCATTTAATTCTCGGGAGCTCTCCTTAGTTCCTCGAATGATGGAACTGCTTAAAGAGTCCTAATTGACTTTATACTCTTTTTTCATTATTTCCCACTCATGTTCTCATTTATTTGAGAGAATTTACAAACATCTCACGTTATCTAATTAAATCACTTAAAAGCCTAAATATTACATTAACTTGAGACATAGGAAACTAACTTCCTAAAAATACATGATCCCCTATGTATACTTAATTACAATGATTTACTCTTGGGTTGAATGCTCCTGCATCAGGCTCCCAAAGTAGAAATTATTCATGATCTCCTGATCATGTGTCTCCTGCTCTTTATCTTCCTAGATCCCATACTTTGTTTCGTAATTCCCCAAATGTCTTATTCCTTTGTTATTGTTGTCCTTCTGCTGTCTTCTGCTCCATCTTCTTCTCCTTGTCAATCAGGTTCATACTCTGATTGATCCTCTTCCCTATTGCTATCATTTTCCTCCATATGGACTGCTTCATCGCTAACTCCCATAACTCTTCAATCTCTATCTCTAATATATCTTTGGGTTGGTCCATATTCTGCCATTCACTGTTACCTCTTTCTCTTTGCTTCAAGTTGTTGTTGCTGTCTACTATCTCTTCAAATTGTTGTTTATTTTCTTATACTTTCGCTCTTGCTACCATTGTAGACATTGCTCTTGCTTTGGCTATCATTCTAGACATTGTAGTAGTTACCGCTCTAGGTACCACTATACACATTGCTTCCACCCAAACTTCCTTAATATCTTTAAGGATATCTCCCTCTGCAACATCTAATTTCTGCATTGAATTCTGACTTTCCAGCATTCTCTCCAGAAGTTGAACTTTTCTGTTCCATGGATTAAATTCTTCCACAAAATCTTCTTCCTTTATCCTTATTTGGCTGCTCATCTGTGCCAAATTTCCTCCAACATCTGCAACAAAACCTGCACTCACAAAACACTTGTTAAAATAAAAAACATAAGGCTTCAGTGCCTTATTTTCCTTTGGAAACAATTCAGCTTGCTGCTCTATTTCTTTCTCCTCTATCAGCACACGAGTATGTTGTTTTGAATTCTCAATAGAATTCATGCGATTGTCAGCTAGTCTCTTCTCCATAGCATCTTCTTCAATGATATCTCTCTGCTTTTGTTCACAGTAGTGAACTTCTTCTTCCTTAGCCTGCTGCTGGTTAACTCTTCTTTGAAATTGTTTGATTCTTACTGCCTCCCTTTCATCGTTACCCTCTTGTTCTTTAAGAACCTCCATATCATCTTTAAAAAATATCTATCCTTCCCCAATGACATTCATTAGATCATTTCTTTGGGACAACATTTCTTCAGTCTTCATTGAAATAAGATTGCCATCTTCCTTCTCTATGACAGCTCTATCATTCTACTACCTACTCCTAGGTGATTCTTCTGTCTCCTTCTGATTTTGAGATCTTGCCATCCCAGTCTTGATCTGAACAGATTTCAGATTTTTCTCCTTCTCTCTGACAAACTCTAAAGTTTGTTCATTCTCCTGTGATTTGCCTGCAATCATCCACAAATTATTATTTTTAAAATCATAAGACCTGGCGGTCTTACTCGACTCTTCAGTCATCACATTTCCTTACTGCTCAGAATCTTCTATGTGATTTAGCTCCTCAGGCTCAACTTCATCTCCTTCCTTCACAAGGAATGGTTCTTCTCTTGTAAGAGCTCCAATTATTAATTTGTCAATGAGTTCTTTCTGCTGTAACAACTCAATACCTGCCTCATTTTAGAGGTCTTCTTCATCATACTCTACTGCTCTAGAGTACCTTTTATCCCCTAAAACACATTGCTCCTCATACCTTAGTTTAAGAGCTCTATTCAGCTTCACTTCAGAGTCTTCTGTAAGATACTCCTCCATGCATTCAACAACTTCACAAGACTGTTTATCCTCTCCTATGCATCCTGCAAGCACACCAAAACTATTAGGTTCAAAAACACAAGGCTTGATGGCCTTATACACCAGCTCTTCACCTTCAGTCAACATCTATTCATGTTGCTTTGAACTATCCCAATAGTCCATGAGATCTTCACTTGACCTCCATTATTTATCTTCAGTGTAGTCTTCACTTTCTCCTAGAATTTCTCCCTGTTCTAGTTCTCAAATGTACTCTTCCATTTCAAACTCAACTTCTTTGAGTTTTTCCATCAGCTACTCTACTTGCTTTTGTTGTAGCCTTCTCTGCATCACATTCCATTCCACTCGCTTCTTCCTTAATACCCAACCTTGTCTCTAGCTTTCCTCAAGTATTCTCCTTAATACATTGAGTTGTTCTTTCAACTTTGCAATCTCTTTGTCAATTTTCTCCTGACTCATCCTCTTGACATTTTCCTTGACATCCTCTTTCCTCATCTTTCTTCTATTGTGGCTTCTCTCTGAACCTTTGCTATGACTATCAGTAGTCATCTTCTTCTTCTCTTCCTTCATGAGTTCCTCACTCATCTGCAATAAGCCCCTACAACAACTAGTCCTCCTCGCTGGAATCTTACATCACTAAGATCTCCTCACTCAGTCTTTTGGTAATCATGGGTCCTTTGTTTGGAACCTCCTCTTAAGAAACACCTTTTCTCCTTCTAGGCTTCTCACTTCTCAAGAACACAACTGACCTCTTGTATTTCAATCACAATGAAATAGTTGGTTCTAACCACCTCTTCTTTCACTTAGAAAGTCTTACTATCTTCCTTCATTACCTTGGTAATTCTACCCACATCCTTTGTGGAATTACCTTTCTGAGCTACAACAATATCTCTACAATAAAAACTCCCCTTCTTGCTACATGTACCTCACTAAGCTTCTCTCCCTTTGAGCTCAGCCTTTTAGCATCTCTCTCTGATTCTTTCCTTTGGAACTAATTGAGCACTCCTCGCTCTAGATTGCGGAAATCTTCTCACCTCCTTATGTTGTTACCTGTGCATCAATATAAAATCCACACATTCTCCAATCAAAAAAGAACGTATCACCTCACCTTCAAGATCTCAGCATGATCTTGTTTCACCATTCCACTCGTACCTTGAATGGATTGTCCTTTGTTTCTTGCATCTGCAAGTTCTGTTGCACTTTATCTCTGTGTGCCTATTATTTGTCAGATTAAAATTTGATCCTCCTTGCCTGCATACACATCTTAAAACAAAACTCTGTTCTAAGTCCTTTTCTACATAATTCCCTTATTCTGTTCTGCTATCTATTGTTCCAATAATAATTAGGCTCTAACACCAAATGATGTAGGGTTACCCCCACTTACACCCACAGTATAAATGTAAAATTCATCCAAACATCTGTCCCAGGTATTTAACTCACAAAGGAGTCAAATCTTCCATCTCTAATGGTTAAGGCCCTCTTTTAGTCTCATGCGGAATGATTCATGGACTTACCAAAGTCTACACATTAACCCACCTTTTCCTTTTGAAAGGAAAATAATCACCCCGCTTTAAACCTTCTATCGAGACTTTTAAACTCCTTAAGTCGACATATATAACATTTTCCCTCTTACATTTCGTTATCTATGGTTAATACATAAAACTTACCGATCAACGCTATTTTCCTTATAAAACCATTTACAAAGGAAAAGATATGCAAACACACCTTTTTTTTCCTCTCGGTACAGCCTCTGCACATTTTCTAAGGCTACCTTTATCGCAATCAGGAATCGCTCCCTTCGCGAGTCATACATACATATATGCCTCACCACCTCTCTGACTCTGATCTGTGACTATCGGAATTGTTAACATCACTTTTGCATTAAAAGACTTGGACAACACATATATCGGAATTACACGAGAAGATAAATATAAAGGAAAACTCTGCCAAAACACATAGGTCAGAAAACAAAAAACATTACACCCACAACTATAATTGTCGGTGGGTCCACCGCTTTTGAGCCTTCCCACTATAACTTCCAATATCCACCTTCTCCAATTGTCGATCTACCCAATCTCAGATCAGGCTTATCGCTTATCGGCGATGTCGTAATATCGCTATCGACCCTCGCTTGATCTTTGACTCTTCCACTTTAAACTCTGATCCGACATATATTTCGGACCCAATGGGTTTTAGGCCATATTCAAAGGGGTTTTGGGTATGGCTATACATCGCATGTTGCAATCGCTTCCTTCCTTTGAAGGATTGCGATGCGATCCTGATTGCCCAACTCTTGCGATTTAATCATGGCTGCTGGTCTTCTCAATCCGATGACTACTCTGCATGGATATTTCACTTATCCATTCTTTTGCTTAACTTAATTTTTATGCCATTTTCTGTGGTTGTGATAGTTTCCGAGTTTCTTCAAAGGTTCTTCATCCTTCACTATTTGCACTGCGCCACTCTGATCTGAGCTTAACTCTGCATGCTCCTTTGATCACTACCCTCTTAGATCCTTCGAATGGATTCATAGATCCATTATGAACCCCTGGTTCGTTCTTCTCCTTTGTACTCCACCTTGACTTTGTTACTTATGTTTTTCTGCAAACTCTGCTTTCTGCTTCCACTGCTCAAGTTCCTCTAAGCTGAACTCCTCAGTGAATTCTTGCTTCGCAACTTCTATCCAAAGCTTCACTCTGTTTCCTCAACTGGATTCAATGACCCATTATGATCACTCTGAATCATTCTGCTGTTCTGCACGTTCCTCTGAACTCTGTCTGCAAACCTGTTATAGAACCTACGAATTCATAAGTAATTCATTCATGAAATACTTGTTCCACATGCTCACATAGTCAAGAATAAATCTATGTATATATAAATATAAACAAATGATTACATTCGAGACTTTGTGTCTCGCACAGGCCTTATCCTTAACTATTTGTGGCCTCCTTTTGAGCTTTTCCTGTAGGCTTGCATTTATACCAGAAAGGTTCCTTGAACTAATCCCGGTTTGACTCCTAAATCTATTGAACTGACTCATAAATCCTCTATCCCCTACATCCACTTCTAATCTCCATTTAATTCCTAAGATCTCTCCTTAGTTCCTCGAATCGTGGGACTGCTTAAAGATTCCTAATTGACTTTAGACTCTTTTGTCATTATTTCCCACTCATGTTCTCATTTATTTGAGAGCATCTACAAACATCTCACATTATCTAATTAGATCACTTAAAAGCCTAAATATTACATTAACTTGAGACTTAGGAAACTAACTTTCTAAAAATACATGACCCCCTACGTCTACTTAATCACAATGATTTTCTCTTGGGTTTAATGCTCCTGCACCATATTATTAAGCAAGAAGTAAGGTAGGTTGATTTCATTACCATCAAGAAAATTCATCATCAGGTGAGCATGGTAAAAGAACATGTTTCCAAACCTACCTTCACAAGTTATGAATTTTTGAATAATCAACAAGACATTTTTCCATTTATTCTTTAAAGTTGTGACTGGAATTCCCTTCTTAAAGACAAATATATCCATACCTGTGTCTTTAAGGAATATTTCCCATTCTTTCTCCTTGATATTTCAGTTCTGGAACCTTCCTTCCTCCATTCTCAACAATTTTGTAACTTCTACTACAAATGACTCTACCAAAACCAAACTGATGTCTCTAATCTTTGCATCTATGCCATCATATGTCCGAGTAAATGATTTTGTAACTTCCTTCTCATTCCCATCAAACTTTTCAACAAACCCTAACCACTGTGTTTGCTGCAACTATTGTTTCACCTATGGGCATCCTTCAAGAAATTTAGCCCCATTTGACTCTGAGCATACAATGAATCCCATGCTAAACAATTATTAATCCCTAATTACTCTCCTTGGCAGCATTATGGAAGGAATTTTGTCATGGAGGATTATTTGAGTAATAGGCGAGGCATTTTCGGCAATGGAACAAGGCCGAGTGGAATGGATATGATGTAAGGAATGGTGATGGTATGCGAATGAAGCAGAATGTTATATAGAAGGAAGGGAGTGAATTTGAAATGATAACAAGTTTTCACATCAGAGTTATATGCTTTTGACAATATATTTTCGTTAAAACTGAATTCATGTCCTAATGAAATTAATCATTACAAAAAATTGTAATAGCAACGATCATACATCCATTTAATTTCATAATTCAATGTTTTTTCCTTTATTATCTAACTAATATTTACATACTTGTTGTTTTTCATTATTGATTTTGGATTTGTCCTCTTGCAGGTTGTACTCAAGTTGCTTTAGCTATAATCTTCATTCAATTTACTTTTTCCATGATCTTTATTTTCCCTGGTTGTAATCTGTCAGGTTAGCTGTCAAATTCCATGAGAGATGTTGATTATTGACAATTATGTAGTTGTCTTATTTTTCAAAAGAGGAATAAAAAGAAATGGGAAAATAATTGGGAATTAAAAATTAAATCTATGTTTCCAAGGATTCCTCATTTTCAACTTAGATTTTCTATATAAACATGCCAACAATGTTGGTTTTCATGTTTATAAAAAAATTTTCGTTTTTTGTTTTTCAAAAAGAAAGTAGAAGGCTAAGTTAGAGAGGAAGAAGAATCTTCCTTGACCAACATCAAATCAAGATTATTTTGCAGATTTCTTATGAACTCTTCATTTGTTAATGGTTTATGATACATTCGTAATCTATGACCATTTACAAGGAAATCTATTTTTTCTTCATCGATGGTTTTGATTCTGACCACTCCATTATCAAAGAAGGTTTCAATCGCATAAGGACAAAGTTAATGAGTTTGAGATCTTCCTTGAAAATATTTAAACTTTGAATCAAAAATCAATGCCCAATCACGAGGCTAGAATTTTCTTTCTTTGATAAACTTATTATGCCACCTGAATCTTTGTCATTGGACTATATTGGTTCTATGAATATCATCTTGTCATAGCTCATCAAGTTCATTCAATTTCTCCTTTGTCTTTCGGCTTCTAATAGATCAAGACCTAATTTGGTTGTTGTTTCAAAAGTCTTTATCTGGAACTCAATAGGGAATAGGACTTGCTTTCCATAAACAACTTCATAAGGAGTGTGTCCTGTTGTGTTTCTCCATGTGGTATGATATTCCCATAAAGCGTCTAGAAGCTTCTCTACCCAGTCCCTTCTACGCAGATGCACAATCTTGGTAATAATTGCTTCAATTACTTTATTGATAGATTCAACATGTCCATTGACTAGTGGATGATATGGAGTTAGACAGACTTTCAATGTTTGTTTTCGTACTCCTCCATTATCTTTTATACCAACTTGGATGTAAATTGAGTACATTGATCTCTCACAAGTTCCCTTGGGACACGAAAACGAGTGAAAATATCCTCAAAAAGAGATGAAACTACAACATTTTTAGTAGAAAAAGGAAGTGCTTTAGTTTCTACCCATTTTGTGACATAATATGTACAAACAAGCATGTACCTTTTTTATCTTAACGATGGATTGATTGTATTCAAAAAATCCAAAGCCCATTTCTCAAAAGGTTCAGTAAGTACCTAAGGTTGTAGATGCATTTCATTCGAAGGAACATGCTTTCCCATTCTTTGAAAACTATCACATCTCTTAGCATATTCTTTGGCATACTTAAAAAGAGAAGGCCCATAATATCATAAAAGAAGGAATTTATGGGAAATTCTTTTATCATCAAAATGCCCTCCATGTGGTCCACAGGGAAAATTTTAAGGATGGAAGTTTATCTTAAAGTTTAGAAACCATGGTGAATCTTACTAGTCCCTAATATGAAAACTATAAAATTTTGTTGATAGTTTTATAGAAATATTTATATTTCCAATGATTTTATAGTAGTCTGTATAAAATTTTGGCAATTGTTAAGGTAAAATAATTTTATATTGTAAAATTTTGGCGAATCATTTTTAGGAAAAAAAGGAAATTGGCAAATTCTTTTTTGGAAAAAGCATGGAAAATTAGCCCGCCTACGAATATTAGCCCCTAAAAGTTTCCTTGGTGGTCCATCATGACAAGATTTCAATATAATTGTTACTTCATCCTCTCTAACATATCTTCAAATGATTAAGTTAGGTCTTGTCTTGTAAAATTCTTGATTTAACCATGAATAAGATGCACTAGTTTAAAGAACCTTGCTTTTCTCTCAAGGAGACATGATGGTAACTTCCATGTAGCCAAATAATTAGCAATATTTGCAAACCAATGAGATTTAATAAATACTACAAAAAGATATTCATCAGAAAAATTATCTTCTATAGGAACATCATTATTATCATCTTCGATTCTAGATAGAAAATCAACAACTGTGTTTTTCTTTCTAGGTCTATCCAAAATAGTAATATTAAATTATTGTAATAACAATAGCCATCTTGTAATTATGTCATTAGTAATTGATTTATTCATTAAATATCAAATTGCAGAATGATCTGTGTGAATGAAGATTTCATAACCAATGATATAATATCTGCATTTATTGATGGCATGTAAAACACCTAGAACTCCTTTTTTTGTTACAGTGTAATTTAACTCTACAGGGGTAACAATTTTTTTTCTTGTATAGTAAATGTCATAAGGAGTTAAATCTTTATGTCCTAATACAACTCCTAAAGTTGTATCTGAGGCATTAGTCGAAATGTGAAAATGTAGTTTCTAGTTTGGTCCTCTTAAAAATGGTGCTTCAGAAATCTTTTCTTTCAATGTTTCAAAATATTTTTGGTAGTCGGAATTCTAGATGAATTCACAATCTTGTGTAAGAAATTTGAAAAGTGGAGAGGTTATCTTTGTAAAGTTTTCTATAAATCTTCTATAATATAGCCATTAAAACCAAGAAAATGTCTAACATCTCTTTGACAAATTGAAACTGGTAATCTAGAAGTGACTTCTACCTTATATGAATACACTTGATTCCTTTTCCTGAAGTATGGTGGCCTAAAACAATTCCCTTAGCTAACATCATAAAACACTTTTAATGGCTAAATGAGAGATTTTCTTCTTAACACCTAATGAGAACTTTTTCCAAATTTTTAAGAGCTTCTTCAAAAGAGTTTCCATAGACAGTACAATCATCCATGTAAAATTCCACACAATCATGAATTAGATCAGAAAAAATGGCTAAAACTACCCTTTGGAATGTTGCAGGTGCATTACATAACCCAAAAGGAAGTACTAGATAAGAATAATTTCCCTATGGACAAGTAAATATTGTTTTATCATGATCTTCTGGAGATACCTGAATTTGGTTATATCCACTAAAACAATCCAAGAATGAAAAATAATTTTTCCCTGCTAATGTATCAAGGTCTTGATCCATAAAAGGAATTGGAAAATGATATTTCAAAGTAGATTTATTCAATTCCCTATAATAAATGCATACTCTCCATTTTCCATTCTTTTTTGTAACAATTACCAATGGTGAGACCCAATGGTTGTCAGATATTGGACAAATGTAATTCACATTTAACAATTTCTATAATTCCTCTTTAACAATTTCGCGTAGATTTAGATTCATCCTCCTTTGGGGTTGTCAGATTGGTCTGGAATTTTGTTCAATATGGATATGATGCACACACATGTTAGGATCAATTCCTTTTATATCAGTGTATTCTCATGCATCAAAAATTTGAGGGGCTAATATTTGCAAGTGGGATATTTCTCCATAGTTTTCCCAAAAAAAGATTCGCCAATTTCCATTCTTTTGTAAAAGTGATTCACCTAAATTTTATAGTATCAAATTAATTTATCCTTAAAATCACCACAAATTTATAGAGACTATATGAAGTCATTAGAAATTTGAGTACCTTTAAAAAAATATCACCAAACTTTTTACAGCCGACATATTATGGACTCATAAGATTCGCCAAGGTTTCTAAACTTTAAGATAAATTTCCATGCTCAAAATTTTCTCTATTCCCATGAATAAGAAAAGGAATGTTCTTGTAACATCTTCACTAATTCTTTCTTTTGATATTCTTCTAGATTATCATTAATATTCAAAGTTTTCCCTAGCAAATTTTCTATTAAAGAGTTACCAAATTCTCCATAGAATGTAAAGACATTTGACGAGATGATAGGTATTCAATATTACATTGTTCTTGGAAACTTTTATTTTGTTCACCATATGACGAAGATTCATTATTTTCAATTAAATTCAAAATCTAATCTTCTTCATCTATTTGTGAAGTAGCAAAAAATGGTTGTATATCACAGGTTTCATTATCATCATCTATCCATGCTTCACTTTCTACTTCTATTATTGTTTTTGCAGGGGTATATAATTTGAATTTATTTGTTGAACTTCCATCAAAGATAAACATTTCACTAGATATATAACTTATAAAAGCATCAGTTGTAGCTAACAATGTTCTACCTAGAATCAATGGGTTTCCTCCTAGATTATTCTTGGTTGTCAAGATCATGAAGTCAACAAGATATTCCCAAGAATCTAAGGATACAAATACATTTTCAAACACACCATTAGGTTTGATAACAGATCTATCTTCCAATTGCAATGATGTAGGTGTATATTGAATATTAGGAAGTTTTAACTTATTCATAGTTTGTTAACTTATGATATTTATGGTTGCTCCTAAATCAATCATTGTATTTGGAATTTCAACACCATCAAGGTGCGTTTTCTCAATGGGACTTCCTAGATCTAGACATTTTTGAACTGTTTTCTTTCCCATCATGATATCTACAATTTTCACAACTAACTAGATTACTTTAACTTCTTTCCTTTTTCTTCCTAGTTTTTAATACTTAAATCCCTAATTCTCTTTGAAAATATTGGAATGTCTTTTATAGATTGTAACAAGGGAATTTTTATACAAACATTCTTCAGTTCATCTATAATATCATAATCAGGCAACACAATCTGTTTTTCTACCGCTTGGCCAATTTTCAATCTTTCAGGAAAAGGTGGACTTTGAATAGAAAATAAAGTTTGTTCTATAATGAGAGTTGAGATTATTAGAGTATCATCAAAATGTATAGGGGTAGGTTTTTTTTGAGGATTTTCCTCTTCATGAAGAGATGCCGCTTTCTCAGAGAGGTAATCCTTCTCAGACTCCTGGATAACAATAAATGGTAACTTCTTTTCCAATACTCTACCAAACCTAAGTTAGACATTGTTTAGATCTAATGGAATTATCATGTAAGTTTGGAAATTCTTCCCCTCCATGTTGTAAATAGGTTGTGAGTTTTTATTATCTGGATTTGGAAGTGGTTGAGCAGGAACTTGATTTAGCTTTTGTGGAAATGATAGTGAAATTTATGGGCTTAGATATTGAGGTTGAGAGGGTTGAACAGTCTGAGGAAAATATTGTGGTAGAAAAACAGGGTAAGGTTGTTGAAATTGAGGATACTTTCCATAACAATTTTTCCATCCTTGTGCCCAAGGTTGAGGGCAAGGTTTCCAAAGCATGGGTGCAGTCCAATTACTTTGGCGTGGTTTTGCATATGTTTGAGTGTTGAAACTTTGAGTCATATTCAATTATGGATTTTGCCATTGTATCTTGGAAATAAAGCAAAGAGGTTCTACTTGATTTGGCATTACTTCTTCTTGATAGATAACTTTAAGATCTGATATTGAAGGACGTTCCTTTGTATCGTGATTTTCTACACATATAACATAGGTTTCTACACTTTTTAAGTCAAGAGGGCATTCTCTGAAGGCGTGCTTCTTTATACAATTGGGAAAAAGGATAGATAATGCAACATTTTCATCCTTTTCCTTTTTTGTACTTTAACGGTATCTATTTGTTCACTAAGACTAACAAAAATATCATATTTAAAGTTGTCAATCAAATTGCCTATTTCAACCCTATTTACTGTCCAACTTGCAAATTTATTAATCCTATATATAACAAGATCTCTTGGATTTTTCCTAGTTCTTGTGTTTCCTCTTGAAATGTGTATACATAACTCAAAAATATCTCCAAATGATAACTGAGAAATATCTCCTTTACCCATCAAATTGAGAATATATATCCACTCATCTCTAATAGATTTCAACAAGAGAGAATTCAATGTTTCTTCATCTAGATTATGCATTTTAGCCCTTTTCACATTATAAGCAAATATTTCAACAAAATCTTCAAGATTTTCATATTCTTTTTGCATCATTTTAAATACTTCATCTTTAGTGTTAATGGGCATACAATAATCCTTGTATTTTTCTAAGATACATTTTTCACTTATTCCCACGTTCTTATAGAATGTGCTCCTAAGCCCATCAATCATTTTAATGCTACATCCTTAAGAGTGGCTAGAAACAATTTCAATTTTTGAGTATCAAGCAAGTAGTCGTAGGATCTACACAAGATTCAAACTTAAAGAATAATGTTTCAGGATCTTCATTTCTTAATCCATGGAAATTACGCAAGATAGAGGGTGAGATATTTTTTATCGTTGCCATGGTATCTTCATCAAATATGGGAAATCGAAAAGGTAATGGATCTCCTATACCACCTCCTCTTCCTCTTACACCTCCTTTATTTCCTCCTCTTCCACCTCCAATTCTAGGTTGTTCACCATTCAAATTATGTACTTCTCCTTCTCCTTCTCTTGCCATTGTATTCCTCAGAGCTAATTTAAGGTTCCGTAATTGGGTGTTTTAGTTCTTCCTCCAACTCCTCTAGCTCTTCTACTAATGGAATGTTAAAATAGGTTTCTTATTCTTCCTCTTCACTAGGGATTTCTAGTTCTTGTCCTAAAAAAAATTCTCTGGTTGAAGTCAAAAAAATTACTCCTTCTGTTGGGGATGTAGGATCTTCTTCTTCTAGTATGACTTCAGTAGAGGAAGTTGGTGAATCTTTAGGTTGGATTTAATATATAAGTACCTTATGAAGTCTATGTCTTCCTGCAATTATTGGAATATGAGTTTGGGTGGATGTGGCACTACGGGGTCGTGGTGGGGTGAGCAATGATGTTAGAATCAAAATCTTGCCTCTACTTACAAATCTACCTCTAGAATAAATTTCCCTATGTATATCATTTTATTTTTATTTTTTAATGAAAAGAGAAAGACTCCTTTATACGCTTCCCTAGGAACGACACCAAAATGTTTGGTAATTTAATTTATGTTAAATTACTACATAAATTATCGACTAGGGCTAGTATACTGATGAAGTGTATTTGTATTGTATCTGCCATAAGTATTTATTCAAGCAATTCCTAATTTAAATTGAGATACCGAGATGCACATGTTTTCATCACTCTTACATGAAAATAAATATGTCACTCTTTAACAAAAATGAAATCAAAATTATTGCACTTTCTTAAAATAAGTATCACACTTTACTTGAAAGAATCATCACACTTGCTTGAAATAATATCAAATTTTAATTATCACACTTACTCAAAAGAAAGATCACACTTGCAGGAATAAAATTACTCTGAAAGCAAACCCAAACTGCGTCAATAGAAAAACAATTTAATCTAAAATATCACACTTAATATAAATCAAAATCTTCTTTACTTAAATGTAACTTAGCTCAAATATAACTCAAACTATACCAGAAATTCTAAATCAATCCACTCTCTGTTATACTATTGTTCATGTGCATAAGCAATATCGACTTCACTCATTCATCCTATAGCGAAAAGATTAAACAAAAAATGCTCTGTTATGAACTATGTTATCACTGTCAAAATCAATCGTTAACAATCGAAACTAGACAGTTAGATGAAATAATTAAACGCATATAAAATGCATAATTGAAATGTTTGTTGAAAACAATAAAACTTCACAACTCCAGGGGGGCCTCCTACAGGATGTAGTAACAACACAACTCATTGAAATGTTTATATACACATCAAGATAACAAACAACAAGAATATCAAATAAAAAATAGTTTTTATAACTATAAAACAGGGTTTTCAAAATAATATTGAAGATTGTGTTAGAGATTTACGAGCATATCCTAGTCGACAGAGACTAAAAATATCATAGAAAGATAAGGTCTCATGATTTCCTCATGATTTTCTATCGGAGAAGCAAATCATGAGGCTAAATATCTGCGTTCATTAATTTCCTCCCTTGCCTAGTTCACCTTTGTCTCCTTCTTCGTTGGTTGACTTATGCATTGAATAGCCCTATGTGGTGTTCTTATCATCGATCCATATCATGAAGATAGAAAAATATCATTATGCTAGCTATTAGCCACCTATCCATATGTCTCCTTCCTTAGCTGAAGTTTCAAAACCTATTGAACCTTCAACTTAGCTGCAGAATCAATCATTAGCTACAGCATTGGTGCAATTCAGTAGCTCATGTAAATATTAAGTTAAATAATAAAGGAAAATGAAACTTATGAAATAAAATATGTTTAAGTACATGTTATTTCAATGAACCTTGCAAATTGATGCTCAGTTAGAGTTATTAGAGTAAAAAAGAAGGAGGATGGAGTGTAAGAAGGTGGTCAAAAAGAGACAATTTTGGGCTTCAACACCATCCATAAAAGAAATAAACTATAATAGATTGAGAACTATAATAATTGCTCTTTCATAATTAAGCAATACCTTGATGGTAGGGATACATATGATTGTATTAAAAAATAGTATCATATGAATCACCACAAAATAAAACAATAAGTTGATATTGGCTACCCATATCAAGCAGAAATTCAAATCTAACAAAATGGAATCTGATCATAGGAAATGCGATATAAAAATACGGGCACAAGGATTAAAATACCAACCAATACCAATAAGTTATTAGTCTCTCCTTGAGTTTAAATACGTAAACGTTAAAGTTGGTGGTACACATAAAACCCATATAAAACTGTGAGGTCTACGGTAAATCATCAACTCTTTATGCAAAGTAAAGACACACTAAGCAAGGAAACTAGAAGTGATCAATAATTCCAATAACAAACGTATAAAAAAAATATAATTTTCTTATCACAGTCAATCTAGTGTGTAAATAGCTAAACCATAATTTCAGGACCAAAGGAAGGAAGTCTAACAAAATCTCATAAAGGTCGTGACCTTGTCATATACACCTAAACCCTAGTTACTACTAAGATAGTGATTTTGAACTTGATAAGTAGAACTTCAAAACACCAAGGAAAAACCTCGAAAATTTAAATAGTTTGGCAGAACCTGGTAAGAGATGAAAGCTGGGTGTTAGACTTAGCAGCAATAGTCATTGTTGTGGAAAGCTTAAATAAAATTCTCAAATGTTGTAAGGGTAGTTTCCCTAACCTGCAAAATCAAAACATATAATAAATATGAAAGTCGCAAGGGTTTTCAAGCCTCGAAGTTAACACAAAGGGAATTAACAGAGAATAATTCAGCTACTTGGAATTTTACCATAAAACCTCTCCGGAAAACGGCCCGGAGAGAAAAAAACTTCATAATTTTAAATCGGCTTAGCTGATATGAAGGGTAAGTAAAAACAAAAATAAAGGTCATTAAGTTGTGTGCATTTCACCTGAATGGATAAATGCATAAAACTTCTTCTAAACAAAAATGGTCATGCGCTATTGGGCTCCAGGTCATAGTGTGGAGAAAAAGGACCGAGTGGGGAAATACATTAATCTACTAATAATGCAGTGACTTCATAACGAAATACGACAAAATTAGTTCATAATTTTTGAAAGATATTTTGAAACGTCAAACATACCGAAGCACGAAGCACCAGGACTAAGTTTGGGAGAAAATAATATTCGAACTAAGGTTTTCCTTGTCGTAACTCAATCATAATTTTTTTTTAAGTATAACACTAAATAGAGTGAAAGATTGAGTATAAAATAAAGTAAACTAGCTTAGATCTATCTAACTTCAGATTTATTATGCAATGAGAGGGATCAAATTCCTCGAAGTACAAACATTTTTTTTGGAGTGTAGAATTTGAGGAAATATTTGCACCTCGAGGGATTTGATCCCTCTCGGCACATGATAAAACCGAATTTAGATGGATCTAGGTTGGTTCGAGTTGAGGGAAACAATGTCACATTTTTAGATTATTATTATTATTATGTATATGTTTTAGATAAACTTCATACTTTGAAATTTACATTATGTTTTGTTGCTTGACTTAAACATATCATTATATTCTTTAATTTATTCTATGATGCTTGAGTTGAATGATTTGTATGTCTATGTTTGGATGCTTTGAGCAGTTTGTGTGTTTATGTGTTCATATTTGGATGGTAACTTTTATGAACATTACAGTTGTTGTGTTATATTTCTATATGTGTGTAATTGTTTGTTAGTATGTAGTTGGTGATAAAGAAGGGAGACAATCTTGAGGATTGATACTTTACATCAATTTTCTTTAATTTTTGGTCTCTTATCTTTTACCAACTAATTAATTCTTAATAGTGTCCCTCCAAGTATTACTAAATATATCTTGAAGAGCAGTTTTAATTTTAAATTTTCTCTATTACCGCAATTTGTTGAGATGATAGATATTGCTAATAACTTTAATGATGAATACAATTTTTGAATGGAAAGTGATAATATAATAGTGTTGAATGATATAAAATGTGAATAATAATAATTTAACCCATTAAAAATTGTCTTCATTGTGACCAATCTAATAATATTTTCTTCTACTATTCTTATTTTCAGCCTTGCTAGTTTTTCTATATTTTCATATCGATTATATGAAAAGGGAAATTGAAATTGTAAACCATTCAAATTTTCAACTCAAGTTATTGTAGTAAACATCATACCTAGTCTCTCTTTTTCTCCAATATTAATAGGTTGAATTATAGTAACACAAAAATTAAAGCACATTGCAACAATTTTTTTATGTAACTACACTAAAACCAATGCACATTGTTAATCCAATCACTTTAAAATTAATGTAAAATCATATATCTAGTTACATCAAATGAGAAATCAACATCTACACTGAAGTCAATGCATCTAATGCAAGCAATCAAATAGTATTAGAAAACGATATCTACACTGTAATAAATGCATATAATGCAAGCAATCAAATAGGATTAGAAATCAACATGTACATTAAAATCAATGCATCTAGTGCAAGAAATAAAATATAATTATAAATACACATCTTCATGGAAATCGATGCAACTAGTGCAAGAAATTAAATAGAATTAAAAAACATCTACACTGAAATCAATGTATCTAGTGCAAGCAATCAAATAGGATTAGAAGTCAAGATCTACACTTAAATCAATGAATCTAGTTCAAGCAATCAAATAGAAATAGAAATCAACATCTACATTGAAATCAATGCATCCAGTGTAAGAAATCAAATAGGATTAGAAATCACCATCTATAGTGAAATCAATGCATCTAGTGCAAACAATCTTCTTCCCTCTCTGTCGCTGCCTCGCCCCTGGCCCCCCACCCCCCCCCCCCCCTCCATCTGTATCCATATCTCCCTCTATATCTCATTTTTCTATCTAACTCACCCCTCCCAAACACACACACTCTCTTTCTCCATATCTATCTCTCTCTCTCCCCCTCCATCCCTCTCTCTGTTTCTCTCTTCATTCCTATGTTCGCCTTAAATATATATCTCTATCTCCCTCTATCTCTCATTTCTATCTCTATATCACCATTAAAACATACACACTCTTTCTCCATACCTATCTATCTCTCCCTCCCTCTTCCTCTCCCTCACTTCCACTTCTCTCCATCTCTCTCCCCTTCTCTTTCTCTTGCCTCCTCATCTCCTCTCTCCATTTCTCTCAATCTCCCTTATCAATACATCTCTCTCTCTACACCTTTCTTTTTGTATTTATTCTTAACTCCCTCTCTCTCACCTCCAACTCAATCTCTCTCTCTCCCTCCCTCTCTCCTTCTCTCTCTCACGTCCTCTCTCTCTTCTCTCCTCTCAACCTTTCTTTCCCACCTTCCTTTGTCTCTCACTCTCATCTCTCTCTCTCTCTACCCTCCAAATCTATCACTATCTCCCTCCTTCTTACCCCCCCTTCTCAACCTTTTCTTTTTTTGTCTATATCACCCCCAAAACATACACACACTCTCTCTCAATCTCTCCCTTGTCACTCCCTCTCTCTCTCTCTCTCCACTTTACTCTCTTGATGTTTTTCTTCTTCTTTCCCTCTCTCCTCTTCTAGCTCCATCTATTTGTCCTTCCTTCTCTCCTCTTCTCTCTTGAGTCCTCTCTCTCCTTTTCTCTCCTAACTCCATCTCTCTCCCCCATCTCTCTCTATATCTCTTCCCTCCAGCCATGCCACTATCTCCCTCCCTCTCTCCTTCTCTCTCTCACCCTCTCTCCCCCTTCCATCTTTCTATCCCCTCTCTCTGTTTTACCCTTCTCTCCCTTTCTCACACCTTTCCTTCTCTCTCTTCATTTATCCTCTCCCATTTCCTTCACTTTATCTCCTTCAATACAATAAATCAAATATGATTAGAAATAACCATCTACATTGGAGTCAATGCATCTAGTGCAAAAAATCTTCTTCCCTCTCTCCATCCTCCATCTATATCTATGTCTCCTTACATATCTCATTTTTTGTCTCTCTACCTCACCCCCCAAACACACACACATTCTCTCTCCATATCTATCTATCTCTCCCTCCCTCTCTCTATCTCTCTCTCTTATTCACTCTCTTCACCTTCCATATATATCTCTATCTCCCTCTATCCCTCCTTTATCTCTCTATATCTCTCCCATGTTACTCCCTCTCTCTTTATCTTTCCATTTTTCTCTCTCTATGTCTTTCTTTTTCCCTCCATCTCTCCCCTTCACCCTCCATCTCTAAATCTGTCTCTCTCAAGCCCTCGCTCTCATCCTTCCTCTCTCTCCCTTTCTCTCACTCCCTCTATCTCTCCACCTCTATCACTCTATGTTTAGTCTTCCCTCCCATATATATCTAGAGTTAATATATATCATGATATATTCATATATATTGTAATATAACAAATTTAAAATTATATTAAATTTAATAGTGTATTAATCCAAAGTTATTAAATTTAATAATATTAATATTAATATTACATTTAATGATGATTTTTACATAACAAAATTAATATAAAACTATATAAAATTAATATTTTTAATTATTACAACTTTGACATGGAAATATTTATGTCTTTAAATATCTTAATATATCTATAGGATATCGTTTACTTTTAAAGATTCATTTTGTGATGGAGGAGAATTCAGCCCAACAATATCATTGTATTTTAGTAGACATAGGGGCTCTTGTGTTTCAAGGAAGTTGGTTTCCTAAGTATTGAATTAATGTAAATATTTAGGCATTTGAGTGATTTTAATGAGAATATGAATTAATTAGATATTGTGAGACATATTTGTAAATGGTCTCAAATGTAGGAGAACATGAGAGGATTAAGATTAGTTAGGAATTAGTTTGAGGAAACTATTGAAAAAATGAAAAGTAACTAAGGAACAGTTCCTCAACTATAAAGAAACTACTAATAATGTATTCAAAAGGAAAAAAGGGAGAAGTTGGAGAGGATGAGAAGTGAGACATTTGGAGTATGTCTGTAAGCCTACCTGTAGATTAGGAAGCAGACGCCACTGCAAAGAAGAATCAAGCCAGAGAGATAGATCTTGTTCTATAATCATTTTTATATTTATTAATATATCAACTAAATTTTGAGTTTGAATGTGTGTTTGAGTGTTGAATTGTAGTGAATGAGAATTCTGTATAGATGTGTGCAGGCATAATTTAGCGACACACAGAGAGAAGAGGAGAGCATGATAGAGGATCACGATGGACTTTTGAATCCATCAAAAGACAAGGTAAAACTCTATAGTGACAAAGACAAAAGAAGAATACGTAGAAGTCAAACTAATAAGGGAATTAAGCAATGTAAGAGCAAAGGCCGAAACCCTAAAGAAAACCCAAAACCATAGAAAACTGAAAGAATGTCATGAAATCCAAGTGAAGAAGGAGAGTGGAGAGGTGAAGTATTCTTGCACTGCAACCATTGGATCTAGAAGATAAACGACCAGGGTTAAATCGCAAATAATGGGCAGAGCTCTAATATCGCATCGGAGGAAGTAATAAGAGGAGTGAACCGAGCCTCATGCCTTGAGCGATTGTGATATGCGATTGTAGCATGGATCATCAGATCAAAAATAAGATCAGTGGTGGAGGAGTTGCCTTAAATATCACATCGCAATGTTACATTGATATGTGAACTAACCTTAGCGAAGTGATCACTAATGCGATCATTAGAGTGATCGCATTGCAAACATATGTGCAGAGGCGAGGAAACACGTGAAAAGGTATGTTTTATGTGATTTCTATTATAAAAGGTTTATAATAGAAATATTGCAGATACGAGGATTTTGTATGTAAGTCCAACATTACCAAAGGAAAGTGTGGTGGTTTAATTATATACACAGAAATATAGATATATATATATATATATATATATATATATATATATATATATATATATATATATTTAGGTTAATAGAAGGTTATCGAAGGTTTAAGGGGGGTGATAAAGTCTCGATATAAAGGTTATCTGATAAATCCAAGACTAGCCAAGGGTTAAAAAGGGGTTTAGTATAGACTGTGATTAGTCTATAGACCATCCCGCATAAGACCATTAAAGGGGCCTTAACCGTTTGATTGAAGATTTGACTCCTTAAAGAGTTATGATTCCGGGGATAGATAGGATTATGTATTCGACATGGATACTATGGGTAAAGTAGGGGTAACCCTGCATCAATTTGTATCATAGCCATTAAAGCTTTTTTGGGGAAACTTAATAGGTTATATTTTTTGAAGAAAGAAGATAGGCAGGAGGTTCATAGAGGAAAAGATATCAGATTATAAATCTGAAAAGGTGGAGGCAAATGCAAAAAGGAAAATTAGACAATAAAATCTAACAAAGCGACAGTTGATTTCTTGGGAAGAATGAAGATCCATTTGAATGTTGAAAAGTGGAAGCAGACTGCCTTGTGAAATCATGCAGGTAGTGTTTTATGTTAACTCTGGTTTGAATTTTACAGGTTAATGACAGATTAAAGATTAATAGAAATAGACAAACAAGGAAAGTTGTATGTGTTCTAAGGAACAAAGTGAATGAAAGAATCTTAAAAAAAAGTAGCAGTGAACCTCAAGAATCCAATTGAAGGTTGGACAGAGAGGATAAGAGTATCCTGAAAAGGGAACTGAGAAGCAAGATTTTGAAAGCTTGAGAATGGTCTTTGTTTTAAATATCATTGATATGCAGGTAACAACAATTAGTGAAGCATCTTAGCAAGAAGATAACAACGTTAAGAGCAGTGGTGAGGGAAGCGAGCAAGAGTTTCTAAGAGAGTGTGGTCAGAACCTAGTATTTTAGTTGTGATTGAAATACAAGAGGCTAATTGTGTTCTCTAAGGTGAAAATGATTTGAAGCCTAGAAGGCGTAGAGAGAAGTTCTTAAAGGAGGTTCTAGAGATAGAGAACCAAGTACTAGCAAAAAGACCAAGTATAGAGGAAAGCTTGGTGAGGTAAGTTGCAACAAGGATGCCTTGCTGTTGCAGAGGATTTAATATAGCTCATAGTGAATGAATGAGGAACTCATAGATGTGGAGAATAAAATGATTACTAATAGTCATAGCAGAAGTTCTGAGGAAGACCACAATAGAAGAAAGATGAAGAAAGAGTTTGCCAAGGCAAAAGGAAACAGGATGAGTCAAGAGGAGCTTGACAAGGAAATTTGCAGAGATAAAGGAACAACTCAATGTATTAAGGATGATACTTGAGGAAAACCAAAGACAAGGTTGGCCTTGGGGAAACATGCGGTGAAGTGGTCCAAGCTACATAGAAGAATACATCAGAGGCAAGTGAAGAGCCTGGTGGAAGAACTTAGAGAGGCTGAGTTGGAAATGGAAGAATCCATTTGTGAACTAGAACAGGGTGAAGTTCTTGTTGAAGATGAAGACTTGAATATTGTAATTTCAAGTGAGACCAAAAGGTCACATGATTTTAAATCTGATGATTTGTGTATGGTTGCAGGTGGAACACATGAATAAGGACAATTTTCTGATATTGTCATAAAGAAGGAAGAAGATAGGCAGAATCTAAACTTTGTTCTGAAAGAAGATGGGATATTTAGGTCTCATATAAATGTCCATATACAGTTGGGGAAAAGTATTTCTTTTCAGCATCTTGTAAAGGGTAAGATTAAAGAAAGTTTGGCTTATGATGATGGCCAAAAGAAATAGAAGTGGATAAGGATATGAAGCAACCAAGTGGAGGGCTTGAAGAGGCTAAGAAAAAGACCATTGAATATTTTCTAAGTCATATCGAGGACTTGGAAAAATAGGATGACTTGATGATTGAATCATCAAATGAGATCATGAGGTCTTATGGTTTTAAAACTGACAAGCTATGTGTGATTACAACTACTGTAGAAGATAAACCATCTTTTGGAATTGTCTTGAATGAGGTTGAAAGTTGCCAATCAAAGTATGATGATGATTGTCTTTCAAATGAAGATTAAGATGAGTTATGGTAGCAGAATAAGTTCACAAATTCCTTGCTTAGTGAAGGAATTATCTCTAATGGAGATGAGAGAATTATGTCTTATGATGAGGAACCTTTTATTGGTAAGGACAAAGAGAAATTGGCTGTCTTGAGTGGCCAAAGAAAGACTGGTGGACAAATATCTAAAGTTGTCACACCGATGGAGGATCAAACTTTTATTCTGATGAAGGTTCAAGTAGTGTTACCAAGAAATTGGACTTGTGACAAAGAAGAAGATAGTGAGGATTGTATAGAATTTTTGGGAGAAATTCCAAGTGAGATGGAAGATTTTTGGAATAAGTTAAGTCTTTTGGAGAAAAGGCTAGAAAACCAAAGAATAGGTGTCCAGACTATAGAATCAGAGTTGAATGAGAATGTCATTGGTGAAAAATGTGGAAAAGATGTTGTCAAAAATGTTGGAAAAGAAAGAAAACATGGTGAAACATTTATTCTTAATGAATTTGTTGATTCTGATATACTAGATAATAGAGAAGAAAATGTGGATGAGTATACGATCGTGAAGATGATAGGTAGTAAATCTAAAGATATGAAGCAACAAGTGGAAGTTATAGAAGAAGAAGTTCACTATTTTGAACCTGAGCGAGGAGGCATCCTTGGAATGGATGATGTGGAGGAGGGACTAGCTGACAGTCTCATGAATTCTTTTGAGAACTCAAATCATCAGACTGATATGCTGATAGAGGAGGAGAAAATAGAGAAGCATATTGATGTGTTGCCAAAGGAAGAAGCACTGAGGCTTTATGTTTTTTATTTTAATCATTATTTTATGAGTGCAGGTATAGTTGCAGCTGCTCGAGGAAATTTGGCACAGGTGAGATGCCACATAAAAATAAAAGAAGAAGATTCTATGGAAGAATTTAATCCATGGAACAAATATTTTCAATTGCTGGAGAGAATGTTGGAAAGTCATGATTCAATGAAGAAAGAGATAATCATGAAAGATGGCAAGGATGTAAGGGCAGCAGTAAGGAACCAACAACTACACGATGGAAGTAACCAACAACAATTTGAAGAGTTAGTGGATAGCATCAACAACCTGAAGCAGAGAGAAAGAGGTAACAATGAATGGTAGAATATGGACCGGTCTAAAGAAATGATAGAGATGGAGATTGAAGAGTTATGGCAGTTAATGATTAAGTAGTCCATATGGAGGAGGTTGACAACAGCAGGAAGGATGATCAATCAAAATAAGAACCTGATTGACAAGGAGAGAAAGATAAAGCAAAAGATAATAGACATGCAACAACAACAAAGGAGCAAAGCATTTGGGTGGTTGCAAACTAAAGTTTGGGACCTTGGAGGTTTTTTCTAACAACATATGAAGACACATGATCAGGAGATCATGAATATTTTCTACCTTGGGAGTCTAATGCTAGAGAATTGACCCCAACAATATCATTGTATTTTGGTAGACATAAGGGGGTCTTGTGTTTCAAGGAAGTTGGTTTCCTAAGTATTGAATTAATGTAAATATTTAGGCCTTTGAGTGATTTTAATGAGAATAGGAACCAATTAGAAATTGTGAGACATATTTGTAAATGTTCTCAAACGTAGGAGAACATGAGAGGATTAGGATTAGCTAGGAATTAGTTTGAAGAACCTATTGAACAACTGAAAAGTAATTGAGAAACAGTTCCTCAACTATAAAGAAACTACTAATAATGTATTCAAAAGGAAAAAAGGGAGAGGGTGGAGAGGATGAGAAGTGAGACATTTGGAGTGTGTCTGTAAGCCTATGAGCGGATTAGGAAGCAGAGGCCACTGCAAAGAAGAATTAGGCTAGAGAGGCACATCTCATTCTATAATAAATGTTTATATTTATTGATATAATCAACTCAATTTTGAGTTCAAATGTGTGTTTGAGTGTTGAATTGTAGTGAATCAGAATTATGTAATAGATGTGTGCAAGAAAAATTTAGTGACACACAAAGAGAAGAGGAGAGTGTGACAGAGGATCACGATGGATTTTTGAATCCATTAGAAGACAAGGTAAAGCTCTGTAGAGACAGAGATCAAATGAGAATACGCAGATGTCAAACTCGGAAGGAAATTAAGCAGTGGAAGAGCCAAGGCTGAAACCCTGAAGAAAACCCAAAACCACAAAAAACTAAAAGAATGGCATGAAATCCAAGTGAAGAAGGAGAGCGGAGAGGTGAAGTATTGTTGCACCGCAGCAGTTGGATCTGAAAGATCAATGGCCAGGGTTAAATCACAAAGATTGGGCAGAGTTCTAATACCGCATTGGAGGAAGTAATAAGAGGAGTGAACCCAACCTCATGCCTTAAGCAATTGTGACATGCAATTGTAGCGTAAACCTTCGGAATAGAAATGAGATCAGCGGTGGATGAGCTTTCTTAAATATCGCATTGCAATGTTATATTAATATGTGAACTAACCTCGGCGATAAGCGATCGTCAATGCGATCATTAGAGTGATCGCATCGCAAGCATGCAACGGTATTGATCGGCGGAGGAGTATTGGGGCATGCGATGTATGGCGGACCCGACAGAGTTATATGGCGCAGTTTGTAGCATTTGAAATCTGAGATATGATCGCATGTCGGAAACGGAAGGGTTCATGTGTAATAGCTCGCGGAGGACTGATGGTGATTAGCGATAAAGGTGTATCTCGAAGAATGTGCAGAGGTGAGGAAACACACGAAAAGGTATGTTTTATGTGATTTCTATTATAAAAGGTTTATAATAGAAATAGCGCGGATATGAGGATTTCATATGTAAGTCCAACATTACCAAAGGAAAGTGTGTTGGTTTAATTATATACGTAGGCATATATATATTTGGGTTAATAAAAGGTTATCGAAGGTTTAAGAGGGGTGATAAAGTCCCCATATAAAGGTTATGTGGTAAATCCAAGAATAGCCAAGGGTTAAAGAGGGGTTTAGTATAGACTGTGATTAGTCTATAGACCATCCTGCATAAGACCATTAAAGGGGCCTTAACTGTTTGATTGAATATTTGACTCCTTAGAGAGTTATAATTCCTGGGATAGACAGGATTATGCATTCGACATGCATACTATGGGTAAAGCAGGGGTAACCCTGCATCATTTTGGAGCAGGATTTTCAATTCTTTGTGTTGAATTAATCTTTTTCCATTGATTCAAGAAATGGTATTGGCTTTAGTAAAGAGTAAAGATATCTAAATTTTACCTAGGATGGACTTTTGATTTGGTAAAAAAATTCGTGATGCATTCAAATTCAATGTATATGTTCAAAGAATTATTAAACCCATGAGATAATTGTATTATATTTTTCTATTTATATAGTTATATTCATTTTTGTTTAAGGATGAGATTATTATTGTTATTATTGTTATTAAATGTTATTAAAATAAATATATAAAACTAATATTAATAATTTAATATATTAAAAATAAGATGCTTTTTCACTTGGCTGAGAAGAAAGATCGATAGATCACCAACTCAAATGCAGAGAAACCAACATAAAACCTTAAATTATTCATATTAAAGAGCAAAAATATTAACTTAACTATGAAATTGTTCAAATCCACAAAGGTTCAACTCAAACCACACGATATGAATGGTACAAAATTGAAGCCAAAAACAAACCTTGCATTACTATGGTTTGTTTTGATCGATCTTTGAATTAGCGCCTAAAGTAAAATTTCAATATGTTCACTTCAAGGCCTTTCATAGCCATTTATGTCCAACTCAAACCCAACATTGGACACAAATCTTCAATTGGAAATAATAATAATAATAATAAAATTGTTATATGAATTATTTTTTATTTATATAGGTATTTTCATTTTTATCTATTTAAGTTGAAATTAACCTAAAAAAATATATTTTTATTTTGATAGACATTAGTTAAAATGTGAACTGGATAGACAAACTTATACATGTTCTCCATACTTCTCCATAATGGATTGTACAATGTGCCTCTCAGCCCAATAAAAACTCAAATTTTATTTTTTCTTTGTAGTGTATTTGGAAATGTTGCAACTCCAAGTTAGATTTATAAATTTCTATTTTTCCATCTTAAAGTACTTGGTGGATAAGAAGTAGATGATGTACTCCAAGTTGGACTTGTTCATATATATGATTATGTTTTAATTCAATATTTACAAGAATTGTATTTATTTATTTATTTATGAGAATACATATAATTTTATGATTTTTAATAAATAATTTTTTTATTCATATATATGAATTATTTGTATTTTAATTTAGTTTTATGTATATGAATATATAGAATTTTATAATTCATAGTGAATGATTTGTGTATTAATTTAATATTTATAAATGTTTTTATTTATTTATTTAGAATTTTATGATTTCTAGTAAATATTTGTTTCCGTATTTGATATGCATATACAAAATTCGCATTTCAACCACTATATACATGAAAATTCTTAACTTTGTCATCTTAACATTTAGGTTATCCATCATTTATTATAGTGGAGTAGTCTTTAAGTACTTCTATTATGAATTGAAATTTATGATGAAACAAAATGTTAAAAATAAAGCTATAATGAAAATTGTATTTATCGTTTATCTTATCGTTGGAAGGAGTGAAGCATTAACCTATGCATCCAAGGAGTGAACAATTAACCACAAACGTGAGAAGGAACGAAAACTGGATAGATCGTTGAACCAACCAGCCGAGTAAAAAATGTTGAAAACGATTTGGCTATACCAATATCCAGGACAAACACTCTGAGAAATGATAATAAAACAGACGGAACAAAACCAACGGCTTATACAAGCCATGTATTGAACAATTATAATACAAAATTGATGAGCGTTGAGATATTAAATTCATGGTTGGCTATGTGTCATTATATTTGATTTTTTGTGGGTCAAGTGTTATAGTTATTCTAGTTTAGTTTTACTCCAGGCCTTTTTTTATGTTTTCTATGTATTTGATTTAACTATTTCGAATATTAAGGAAAAAAAATCTATGTTACATGATTTCTCTCCATCCTTTATCATGGTATCAAAGCAAGTATAAGACTCCAGATAGAGCATCATTTTTTGAACTCGCAAAATAGAAGAAAACGTAGTGAGAGGTCGAAGAGAAAATGTAAAAACAACTTAGATTTCGCACTTATAAGAAATCGAAACTGGGTAATTTACACATGTCGAGAGAGCCCACTGCATCACTTTAGTATCTTGGCAAAGAAAAAACTGTGCAAGAAAACGTCAAACTTATGAAATTGTCAAATTTTTAAAATTGTCCTACTCTGCAAAACTGCGCAAAAGTCCTTCTCATGAAGTGCGCAAATGAGAAACTAATTTTTCAAGTTCTAAGGTCCTAAGTTTTATTTGTTTTGGAAGCCTCCTCGAATTATAAAAGTTCCATAACATGAAAAAACTCGAAAATATTTTTTAGTCCATAAAACTCGATTCTAGTTGTGTACCTTCGTTGAAAGGGTTTATTCATGAAAAGTTTTCTTTTTAATGATTTTTTTCCAAAGTATTTTAAACGAAAAAACATTTAAAAAAGAGAGGGTTTTGTTTAAAAGTATTTTTAAAGATATTTTAAAAAAGAGTTGAGGAGATCCATTCCATTGAGAAAAGGGGTTATTTTTTTTGAAAGAAGGTGTTGTTTGATAAAAAAATTGTCGAGAGGGCTCATTCCATTGAGAAAAGGGGGTTATTTTTTTTGAAAGAATGTGCTTTGATTCATAATTTTAAAAAATAAAAAAAATGATTTTTTTAAAAGGGCACATATTTATATTTGAAGAAATGACTTTTTCGAGTTCTTTGTCACAAATCTCGATTTTGCTTCGCAAAAATTACAAGTTTTGTTCTTTAAGAATGAGACATTTTTGCAAGCCAAAAATGTTGAGATACTTAGTCGAATGGTTATGTAGAGCTGACCCAAGAATAATTAGCAACCATGAACTATAATTAGAGAAATGTCATCGCATAACTAAGAAAGAAGGAGCACATAGTCAAGTGTTAGATAAAAAACTTATTTGATGACTCTATCTTCGACAAGGTAATTGGTGCATCAACATCAAACAAAGCTTGGGATATTTTGAAAGTTGTGCATCATGGTAATAATACAATGAATATAGTTAAATCGCAGAAACTGAGAGGATAGTTAGAAACCCTGAAGATGACTGACACATAGAATATGGATCAATTCATGACTAGAGTCATGGGAATAGTCAATCAGATCATTGGTGAAACCATTATAGATCAAAATATTTTTAAAAAAGTCCTTTGTAGCCTGCCAAAGAAATATGACATCCATGTAACAGACATTTTGGAATCCAAATATTTTACAACTTTCTGAGTAGAACAGTTGATTGGATCACTTCTTGCACACAACGAAAGACTCAACTTGGCATAAGATTCCATCGAACAAGATTTCAAAGCACAACTCTCTTTTCAAAGAAGCAAGGGAATGTGTAGAGGATATAGAGGTAGCATCAAGTGAGGCATAGGCTGAGGCAGAGGAAGATCAGAACATCATCATGTAGCATACCAATGGAGACCTCTACAAAATTGAACTTAGAGAAGAAGAGTGTGAAGCACATCTAATGTTCAATGCTATTACTGGAAGAAATATGGGCATTATCAACACGAATGTAGAAAGAAATAGTCATATCAACAAAGAGGTAGTTTTTGTCTATCGAACAATGAAGGATAATTCTTTCAAACCATGTTTCTTTCTTTCCATCATTCTGAAGACTCTCACAACAAGGACCTTTGGTTGTTGGACAATGGCTACAATAATCATATGACACGTAAAAAAAATCTATTTTCTTATCTTGATGCTTCCATAACATCATAAATTACAATTGGAGATCGTTCTTGTATTGAAGCTACAGGGAAAGGTATTGTCCATGTTCATACTAAACAAAATAAGTAGAAATACATACCTGATGTTTATTGTGTTCTACATCTGAAGCATAACTTCATTAGTGTAGGAAAATTGATGGAATATGGTTATGATGTAATATTTCAGCAAAACACATGGTATATCTATGACAAACCTCCCAATACAAGACTGATAGCAAAGGTTCAAAAATCCAAGAATAGGATGTTTCCATTGACTCTTAGAAACCAAAATCTCTCACAGCATTTTGTCCATAATGTGTCAAGAATAGATGATTATCAGCTATGGCATTCTTGGTATGGCCACATCTGATTGAAGGGTCAAAGGTTTCTTCAAAAACATTCAATCATCATTGGTCTCCCTATTATGAATGAAAAAATATTATAACTGTGAAATTTGTGTTCTATCCAAGCATAAAATAGATAACTTTCCCACATATTCTTTCAGAGAAAAAGATCCTTTAGAGATAGTCCATACAGATATATGTGGCCCAATGCAGACACATTACATTGGTGGTAATATTTATTTTTTGGCATTCATTGATGATTATTGTAGAAATATATGGGTGTATTTTCTCAAAACGAAATGAGATACTTTCTCAAGATTTAAAGGGTTCAAATCATAAGTAAAAAATAGAGTGGAGTGCCTTTATAAGTCCTCGGGTTAGACAAAGGAGGAGAATACAATAACAGCGACTTCAAATATTTTTTTCAATAATAAGGAATCATAATGTAGAACAAAACAAGATATACTCCATAGCAGAATGGAGTAGCAGAAAGGAAAAAACAGCCAATCATGAACATGGCTAGATGTATGCTTCATGACAAGAAGTTGTCAAATGACTATTGGGCTGAAGCAGTTTCGACAACATTGTATGTTCTCAACATATCTCCAACAACCAGTCTCCAAGATATAGTACCTCAAGAAGCATCCGATGGTAAAAAAGGTAAATGTATCTCACTTTAAATTTTTTGAATCAATAGAATTTTCACATGTTCCTAAGAAGCTAAGAAATAAGCTTGACGATAAGAGTGAAATATGTATTTTTAACGCTATAGTGAGTAGTCAAAGGCCTATAGACTTTACAATCTAGTTAGCAAGAAGTTTTATTTAAGAAGAAATGTTAAATTTTTTGAAAAAAAATTCTTGGTCGGATCATGTTGATGAAGCTTCAAATCATACTTTTTATCCACCACATCCACCGAGATTTTAGGTTCAAGAAGAGCCATACCATTCTAAAAATGGTACATATTCAAGTAGTGAATCCACTAGTGGTTCAACATCTTCAGAAGACATTCAAAAAACAAGAAGCATTAGAGAAATAGATGAGCATGAGCATGAGTTTGACCAACATAATATGTTTGCATTTCTTTCATCTCAACCAACCCATTTTGAAGAAGCAGTTAAATAAAAGCATTGGGTTGATGCAATGAACCAAGAAATTTTTGTCATAGAGAAGAGATAGACTTGGGATTAGCTAATCTCCCAAAATACAAAACCAAAATTGGTGTAAAATTTGTATATAAGACCAAGATGAATCAAAAAGGAGAGATTGAGAAATATAAGGCAAGGTTGGTTACCAAAGGATCCTCACAACAGTTTGGTGTCAACTATGGTGAAACCTTTGCTTTAGTAGCAAGCTTAGACATGGTCAGAACCATTTTATCCATAACATCTTAATACAAATGGAAAGCCTATCAGGTTGATGTAAAATATGCCTTCCTAAATGGTATATTATAGGAGTAAATTTATGCACAGTAGCCTCTTGATTTTGAAGTTTCAAGACAAGAGCATAAGCTATACAGATTGAAGAAAGATTTTCATGGTTGGAAACAAGCTCCAAGAGCTTGGTATAGTCCCATCAACACCTATCTCATCAAAAGTGGTTTTTGGAGAAGCAGTTGTGAGCCCAATTTGCGTACCAAAACTCATGAAGGTAAAATTCTTATTGTATGCCTTTATGTAGATGATCTTCTTTATACATGAAATATTATGTTAGAATACTTCAAAGAAGAATTGCAAACAAAGTTTGATATGATTGATCTAGGGGTCATGAAATACTTCTTACGCATTGAAATTCAGTAATCTGCTAATGGAATTTTTGTTGGTCAACAAAAATATGCCATTGACATCATCCAAAATTTCAAAACGACCAATTGAAAACTAGTTGATACACTAATTGCTTAAGGAACCAAACTGAGCAAAGAAGATATAACACCACCAGTTGATCCCATATTGTATAGAAGTACATTTGGTAGTGATCCAGGTGGATGTTGGTGGCCACCCACCAACCCATTTGGACCCCCACAACTGTCTCTTTCAGTCTTTTCAGTTTCCTTAATTGTAGCACAACTTACTATTTTTAGCAGTTTTTCGGGTCCTGAACTTCCGGAGCCGTTTTGAGGCCCTAAACGACGTTTTTTTGGGAATCTGGGGGCAACATGGGTCTATAGATTGATGTTGCCCTTCCCAAAGTGGTAGTGCTCGGATAGATCTTTCTAACGAGCTATTGTACGCGTCAAACGGAGATCGTATGCCAAAGTTACGACCCCGGGAAATTGATGTACCAATTTACCCAAACGGGGCCCACAATTTGGCGTTTCATCTTCTAGGGTTAGGTTTCGGGATGTGAAGGGTTTTCCATTGTTTCTCAACAATAAATAGGCCTTCGAGCCTCATTGTAATACAGTTCGGAACAGTTCAGAGGCATGTAGCCGCCACATCTCTTCTCAGAGATAAGCTACCATCGCCCTAGCTGGTTTCTTTCCATTTCTGTTTGTAAGCATATTTCAGCATTTTACAGTAATGAAATGAAGTATTATTTCCGCTGCATCTCTGTATTTATGGTTATCGCATCTATGTATTTATGGTTATCTCTGTAATCTATTGTGTTCCTGTTTAAATCCGGATCAGTGGTATCAGAGCGGTCTGCTTTTTCTTTGTTTTTCTTTGCATGTCCCCAACAAGGTCGGGATATAAGGAGTTAGGGCTTGAACTGGTCGAACCTTTGCAAGACCAGCCTCGCAAATCCCGACGGCCTCCCATGGCAGGAGATCCTATCAAAATCTTGCTCGAAGAAGCGCTCGAGCGGCAAAGGAACGCGATGATGGATAGCTTTGCGCAGATCCTTCAGCGGCTACCCAGAGGCGACGCATCGGCTTCCAACAGCGACTCTGGAAACGCCACACCGTTCAAGGTACAAGTTAATTTTGAAATCCCCATCTTCGAGGGTCAAATAGACGCAGATGCCGTAGATAAATGGTTAAATCTGCTAGATGGGTATTTTTCTGTTCATGAATTTTCAAGTCGGGAAAAGATTGTTTTCGCTCTTCTCAAAGCAGCCCCCCACGTCAAGGACTGGTGGGAAACCTACTGCGAGCAGAAGGATGAAAGTACAGGCTCACTATTTTCAGCCGCACCCACTTGGAATGACTTTCGGGATGCCATCAAGGAGCAGTACTACCCTGTCGGAAGCTATGAGGACAAATACATCAAATGGACCACATTGCGGCAGGGACGAGACCAAGATGTGCCGGAGTTCACAAACATTTTTCATACCCTTCGCACACAGTTGGGTATCAAAGATTCTGAGCTGCATCTGGTACTCAAATACCGCGGCTGCCTGCACAGATACATCCAGGAAGAGATGGTGTTCTTGAACATCTCCTCGCTCGGCACGGCGTACCGATATGCTGTCAAAATCGAGCAAAAGTTCAAACAGAAGAAGCGAGACTTTGGATCTGCAAATCCGAAGCCCAAAGGACAAAGCCAAGGCGGGGTGACCCAAGACAACCCGTCGAAGCCGCAAGAAAAGAACAACACCATGAAGCCGAAGAAAGACACAGGGAAGTGGTGTGAGTTCCACAAGAGTCCCACTCATAACACAAGTGAGTGTCGGACCAAGCAGTCGCTGGTGGCCGAGTTGAAGGCTTCCGAATCAGATGCATGTTCCGACCCTGAGCCAGAACCCGACAAGGGGAATGGTAAAGGGAAGCAGATCATTGATGCGGACCCCAGCGCCACTGTTGCCACCGCCAAGATCCAGAAAGATGAGCCCGAAAATCCAGAGGAAGGGGAGCGTCTTTTCCACTCACAGATGTGGGTGAAGGGTTCGCCGCTGCAATTCATTGTCGACAGTGGCAGCCAAAAGAACCTCATTTCAGCAGAGGTCGTGAAGCGGTTGGGCCTACCGACTACACCTCACCCACAGCCGTACAGTATCGGGTGGCTTCATGAAGGACGAGATCTCAAAGTTCGCCAGCAGTGCCGCCTTCCATACAGCATCAAACCATTCACAGACGAGGTATTGTGTGATGTTACACCTCTGGATGTTTGTGATGTACTATTAGGCCAGCCATACTTGTGGAGGCGACATGCTGTGTATGAGTCAAGGCCTCGCGCTGTCATTATTTCTTTGGGTGATTCATTATACAGGATACCAGAGGTAGCTCCACCTACTGCCACATCTTTGATCACTGCTAAGAAAGGCAGCAAGCTCATATCACAGACCAGGAAATTCATCTGTCTGGTTCACTCCAAAAGTAAGGGGAAGATTGTTGCTACATCCATGACCCCTGCAAAGGGTTCCTCTACGCAGCGGCAACAACAAAGGGATACGGTCATGACAAAACACAGGAACAACTTCTCCTCACCCACAAGGGTACCACATAAGCTTCAAGTGGGCAACAAATTCTGGTTGCATCTGCAGAGAGAACGCCTTACCAGAACCCATCAGAAGCTCAGACCACTCCGACATGGTCCTTACAGCAGTACCAAGGCTATGGGGAACAATGCTTTGGAGCACATCATTCCTCCATTCCTTCGCCTGCACCAAATTTTCAATGTGGACCATCGTCGACCATGCTTCCCACCATCACTGGACACATCAGAGATTGTAGGACAAGTTCAGCAGATGGAGGAACTCAACGCAATGGGGACCATTGCTTCCTAAGGGGGGAGGAATGATCCAGGTGGATGTTGGTGGCCACCCACCAACCCATTTGGACCCCCACAACTGTCTCTTTCAGTCTTTTCAGTTTCCTTAATTGTAGCACAACTTACTATTTTTAGCAGTTTTTCGGGTCCTGAACTTCCGGAGCCGTTTTGAGGCCCTAAACGACGTTTTTTTGGGAATCTGGGGGCAACATGGGTCTATAGATCGATGTTGCCCTTCCCAAAGTGGTAGTGCTCGGATAGATCTTTCTAACGAGCTATTGTACGCGTCAAACGGAGATCGTATGCCAAAGTTACGACCCCGGGAAATTGATGTACCAATTTACCCAAACGGGGCCCACAATTTGGCGTTTCATCTTCTAGGGTTAGGTTTCGGGATGTGAAGGGTTTTCCATTGTTTCTCAACAATAAATAGGCCTTCGAGCCTCATTGTAATACAGTTCGGAACAGTTCAGAGGCATGTAGCCGCCACATCTCTTCTCAGAGATAAGCTACCATCGCCCTAGCTGGTTTCTTTCCATTTCTGTTTGTAAGCATATTTCAGCATTTTACAGTAATGAAATGAAGTATTATTTCCGCTGCATCTCTGTATTTATGGTTATTGCATCTATGTATTTATGGTTATCTCTGTAATCTATTGTGTTCCTGTTTAAATCCGGATCAGGTAGTTTGTTGTATCTCACTACAACTAGACCTAATATCATGTTTGCAAAATTTTTTGTCTCCAGGTTTGTGCAATAAACAAAGATTTCTCATTGGAAGGTTGAAGAAAGGAACTTAAGGTATATTGCAGGGACCATGGATTATGGTTTGTTCTATACACATTCTTAAAAATTTTCACTTTTAGGTTATACAGACAGCAATTATGCAGGGAGTTTAGATGATTGCAAAAGCACCTTAGGGTATGATTTTCATCTTGGAGCCAATTTGATTTCATGGGCATCCGAGAAATAGTCAATCGTTTCAATATCTCGTGCAGAGCCAGAATATGTAGCAACAAATTCAGCAACTTGTCAAGCAGTGTGGTTGAGAATATTATTGAAAGATATTTCAAATGTTCAGAAGGATCCAAATCCTATTTATTGTGATAATAGTTCATCAAATTATTTATCAAAAAATCAAAAAAGAAAGCACATTAACACTCGTTTTCATTTCATTTTTTAACTTGTCAATGATGGAGACATAATACTTGATTTTTGTTGTTCCAAAGATCAGCATGCATATATTTTGGCCAAGCCATTTTGAAAAAATGTATTTGAATTTCAAAGAGAGAAACTAGGCGTTGTAAGTGTCTCTACTTGTAACACATGAGATTAGGAGGGGATTTTGAAATATTAATCTCACTGACTGTTAGGTGTCATCAAATTTGATTCTCTTGTCTGCTAGGTGTCACAATCAATTCATTTTTACTTCTGCTTAGTTGAGTTTTACTCTAATCATTTATTTTTTTATGTTTTCTATATATTCTATTTAACTATTTTGGTTATTGAAAAGAACAATCTATGTTCCAGGATTTCTCTTGATTATTTCTCAATGAGAGAGACTCTAAAAATAATTGAAACAATTGATATAAAAATGCCTTGATCTATGGAGGACAAAGCATTGGAAAAACTGATACAATAGTTGAAGTAAAGGCTAATTTGGTAGCACACATAAATTATTATAAACCATGCAAGCACAAACAAGATAATTGAAACAACCTCTACACTAAACAATAAACTTGCTCCCACGTATGGCACATGAACATTGTGTTATTTACAGACATGAACTCATATATTTGATTATTGATTTATGTTTTGAGGCTACATGCCACAAGAAAAGCGGAGGGAGGACAATCCATGAGCTCGTTTTTTCTTCTTAGCACTTGTGATTGAAGCCCCCAGGAATGGAGCAAAATCGATGGTGAACATAATGGGAAAGAAAAGTTGATTGTGCCAAGGATTTGAAGCCACAAGCAATGCAATGGAATAGAATAAATGCTGAGTTGAGGATTAACGATCCACTTACCACTATAGCATACAAGCTCCACCAACGCAGACCACTAATAAAGCGACAACCACTTAATTAATTCAAAAAGTAAATAAATCATATTTTAATTTAAATGATGTTAATCAAAATGAGATCTTACTCGTCGGTTTTGTTATAAGAAAAAGAATATTAGTCTTTGTTAAAATTTTAACTTTTCATCTTATTGAAAATATAAATTCCTCAAGCCCAATTCCAATATAGATAAGACCTATGATCTAATTATTGGAATTCCTTAGTTTAGTAACTTTAACAATTTTTTGTTTGCTATATTCTAATTCATTGATTTTCAAAGTCTTATTCCACTACCATGGATAAAACACTTTAGTGAATCATTTTGTCACAGTAATTTTAAGAATTTGAATTAAAATCCTGTATTCTATGCGAAAGTTCTATAATTTCTCTTTGATATATTTATATCCCATAGATTATAAATTTTATGGATCTTTAAAATCTATTTTAAATAAACTACATATTTTTATTTGTAAAATCTAATTTCTCCTTATTTAATTTAAATGAGGTAAGTAATTCTATATTGATCTATCAATATACCATGTATCTGACTATTATTAGTTAATTTATGTTTGTTATTCACAATAAAATTCATTTTCCTTATTGATGGTGGAAAATCAAATTTTCAATACATATTTTTTTTAAAAAGGTGCAGAATTAAAATAACTCTTTTCTCATGTTTTTTCCCTTGCGGTGCCTTGTTTTGTAGAGTATTCTAACTAAACCATTGACTTTATGAAGTATTCTAACGAAACCAATGACTTTTGAGAAGATATTGATTATATATATTCCAATCCAATTTGAGCAGATATAGATAAATATTTCCTTAGTAAGGAACATTAAATGTTATGTTAAATAATTGTTAACTTGGATGTGGCTTAGCAATTCCATTTCGATATTCTTGCTTTTCATAGAAAGAATCCTCGCTGAAAAGAGAAATTGTCGTTCTAGTTTTTTAAGGATGTGAATAATTATTATAACCCTTTCTTTGGCCTCTATAGTATTGAGGTCATCCATATTATTCAAATACTAATTTTTAGAACAAAAATCACTTCATTATTATAACAAACCATGAAGTATTGGACTCATGATTTGTTATGCTCACTATTCTGGTTAGAATAGGAATGCATGCATGCAATCCCTTACCTTTCTTATAGATTTTTCAGTATTATTTAGAACACGTATTAATCAATATAAAATAATTCGACACTCACAAATTTGCATAAACTTAAATTAAAACAATAGAATTGAGTGTATTTGTCTTATAAATAATAAATTTTAAATTCCAATCCTATACATATATTTGCATAAAATAAATCTAATAAAATAAATCTAATAATATATTCAACGTATTTGTATCAATAATTAAATTTATTAATAACTCTAAAAATATATTATATTATTTTTAATATATAAATATATCATATATGGATGGAAATAAATAAAATTCAATTCAAATGCACGATGTAATCATATTTAATATTATTATATCTAGTTAACTAAGGTTTAGGGTTGCATTTGCCTCAAACTAAAACAATGACGAATGCACCATGTTCTACGTATTAATCACATAATCACCTGAATGGTGCATCTTATTCTAAAATCGGAATCAACACAACATGGTGCATCTCTTGTGTGCGAGGACAATCTCTTGTGTGCGAGGCAAAACAAGAACACAAATATTATAATTTTTCAAATGGTATGGCTAACGTTAAAGGTGCACATATGCTCGAAGTACTAGTAATGATTCATTTTAATGAAAATCAAGAAATCAAATAAAAATGTTATTAAATTTAAAAATATGACATATTTAGATGCACTTAAGTGGACCATATGGTCATTGACTATGATGGAACAATTCAAGGAGCATTGTAACTCTAAGTACATTAATGCATAAGACATATTAGTATTGTTAATGTCGATTAGTTACATATGGCTTTTTATTAGTATGGAGCATAGTGATAATGATGCACTATTTTTTATAGGACGTTTTGTCGCATCTGGTCAATAGGTCTTCAAAAGGGATCAGTTCATACCTTTCAATATATTCTCATCATCCCTACAAAAAACCCTAAGAATGACTCTGTTGAATCCCTGAGTTTCTGCTCCTGACTGTTAAATTCCCAAGTTTTTAATGCCCATCGCACTCTCGCCTTTTAGGGACTAGCGTTGACTACCAGGTTGACAATTTATGCACTTTCGTTGATCACCAGTAGGTTGCTCAATGTTGGGGTTGCGTTGATTCTAGAAATTTAGGAAAAATAAAAAGAATCCCGAACATTCCTCTTCTACAAGCTTCTCGAGTTTGTTTCAACCATTTACCTCTTTGGTTCTGAATGTCTGTATTTCTTCTCAACCAAGTTCTCCTCCACTAAAACAATATCAACCTCAAGATGATACTAAAACTGACCCTTTTCCTTATTCACTTGTTTAGTCTTCTTCCCCTTCTTACTCTTCGTCTGCTGAAATCCTCAAAGTTAGTAACCAAGTGGATAAGAAGCAGAAGAAAAGGAAGATTAAGAAAAAGAAAAATAAGTGGGGGGACAACCAATGAACCATTGCTATAAATGCAACTAGTACGGAGGAACCTTCCAATGAACCTTGCAAAGTTAAATTCCCTTGCATGCTTTGTAAGGGTTATCACTTTCTTAGAGATTGTCCTGGTATTCCACAGGTATTAGAAGTGTGTTCCACAGGCTCACATCGGCCTTTGTTATCAACTTATGGATATCATACTGGTGAAAAACCATTGACTAGTGATCAGAAGGTCCATGGGAAAATGGTAAAGTTAAGTTTCCCTATAGGTTATGTGAAGGGAATCATCATATCCACATTTTCATTTAATATATGGATGAAGCATAAAAAGTGTTGGAAAACCTTACAACTTCTCAACCTCCTCTTCCAGCTGGTTATTGAAATCTTTCTCCCAATCCTTCACTTGTTGATGAAGTGATTGATCAGAATATGAATCCAATCAATCCCACTCTCTCTGAACGTGAATCTGATGAGTTCATTTCTGACCAACCATTAGTTGACAAAATGTTTGGCCTGATTCCACCTTCAGTCCATCATACTTTTCCCGTAGAGAGTGAGGATCATACTACTTAGGTTCTTCTTGTTTCTTCTAATTCTACTAGAAAAGGGGGGATTTTTCCCATTCCAGTGAAACCCCTCCAAGAAAACAGGCCAATTCCTTTTCTTGGAGTCAATTGAAAGAACCTTGTCTCCCTTCTTGCATTCCTTTTAAGAACGTGGTAAAGGCTTAAGATAAGCATATCCATCACACTTGTAACAACCCTGGTTATAAATCCATGTAAATATAAAATATAAGACCACGCTCATGGGACACATATTCCAAGATGAATGGTGCGGAGAAAATCCTAGTGGGTGTCACTTTTGTTTATTATGGCTAAGAAAATTAGCAAAGGAAAAGGCAAAGGCTTTAGAAAAGAAAAATGGCATTTTTGGCACATTTATTTATGAAATTAATGGAAATTAGGAGAAAGGGTAGGTGAAAGGTCACAAGTTGCATGTGAGGAGGAAATGGAAGGAAAATAATGGAAAATGAAGAAAATAGAGGCCTCATTGATAGAAGGGCTTTTGAGGATCAGTTCATGGACTTTTCCCAATTCAGTTTTGTAGCTTTCTCATTATTCTCTCTCTTACACTCTTGGACACTTAGAGTTTCCTTGCAGCACTTTAGCATTAGATCAAGAAAGGAAAAACAAGGAAAGAGGAAGGAAGGAGAAAGAAAGTAAGATCAGGATCAAGTAGCTACAATAGGATTCTTTGCATGTATCGATTTGCATGTGTGATTACCTTGCTAGATTTGGCATGCATGGTATTTTATGTGGTTCTTTGTTGTGATGGAATGGGTTTTTCTAGGTGTGACATGGCTTTCAACCTAGCCTTTCCTTTTCCGGATAGTCATGGTGTGATGGGGTTCTTATGTTTTGGTTGAGATGGATTATTTGATGGATTTGAAGCTGAGTGAGTTGGATTTCTGAAAAAAATCACACATGTCCTAGTGATGCCTCGATCAGACTGTGGATTGCGGTAAAGCCATTGGCCTAGTGACCCCTAAACTAGTCTGTGGGTTGTCGTAAATCCAGGTATTGTGTGCCTTTGTGGGCCTAGGAACCCTTAACTAGTGAATGGCAGGATATATGATAAAGCCTAGAGGTGGGTGCTGTCCATCAGGCCTAGTAATCTTGGGATTCGATATGTGGTAAACCCTGGAGAGTGCATCTTGGTTTAGGGCCTAGTGATCCAGTGCGGATTTTGGTAAAGCCTGAGAAACTAGGAGACACGAAAGTTCTTCATGGTGTAGGTGGAGAAATCGGTGGCATCTATTCTTATTTTGACCTAGTGATCTGGTGGAGATCATGGTAAAGCCTGTTATTACATGTTTATTGCATTGGCCTAGTGACCTGGGATGGATTACGGTAAAGCCTAGGTTCTATGGATTAGGGTGAGGTGGTGTAGCCCCGAGATACCGTGGTTGGCTGTTTTGGTTTGAGTCCCACATTCATGCTTCGAATATGGCACAGGGGTGATTGGATGAAGAGAGACTTGACTTAGCCAATCTACAGTTAGGTGGAATGGGGTAGTTGCATACTGGTTTGGATTTTGCATTCATTAATAAGAGTTTCTCTCCTTGGTATCTTATGTGTAAATTTATTGGTTTATATGTGGATTCTATGGCCAATGTATCCTTCATATTCATGCTTGTTATAAGCATGTTTCATGGCAGTGATGATGTATGGCTCTCCTCATGTTTTTATATGTAAATGAATGAATAATGTATCTATGACCTAATAGATGATAATGCAGCAAATGGTATAAGGGAATAATGCTTCTTAGTGATTCTCAGATAGGTATGAGACACCCCTATGCTTAAATTTTTTGTTTACACCTGTAGATTAAATATTTTTGATATTTCAAAAATTATGGAAGAACATGTTATTGTTTTGAAACCAATGTTTCAAACTCACTAGGTGAGTCCATCATCAAGACTGTCAACTGCAAGTTTGAGAAGCGAGAGCGTGGATGCATGGAGCAATTAATAGTTGATAGTTGATGGTTTAATGATAAGAATATAAATGTAGGCTTATTTATTTGTCAATTGCTTAATTTTAATGCTTAAATTAAGTATGTTTAATTTAAGCATTAATTATATGTTTGACAAAATTCTTGGCATGGCTAGTAGGGGTCAAGTCAAGCCCTTATTCAAGTGATAACATTTGTATCATCCTTCCCTTGTTATATTTTTGTTCTGAAGGTGTCATTTAGTTCTAGGTAGTGACCTAGGCTCTGGGCCTGAAAAGGTGTCTCAATTCTCGGGCACACTATCACAACACTAAGAAAAGTAGTCCCGCATACCATGATGTGGGAGCATCCAAAGCCTTTTGGATGCATGCATGCTCATATCATGGGAGTTTTTGGGTGTCAATTGGTCCAAAAAGTTAGTGTGGCCGAGGGGTTGGTTACCTGAGAGGTTGGGATGGTTCCTGGGATCTCTATTGTTGATGTGGAAGGTCTATATGGTGTGTTTGCATCGGTTCCACTTCCTTAAGGTGACTTAAGAGGTCAAATCATATCATAATAGCCTCTCGTCACATGTTTACCCCGGTTGGATGGTTACTTGGGTAGATGTGAGAGGAGGATGTTAGAGAGTGGTATCAGAGTGGGTTGTGCTCTATTTGGGCCATATAAGATACCAAAAAATGGTATTAAAGTGGGTTGCACTATCTTTGGGTCATATCTGATACCACAAAGTTGTATCAGAGCGAGTTGCGATCTCTTTGGGTCATATATGATACCACAAAGTGGTAGCGGAGTGGTTTACACTGTCTTTGGGTCATATCTGATAACACAGAGTGGTTTGCACTCTCTTTGGGTCATATCTGATACCACAAAGTCGTATCAGAGCATGATTCACCCCTTGGACTGGATGGGTGGTCTATTGGTCATGAATTCATGTCTATTGCATACATGTTCCTTATAGTTATAGTCCATGTGTTTGTTGCATTTGCATGGTGTTGATCATGGTGATAGGGATGTCACCATGTGAAGTTTGATGGTGTTGTTGTGGGATGTGTCATCATCAGTGTATGGTTTTATATGCATTTGTTATGCGTGTCAGTGTCTATATGTTGTTATGCATGCATTTTCAAGCTTATGGTTATGCATGTATGGTATGTCACACAGGCATTGTGAGGTCATTGTATGCAATTACGTCATGATGCTATTGGTATGTTATGAGGCTAATGTGTTGGCAGAGATAGATCAAGAGATGCAGATTATCATAATGAGGTTGCAACATTAGACCTTAGGGTAAGAGCAGATCGCCATACAAGTATTGAATGTTTGGCATGCAGGTATGTTAGTTAATGGATTGTATATACATTAGGGTTATTTACATGTTTTTCATTTATTGTTATTATGGTTAGATGTATGATAAATGCTAGTTGATTAGTGTAGTCATATGCACATGTGTTGGATATTCATGAATGAGTGTAACCTCTCATTGTATGCGTTGTTTTTTTTGTTATATGTTAGTTAGCTTGATGATTATGTTATATGTCATTGGCGAATATGTTATATGCTAACTTGTAGTTAGCTCGATGATTATGTTATATGTTGTTGATGAGCATGTTATATGTTAACTTATTATTGTTATATGTTATTTAACTTGATGATTAGGGTTATGGCATTAATGTATTTATGTTATATGTATCATGATAAGTTGGTTTGGCCTATGCAGATGGTTAGGGTTATGACATTTAGGTATGAGTCGACTTATTTATGACATTGCTTTGCACTAATCTTGACTGACTGTACATATGTGATTGATATGCATGAATGACATTTGTTTATGAGTTTATGATGTGAACATGTTAGCTAGTTATTGTTATGGATATCATGATCTTATTTATGGTTGAGTTGATATGTTTTGAGGTTATATGATGTTAATATACCTTTATCGTGAAGACAAGATAACCTCCCCTGAGATACATTAAGGTCTGAGTTTGCTTATGTCGTATATTTGGTGCTTGATTGTTTGGTTATGTCATATATTTGGTGCTTGATTGCTTGGTTATGTCGTCGATGTTTAAGTGTTTGGTGTCTATTATGTTGTCTAGTTGATTTATTTAACATGGTATGCTCACAAGTTGACTAAATGTTTGATGTATTGCATAATATGACTATGTATACGTAATATTGCTCGAAGGAATGATCTTGTTTTAAGATGATTGTACTAACACATATATGTTGAGACAAATGATATGTACTTGAGTGTAAGTAGAAGATAGTTGTAGCATTATGTCTTATGACTGATGAACGTGAGTTGATTTTCGAGTATGACATGGTTGTTATACTTGGTAAAGGTTGATTTCAAATTAATACATGATGTCATTATCTTTGGAATGTGAGACTGACATGTGTGCGAATTTGTGGGGAAACATGCCTGGTATTAGCTTAAAAAGGTAATAGTTGATGTGTTTATATAATTAAAAGTTGCGTGATGTGATAGTGCATAGTAAAAATGTATTGCAACAAAGTAAAAAGGTAAAAGAAAGGAACTAGGTAAAGAAATCCTTTGACTATGTTTGGAATCGACAATTCCAAATAAATGAGTGCTTTGCATACATGAAGTCTTATTAACCTTGAATTTGTCTGACATTACGTGGATATGTGTTATATTCATAAATATGTATTGTATAGGTATAATAGTTGGTTCTAGTTATGGCTAGATTCATCAAAGGATTGGAGTCCCTTGAGAGATGGCATGGGTGTCTTTAGTTGAAAGAAACATGCTTGGCATAGCAAGGTAAGGTAACTGCTGTATTGTTCTATTTATTTATGCACTACCAGTTATGTGTTTATTGAAATATGATGCAGGGGATTTCATGGAAAAGAGATTTCCATGAAAATTTGAAGAAGGCTCACGTTAAGCTTTCCTTTGGAAGCACTGGGAACCATGGGGATTGTGTCATGGTGTTTGTTGAGAGTCAATTCTTTGTGCTTTGTTTACACTTGATTTTCAACTTTGTTTATGTCTAGTGTATGGCCATACCACTTTTTTTGTGATGGTGTATTGCTATTGGTTTTCATTGTTTTCTCTTGTTTGCTTCTTGTTCTTTCCTTTTATGTTTTGATTCTTAGGAATTGGTTGGGAAAAAGGAAAGTCAATGGAGCTCAGGGAGATCCAAATGAATCCTAGAAGGTAATGTAAGATACAAATGAACCTTGGTGCATGAGTAAGGGAAGTTGAAGGTAAGAATATGAAAATCAATTTGATTGGCTTGGTCCATTGGTGTAAATGGACAGTGGAAGTACAATCATGAGAGAGGTAAAAGGAAAGGTGAAGGAAATGGATCTAATGCATCATATGCCTTAGTTATGTTTGGAATGATTGTTCTCAATGTTGTGCATGTTGTTTACAAATAAAGGGAGTTCTCTTAATCTTTATGTTATATGGTAATTATGTTAATATCATGATTATGTTGATGTTTATATACCTATGTGTGTGTAAATGTGTGTTTTTTCCTAGAGGATCATGATTATTTTATGCTAATGTTTATGTATATGTATCTATGTATCTATGTATGTATGTTGTTGTACGACAGGGTTGTCAGGGATCATTGTTGTGGAGGAACGATTTCTTACGTTGGCGAGTGGCATAACGAGATTCCTTGTCTTATGGCGAATCAAGTGGAGAGAGTAGCCTCAAAGATCTATAAGGTCAGTATCATGTGGATTTGAATTATTATTGTGTGATTATACTATGTCTATGTTTATGTTTTGGATAGGCTAATTTTGATAGCTGCATCAGTGAAATGTAAGAAGTGGGGTACGTGACATGTTGGGACAAGCATGGATAAGACACTGGAAGAAAGATTGCTTGTTAAAGACAATGTGGTTTTGGATGTGCCGTACTACTGTTCTGCATATGTTGTATATGTTTTACATGTTAAATTTGTGATGTTATGTGCATGCAGTGTCGTGTATATATATAGTGTGTGTATACTTGCTGTTTATGCAATGTTATGTACGAAGTTAGTGGTATTGATAGTGTTGTGTGACTTTTTCAATGTAATGTTGGTTATAGATGGTGCTATGTACATGTTGGATATGCAGTGATGTGTACCTATGGTGCTATGTACATGTTGTATATGCATCACTATGTACATATGGTGTTGTGTACATGATTGTAAAAGTGTTGTTGTGAGCATATGGTGCCATATACATGTTGTACATGTGGTGTTGTGTGTAGGTGGTGTTGTGTACAAGTCATGCATATGGTGTTTTGCACATGTGGTGTCGTGTACATGTTCATGTGGTGTTGTATATGTCTAGCGTTGTGTATAGGTGGTGTGATGTACATGTCGCATTGTATACACGTTATGTAGGTGGTGCCATGTACATGTGTTTTTGTGCACATGTTGTGCAGGTGGTGCATTGTATAGGTCATATTGTGTACATGTTGTATATATGGTACTCGTGTACATGTGGTATTGTGTGCATGTCATATATGTTGTGTTGCGGGCATGCAATACTATGTGTTCATTGTATAGTTGTGGTATCATGACATGTGTAATCATTGTGTTGTACTATATGTAGAACATGTATTGTGTTGTATTGTACGCTAGCTGTAGGTACATGTATTGTGTGGTGTTGTATGTCGGTTATAGATGTATTGTGTTGTGTTGTATGCTAGGTGTAGGTACATGTATTGTGTGGCATTGTACATTAGGTATAGATGTACATGTCGTGTTGCATATCATGTGTAGCTGCATGTATTGCATGGTATTATATGTCTTGTGTGGTTGTATGTGTGTGATGCACACTATGTGTATGTGAAAATGGCTGAGGAGAAGGCATTGGGTGTTTGTTAGGCGTGGAAACCAATCTGGTGTGCGTACAAAATAAGGACAAAGGTATAAGCTAAGAATTGATTAAAGGATAAGTATCCGCATTTTATTTTAGTTTTATTATGTATGCGATTTATGATTATAGTCTATGACGATTACATGTGATCTATGATTCTGGTTTATGATGGTTACATGTGATTTATAATGTTGATATACGATGGTTGTGTTTTGATCTAACATGATGTGATATGTTTATACATGATGATTTGGTCAAAGATGCTAGTTTGACTTGTTGTGACAGGAAGCAAACAAAATTGTAAGTATACCTTGTTGACAGGCCACCAATGAGATACGATTTGAAGTTATTTTAATTTATTTTGAATCTATTGAAAATTATGTGCTTGGTACAGGAATGCATGAAATGCTCAAGTTGGGTCATTCAAATTGACTACAAGGATTAGCAGCAGCAGTGAAAGGAATTGAAATAGGAAGTAGTATGATCATAAATAACTTCATGAGAAGGGCCATTGTAGGACATTGGTACCCAATATTGTCCATTGATTTCCATGAGCATGCTATGAATTGTATGATGGTTTTAATGTAGGGATATGCCTTGGTTTGTGGACCTTCCAATGTGAGGAAACCTTACTGAGGGATGGACTGCCTAGGATGGGGGCCAATGGAACTTGGAAGGTGTGTGACAACATGGAAGTGGGTGACTGAATTTCCTAAGGGAGGGACTTTTTAGAAGAGAATAGAGACCTCTTTGATAAAAAGGCTTCTGAATATTAGTTCATGGAATTTTTTCAGTTCATTTTTGGAACTCTCTCATTATTCTCTCTTTCTCACTCTTGGAAACTTAGAGTTTTCTTGGAGCACTTTGACATTGAATCAAGAAAGGAAAAAGAAGTCAAGAGGAAAGAAGGAGCAAGGAAGGAGGAGAAGGATCAAGAAGCTACAACAAGATTCTTTGCAGGTATCTATTTTCATGTGTGATTTCCTTTCTATATTTGGCATGCATGCTATTGATTGTGTTTCTTTGCTATTACGACATGAGTTTTGCTAGGTGTGACAGTGTTTTCATCTTAGCCTTACCATTTCTAGATATCCATGGTGTGATGGGTTTCTTATGTTTTGGTTGGGCTATATTTCCTTATGGATTCAAATCTAAGTGAGGTGGATATTTAAAAAAAGAATACATGGCCTAGTGATCCCTAGATCAAACTGTAGATTGTGGTAATGTCGTTGGCCTAGCCACCCCTGAACTAGACTGTGGGTTGCGGTAAAGCTAGGTATTGTGTGCCTCGATCAGCCTAGGAATCCTCGACTAGTGAATGGAGGGATATATGGTAAATCCTAGAGGTGGGTAATCTCCATCATGTGTAGTAATCCTGGGATGGGATATGATGTAAATCCTGGAGAGTGGGTCTCAGTTTAGAGCCTAGTGATCCGGTGTGGATTGCAATAAAGCCTAAGGAACTAGGAGACAAGAAAATTCCTCATGGTGTAGGTGGAGAAATCTAGTGGCCTCCACACTTTTTTTGGCCTAGTGATCTAGTGGAGATCGTGGTTAAGCCTATTATGAAATGTTTATTTTGTTGGCCTAGTGATCCAAGAAGGATTACAGTAAATCCTAGTTTCTATGGATGAGGGTAAGGTTGTATAGCCTCGGGATGCCTTAGTTGGTTATTTTGGTTTGATTTCCACATTCATGCTTAGAATATCGAATGGGGGTGATTGGGTGAAGAGAGACTCAGATCAGCTAATATTAGGTTAGGTGGAACGTGGTAGTCCCATTCCGGGTTGGATTTTGTATTCATTAATAAGAGTTTCTCTCCTTGGTGTCTTATGTGTAAATTTAATGGTTAATATTTGGATTATATGGTTGACGTATCCTTGGTATTATTGTTGTTGTTATGCTGGTTATAAGAATGTTTTATGACAGTGATGATGTATGGCTCTCCTCATGTTTTTTTTTTGTAAATGAATGAATAATGTATCTATGACCTAATAAATGATAATTCAACTAATGATATAAGAGAACAATGCCTCTTAGAAATTCTTAGATAAGTATGGGACCCCTGATGCAGGAGAATTCTTCAAGGTTTATGAGACCTAGAAGTCTTATCACACATTTACTAAAGAGAGTGGGTTCCCTTAATTATTTATTTATTTTCCTAAGTTTTTTTTGAGTTTTAAAGAGATTGGAATGTAATTTGATTAATAGGGAATATCTCGTGAGTTGTAGAGATCTTAGGAATGAATGAGTAATCCTAGGAAGTGTGAGGCTTTTAGGGATTTGAAATATCTAAGTTAGGATTTTGTTGAGGGAAAAATGGAGCTGAAAAGATACTTTGGGAGAAAGTGAGAGAATTGTGGGATAAGAACTTAGATGTTTCATGAATCCTTTTCTTTTATATATTGTATGCTTTAGAAACATTTGAGAGGTTTTTTTCCTATAAAGAGTTCTTCCTTTTGGGAAGAAAATTGGAGGTCAGCTATAGGTTAGAAAGAGTAGTAGAGGGATTTTATGGAAAAGAACTGAAACAATCGGATGTGATGGTTTCCTTTGTAAATATTTTAGAAATACCAAAACAACATGGATTTGTATATATCTGTGTGACAATCGGGGTTTCTTCGCTTGAATAGTTGAATTTGTGCACTGGTAACGAAATCCTATGATTATTAATTTCCTAGTTAGTATCTTTCTGCATCTCTATAATTTATACTCATGAATGGTCAAATTCCAAAGGTTTTAGATTCCCTGTGAAATGATTTAACATGTGTTCCTTATGTTTCGAACTCACATGATTCTATGTTCGTTATGTTTTGATTTTGTAATAATCCTTTTGGTGATAGAGGTTTATGTTGGTAACTACCCTTGGCTTGGTTGTTGGATGTTATGTAAGCTCACATATGGTTATTGATAGGCACAAAGGAATAATTGTGATAGTCTAAAATTTGTTGGATTGAAGATAATCGACAAAAATTGTGTGAATTCAGAGGAGTATTGTGGTTGCAGAGTGCAAACTGGAGTCAAGGTAAAAGTGGTAGATGAGAAATAAATTTGGCAGATTGCTAAAATTGACAGAAATCGTAGGGAAGCAGTGATCGTTTGATCAGAGGAGATCGATGCATATTGTGTCAGAACATGCAAGCAGGTTAACATTTTAAATGGACAGGATGTGGTTATTAAAAAGTGTTTAAGGTTCAGAGTGATTGGACCATCCATTTAATGGTTGATTGGACACATATTAGACCAAAACAATGTGGATTTGTATATATCTGTGTGACAATCAGGGTTTCTTCACTTGAATAGTTGAATTTGTGCACTGGTAGCGAGAGTTTGTGATTATTAATTTCCTAATTAGTATCTTTCGGCATCTCTATAATTTATACGCATGAATGGTCAAATTCCAGAGGTTTTATATTCCTTGTGAAATGATTGAACCTGTGTTCCTTATGTTTGAACTAACATGATTTTCTATTTGTTATGTTTTGACTCTGTAATAATCCCTTTGGTGATATAGGGTTATTTTGGTAACTACCCTTGGCTTGGTGGTTGGATGTTCTGTAAACTCATGTCTGGTTATTGATAGCCACAAAGGAATAATCGTGACAGTCTAAAATCTGGAGGATTGAAGATAATCAACTGAAATTGTGTGAATTTAGAGGAGTATTGTGGTCGCAGAGTGCAGACTGGAGTCAAGGTAAAAGTGGCAGATGAGAAAGAAATTTGGTAGACTACTAAAATCAACGAAAATTGCAGGGAGGCAGTGATCATCTGATCAGAGAAAATCGATGCATATCGCTTCAGAACATGCAAGTAGGTTAACATTTTAAACAGGTGCGATGTGGTTATTAAAAAGAGTTTATGGTTCAGAGTGATAGGATCGTCCATTTAATGGGTGATCAGATGCATATTGCTTCTGAAAGTGTGTGCAGGTTAACATTAGAAATGGATGTGATAAGTTTTTATACAATGGGATTAGAACCTCGTTCAGTTCTGACCATCAAGACCATTCGTTGGTTGATTGATCAAACAATAATCACGCATCAACATGTGCGTGGGTTAACGGAACTCTTGTGACCCGATATGTTATCAAAGAGGATTAAATTTTATTTGAATTCTGGTCATACATGTCAAACGATCATTTCATTCCAGCTGTGTTTAAGCATATTACATGCGAGTGGAGTCACATGATTGTGTGAATTGCAATATGTAGAAGGATTTTTGTGAAGGAAACCATGGGCCACCACAAAAAAATCATTTCACAATAAAAATTAACCATACAATGGGCCCATAACCCACTAGCCAAGGATCAGGTTGCGAAAGATGCGGCTTTGCTACATCAACCCCTATGCTTAAATATGTTGTTTACACATGTAGATTACATATTTGTGATATGTTTGATGAAATGGTTGTCATGGTTAGTATGGGTCTAGTGAAGCCCTTGTTCAAGTGATTTCATTTTTATCATCATTCCCTTGTTATATTTTGTTTTTAAGGTGTCATTTAGTTATGGGTGGTGACTTGGGCTCTATGCTTGAAAAAGTTGCTCAAATCATGGGGACGTTAGCACAAAATTGAGAAATATAGTCCCTGGATGCTGGTGTATCATTTTGTGTAAGCATCTAGAACCTTCTAGACACATGCATGCCCATATCATGGGAGCACCCAGGCGTTAATTAGTCCAAAAATTCAATGGGACCTAGGCGTTGGTTACATGAGAGGTTGGGATGGTTCCTGGAAGCCTTGTTGCCAATGTGGAAGGTCAGTATGGTGTGTTTCCATTGGTTCCACTTCCTTAAGGCGACTTAGGAGGTTGAATCATATCATAGTAGCCTCGTGTCACACGTTTATCCTGGTTGGCCAGTTACTTGGGTAAATGTGGGAGGGGGGTGTTAGAAAATTTTTATTGATGAGGGAGCTTATGTTAGTATTTTATTCTCCAATTCTTATCAAGCTTTGGGTTCCCCATAATTTGTGTCTATCTCTCTGAATTTGTTAGCTTTTAACAGAGGAACTAGTGAACCCTTAGGGATCCTTCCTCAGTTTCCTATTACCTTGGGAGGAAAAAATGTATGTATTGATATTATGGTTGTCATGGGCCCTTTGGATTTGAAATTTCTCCTATGGTGAGACTATGCTTATACTATGAATTTTTTTGTGTCAACACTCTTTTGAGTGATGTTCTTCCCACATAATGGAAGGATTGTGACTACCAATCAACCTTCATTTGTTGGTCTTGATTTGATTAGCAATCATCGTACTTCCCTAAGCATTCGAAATGTGCAAGTGTTATTTTCCCTACCACAAGTTGATTATGTGGCAATATATCCCATTCACAAACCTATTGATGAAGATGATCCTTTCACAGTCTTATCAACTTCTTTGACCTAGATCAAGTAGGTGATATCGTGAATCATTTATTGGGTGCATTGGAGCCTGATTTTTCCATTGGATCCTTTGATATGTCTCCACTCTAGATCATTATTCTTCCATATGATTAGAACCAGTTGGAAACCACGGTCTCTTGGAGGTCATGATCTAATTTCAGAGTAGAGTTCCTTTCCTTGTGTCAAGCTAGGCAAGAAATGAAACAAGTTTCCTGGACCATAATTCATTTTCTTGTGTCAAGCTCATTAAAAAATGAAACAAGTTTTGGAGCATATTTCCTTTTCTTGTGTCAATCTCATTTAAAAATGAAACGAGGTTCCATGAGCATAGTTATTTTCCAATTTCAAGCTCCTTAAATAATGAAACATATCCCCTTCCAATTTGAGTCTTTGATTACATCTTGTAAATTCCTAGTTGATTCTTTCACTTTATCTCATAAATGAACCTTCATTCCATCTACCTATTAGCAAGCAATAGTCTACTTAGGTTAATGATATGAAGCATGGGGGGCATGTATCTCGAATTGAGTCATTCTACTAAGGGCATGCCACCTTATTTCAACCATATTTTTTTCTCTATTTCAAGCTTGATGTGTAAAAATGATACGACTCTCAAAGAATAGTTTTTATCATGTTTGAAGCTTGTGAAAAAGCAAAACAATATTAAAGTATTATCAATCATAGTTTCCACATGTTTCAATCTTGTGTAAAAATGAAACCATTTTCATCCTACCTCTTGTGATTTCCATTTTATCAGCTTGTTTTTGCCATATGAGCCTTGGTTTTCTCATTCCATCATCACCATCTTCTTGGGTAATCACACACTTTCACTTGGTTCTTTTACCCTTTCCTGACGAACCGTTGGGATGGGTGGTCTTATTAGTTAGCCTCTTGACCTTTGTATGTCTTGAGTAGTTCGATCATGACCAGAACCAATTATCCATTTATGCCACTTGTTCGTCCAAGAGGAGCCCTCTTTCAACTCTTTATAGACTCCCAAAATATGAAAATATTATTGAGAACTTGCCTTTTCAAACTCATTAAATAAAATAAAAATATATATAATCAGTTTAAGGTTAACCCCTTTCCAGACTGAGATATACTACTTACAAAAATGAATACCTTAGTTGAACGTGGCTAGTAGGTACTCCTAAGTATTATTTTCTTCCTTTTTAGACTCAAGAGACTATCTATGAAAAGGAACCTTTGGAGTTTTATTTTTGGCTCTTTATAAAACTCTCTAAACATGAAAAAGATGTAGAGTTATACCTTCATTGGACTCGTCAAAACATCAAAAAACAATGGGCTCGTCGATCATGACAGGACCAAACCAATCCTTCTCTAGGTTCTTTCAATATTCTGAGATGGATTCATCCAAAGGATGAACTTATAGGTCAAGCATATGTTATTCTCCTTAATCTTCTAAAAAATAAAGAGGTGCTGACCAGTAATGGTTGGGGAAATTTGGAAAAAGGGATATTGCACTTATTAATGGGAGAAAGTCACTCTTGAACACGACACTCTTCCACTTCATGTTCGTGGTTGTTGGGCTGGGAAATATGCTTGTCTGCTGGTTTATCATACCTTTTCAAAGCTTCCTTTTTGGTTTTGCGTCAATACTGCCAACTCCATTTCAGTGTCATCATTATGCTCAAGATAATTCATTTAGTCAATATATTCTACAATATGCTTAAGCCTTCATTCCATGTCTGACTTTCCTGATCTAGTTCTCCATCAACATCATTTTTATCATTCAACCTCAAATCATCATACCTATTTCATGTCGTTGATGGGGGATACATCAAGGCCCTCCTACAAGGGGATGCTTCCTCTCGACATCATCTCATTATCCAAGAAGCTGACTTAGAAATGTCGTGTTGGTGACCTGGTGCTTGCATACATCAATGGAAACTTTCCTCACTCTCGGTGATAGGTTTTCATCATTTTCCTTCAACCGAAAGACTTTGTGTGGTGTTAGACATTAACTCATTCATTCACACCATATGGATTGTACGAAAGTACCTTGAGAGTCACTAACATCATCGTTGGTTTCTTTTTTGTATATTAACAGCTTACATCATTGGCTAGTAATCATATGGTGTCTACCATGTTCAAATTCAACTATTTAATTCACATGGTAAGACTCATACATTTGTTGGTCGTGTGAATGAGATAGAAGACCTTGGATATAGTTTCATCCATCTGGGTTGCGATTTCAGGAGTAATACAAGATCATAATATATCATGGCTATTATCATACAGACAATCATCTAGTCATGCATCAACCATCAGTCATCAATGAACGTGTCTTTTGATCATTGTACATGTAATGTTAGCTTATGTGTTAAGCATGGGTATGCCTCCCTTAGAAATGTTATCATGATGTAAATGTATTGTAACATATGACTCTTGACCAATTGTTCTTCATCGTCAATTGTCACAAGCTAAACATTTTCAGTCATCAATTGTCATTTCTACCTTTGTGCTTTAGGGGGGAATCTATTATAGGCCATTTTGTCACATTTTTTCAATAGGCATTCAAACGAGATCAATTCACACACTTCAGAAAATTATTATCATCCATACATAATTCCCTAAGAATGACTCTACTAAATCCCTGAGTTTATGCTCCTAATTGCTGACTTCCCAAGATTTTATGGCCCAATGCACCCTAGATATTTAGGGTCTGTATTTGACTACCATGTTTACCCTCTTTGAACCAGTGCTCATCACCAACAGGTTCCTCAGTCTTTGGGGTGCGCTGATTCTATAAATTCAGGAAAAATAAAAAGAATCTTGAAGCTTCCTCTTCCAAAATATTTCTGAGGTTGTTTCAACCATTTAACTTTAATAAAAATTTGAATCCTCTCTAATTCCACCCTGGAGAAATCACCATCTTATCCCTTGAGCTCACCCTCCCATCACTTTTGGATCTGAAGCCTAGATTGGTAAATGGATAAGATTTCATGAACTGCCTTCCTCATCTATGTATTTACAGCAATCCATGGGCAAGGGATTTTTTTTTTTGGAGATTGATTCTACCCTCATGTTGTTGCTTTGATATCCATTATTCCATGCATTAGGGTGACATAGAGGAATACTTTGTGGAAAGGAAAGGATAAGTCAAATTGGGGAGATCTTCTACAAGATCAACTGCTATTTTTAGTTGTAACTCTCTCCATTTATATTAATACAAAGAATAGATGGTTTTCCTATATATCATGTTATGATTTCATGTATTTCAATACCATATTGATCTATTGAATGAACTGATTGGATTATGCTGCATAGATGTCATAGATATTTGGCTTGTCTTATTTGATTATGTAGGTTCTAATTATAGCAGCCAGAGCTAGGATTGGAGCATACAAGCTGAGGAAGGAGTGAATCTTGTGCCAGATTCTGGGTAGGGCTCATCGCATCAATAAATTAATTTAAAGAAGACATTGTTCCCTTTACTTTTTGTTGTTCTAGGTCAGTCCACCAGGCCTAGGGAAGAGAGTTATGTCCATAGTCATAGATTCCATATAAAAACATTTTTAGTCGAGCATTTGGAGTATTGTAAGGCTACTAGTGCACTAGTTTATTGGCCACATTAGTTTTTTTCATGAAATCTAGTACAAAGGTGATATTCATATAATGGAGCATTGGTAATGATGATATCAAATACCATTTTAAAATTAGAAAATAAAGTATCAAATTAAAAATTAACAAATTATTAAATTTAAATATTATCATACCAATGGTATATGTATACATTATGTTGACGTTGTGACAAACACCCTCCAATATTTTTCCTACACTTGAATTTTGGAGCCTACTCTGGATCTTATTGATAGAGGGAAAAACTCCCCTAGGGCTTTTTGCATTGAAACCCTAGCAGACTGAAAGTTATCTATTCAAAGAAACATGCATTCACACAGCCATTATGCTATTGTAAGCAAATTCTATGATAAGGGTACGTACATTTGGTCCTACGTTTGAGAAGGCCCTTAGGGTCCAAACCCTTCTTGGAGTTCCCTTCTTCTCTTTTGTCCTGTAAAACAACCAATTCAAAGAACACAGTAGTACATGGAAAAAAACTTATAAAGAAACCATCTTCATGTTATAAAGAAAGGTAGTTAGTTATGAAATCCAAACAACCATTTACATATGAATTCTAAACATGAATATCATTAACATAAAGAAGATTCATTTCGGGAACCAAGACATGTGTTTCTTTTATTATAGACAAATAAAGTACATAAAAAGGAATATTTTCACCTGAGTCACCTTTAGTAGGTTCCAAGCAAAGCTTCCTTCCAATCCCTTCCAGCCTCAAGCCTCTAACAAACTCCTTCCATGACTCTCTCCATGATGTCATAAATGGTGGATGAACATCAACACACAAGGAAACAAAGGTTTCCTATACAAAATGGGGGAAGTGCAGAAGGCCCAAGGGACTTCAGACCTGGTCAAGGAAAAAACCTCAGCATAATAACCTTTCTCTCTCTTCTCTCCCCCTCTCCTTAGGCCTTCCCTTTGAGGTCTTTTTATACCATCTCCAAAGTAGTTTTTTAGTTAGGAGTTGGTTGGGAACAGTTGGGCCATGGGCACTAACAGGTGATCAGCAGGTAAAACCCGCGATCTCCGCCCGAAAATAAGGAGTTTTATATATTTTTAAGTGTTTTAATACATACGCGCGGGTTGGATATACACAGACCCATGTATACATGCGTTTAACTCAGGGCAATGTCGCGTATAAGGGATAAAACACTTTTTTAAAATTTTAGGACCAGTTCTGGAAGGAGGGGTTGCCCTAGGCCATGAGTACAGCATCAAAAACCATAAAAGTGAGATTTGGAGCTATAACAGATGCCCCCTAATATATGAGGTCAGAAGGGGTACATGATGGCCGAAATATATTATGCGAGTACATGGAAAGGAAGTCTGTCAAAAATCAAGGAGGACTTCACGAGAATTCAGCCTGCCAAGCCACCAAAGGAGATCAGAAAGAAACATTGTCTGAGGCGGGCATACCCATTCTCAGAAAAAGTAAAGCATGTTTGCATATCAAGTACAAGCGGATCCACTAAGTATACAAGTATAAATGACTGAAAGATACATAATGGATCATCTAATCATAATGAACAAGTACATGTCTGAATATCACATATAAGACTGTCAATGATGCTGAAAGATGCAATGGATCACTGATATCAAAGACTGATCCCAAAAGGTACCAACTGAAGATGATGGAATAGGATGGTACTACACTGCAAACTCAGGTGCCAGCATATAAAATGTCACCATGACTGACTGCAACATATAAAGTGAAGTGGTATCGACTAGCAGCAACAGGAGCAACTGTCAAGTGAACCAATGAATGCTGATACAACCTGAGGTCTTCACCGACCGTCGTGGTACATTTCTACACCATGGGAATAAATGATCTGAAGTCGACCATGTGAGAAATCGTTTGATTACCGGTCATTGATGTATACCGTTAACAAATGCGAGACTACTCACCGATAATGATAATGAGTGTCAAGGTACCCAGTACAATCTAACAAGTGTGAATAGATGAGCTGAAGTTGAACACCTGTAAGAATCTATCGATGAGGAGACAATGATGGTTTCGCACTATCGATAGCGAAGGATCTGCCACTAATGACTACAAACCCCAAGGTACTGCCAAATGGACTCTAGATCTTTGCCCCAGAGCAATGAGTCGGAGTCGATAGGGAAAGATCTGCTAGAAGGAAGGCATTAAGGCATCCTTCATCAATCTAGCGTGAGTGTAACCTGTAGGCCAATAATGTGGAAGGAATCGGACGAAAAAGATGTAGTAACCCAACCGAAGTATGTTTCCGGCGTACACAAGATGTGGCTAGCGCACAGCAGAAACCCTCTGAACCAACCAATAATGAAAGCTGACATAGAGGTGAGGTATCCACCAATACGATCAAATGGAAACCAAGGTACTGCACGAATCCCAATGTGTGATAATGTAAGCTGATGTCGAACACAAGGGAAACCACTCAGTCAAAGACCCATGATACTGATCAATGTTGAGCACAAGGTAACCTATCAACAATGAAAATAGGGCCAGGGTGCAGCTCTAGGCCTGTCCTCAGAGCAAGATGTCGTCGTCGATAAGGACAAGACCCGCCAGCAAGAAGTCAATGGGGACCTTCTCAAACCGGCACGAGTAAAGGACCAATATAACTGATGTGATGATAGACATGACACTGACAACCAGGGATGGCCGACTGAAAAATGAGTCAAGAGACACCGCAGAGAGGCCGACTCAGGCTAACTTCCCTTGAACAAAAGCACGACTCAATGTGACTATGTGGCAGCATATGATGACTCTGTATAAGTTTGCCATGCAGGAGGCACGAACGAACCCTCCATATGATTGGAAGATATAACCAATCGGGGGAGAACTGACTCAATAACAAGGTTATGGCGTACCTAAGTCAAACTAAATCCCACCCATGCGGAGGAGACTTTGTTTTGAGTGCTCTGTTCAAGGGAAACATGACTGACTCTAGCTGCCAACAATAAATGGAAATAATGTCCCGTTCCCACTTTTTTTGGGATATTTCATTTTTTTGTCTTTTTCTGTTAAGCTGGAAAAAGAATAAAAGAATGCTATGGTACAGTGGAAAGAACGAGTGTCGGTGAAATAGATGATCTAGTTCCTGGGAAAGGAACGTTCCTATGCTTAATGCAGGGAGGCGAAAACTGGTCAGTGACACTCAAAGGTATGTTCCTTCCACGGGTCAAAGTGTGTCAAGCTGTAAAAGTCAAAGGTATGCAAGGTTCATTTTGCAGACGTCATGGTCAAAAGTTGGATTAAACACGAGTCCAAGTGAAGCCGGCTCTAGGCCAAAAGGTGCAAGTGGTCAACATGCAATGCAGTAGTACAACTCAACACAAAGGAGCCTCTAGGGTATAAGGCCAGAACAAAGCGGAGAAGCTAAGAGGAATGAGTCTTCAACGCATAAGTCATGGCGGGACTATAGAGGACTCTCGATCCTACTCAAATAGGAGCAGCATGGGCAACAAATGTCAGTGAGGTGCTAACTAGGATGCCCATGTAAAGGATGGCTCTACCATCATGTCATGATTTAAAAAATCGGTGAGTGAAGATGGCTTACGAACCATAACACGATGGGATCAACCCTATGGCAGATGTATCGGCAAATGGAGGCTAGTATGCATAATGCAACGGAAAAATGATGTCCCTAACCTATATGCCAGTGAGAAAACGATACCTTCCATGACGGGTCAGCAGTCACGGAACCGTCTCGAAACTGAAAATCGTCCAACATGTCCTAAAAAATAGACCAATCCAAAGAACACAGCAGTACATGGACAAAAACTTATAAAGAAACCATCTTCATGTTATAAAGAAAGGTAGCTAGTTATGAAATCCAAACAACCATTTACATATGAATTCTAAACATGAATATCATTAACATAAAGAAGATTCATTTCGGGAACCAAGACATGTGTTTCTTTTATTATAGACAAATAAAGTACATAAAAAGGAATATTTTCACCTGAGTCACCTTTAGTAGGTTCCAAGCAAAGCTTCCTTCCGATCCATTCCAGCCTCAAGCCTCTAACAAACTCCTTCCATGACTCTCTCCATGATGTCATAAATGGTGGATGAACATCAACACACAAGGAAACAAAGGTTTCCTGTACAAAATGGGGGAAGTGCAGAAGGCACAAGGGACTTCAGACCTGGTCAAGGGAAAAATCTTAGCATAATAACCTTTCTCTCTCTTCTCTCCCCCTCTCCTTAGGCCTTCCCTTTGAGGTCTTTTTATACCATCTCCAAAGTAGTTTTTTAGTTAGGAGTTGGTTGGGAACACTTGGGCCATGGGCACTAACAGGGGATCAGCAGGTAAAACCCGCGATCTCCGCCCGAAAATAAGGATTTTTATATTTTTTAAAGTGTTTTAATACATACACGCGGGTTGGATATACACAGACCCGCGTATACACGCGTTTAACTCAGGGAAATGTCACATATAAGGGATAAAACACTGTTTTCTAAATTTTAGGACCAAGTCTAGAAGGAGGGGTTGCCCTAGGCCATGAGTACAGCATCACAAACCATAGAAGTGAGATTTGGAGCTATAACACTTATAATTAGTTGTTCCATAGTTACTTCTTGTTTGGTTGATGTGTTTTTAAGTCCTTGAGCTCCCTTTTGAATTGTAAGTGTTGAAGACATCTGCTCACACATACTTAGTCCACAACAAGTTCATGAGTGCATCCTTTTATGCAAGCTTAAAAAAGCATAGCACAATGCATAAAGAGAGTTTCTATGAAATAATCAACCTATGTTGATAGTCATCGTGTGCTTTCTTTGACAATATTCCACTTTTTGTTTCATTTGTACTTCTATTTTGCTAAATTTTTCAAATTGTCTCTTCTGCGCAACTTCTCTTTTGCGAGTGTCATTTTCATGCTTTTGAATATCAATTTCACTTGATTTCACTTTAATTAGTGTCACTTTCATGTTATCTTCACTCTGTCATGTGCCATTTTCACTATCATTCGCATATCTCAACTGTTGTTTGCACTTTTTTCTTCATATAGTAAATGTCGTCTTTCAGCATGTGGAGTGTCACACAATGTATGGAGGCCATTTTTGGTGCTTTCAAGGTTCAATCTCTATCTTAATTACTTATTCTTACCATGTAAACATGTATCACACTCATTTCCAAAGTTTCAAGCACTATCGCACAAGTGTCATCACGTCATCAAAAAGTTTATCTTTAGTGTCGCACTTGGTGTAGGTCATCACAAAGTTGTTGCATTAAGGAGAGGATCTTGTTCATGTGTTTTGAATGTTCCATGTTGGTCATTTTCAAAGTCATTTTTTTACTTATCCTCCTCTCAATGATTCTATACTTAGTTAAATTTGGAAAAATCTCTGACCTAACCACTTAGCCTCCTTTGGCCAACCTGAACTATGCATTGTGCAATCTCAGACCTCAAGTAGAAACCTTGTCTCTTAGCACTGTGCAATGTGTAGTTTATTCCTTCCAAAAATATGCATTATGAAATATGAGTGCTCATTCCTAGTCCTTGAGATCTAAAACTACACAATCATTGCCTCCATTCAACCTTCTCCACACACTGCAAAGTCTCAAGCATCAAGGCTCGACCTTGAGTTCTTGAACTCCACAATCAACCAGACTCTTCTCCTATCTAAATTTCACATTGCATATCTTCAAGCCTCATGCTTGACCTCCTAAGTCCTACAACTATGTAGTCACTCAACCTAGGCATTCATAACTGTGCATTCTTTAGTCTCAAGCCTCAAGCCTCTAGATTGAGCTCTTCAATCCCTCAAATATGCATTCCCTCTACCCAAGTCTCCAGAATGACATGTTTCATAGTATAAAGCCTTAGTCATGGACTTTGACATCTACAACTCCAAAATCCCTGAGTCAGTCACTCGACCAATCACTAGTTTGAGTCCCAACGATTGATTTCATGAATCATGTTATATTAGGGGTTTATCAGACTTATGTCATATTTTCATGAGTGGATTTCAGTCACAAGTATTATTTCATGCTATGATAGGATGACGATGAAGGAGATGGAGAAGGAGACCATGCTAAGAGACACATATGGAGCTAAATAAATTGGATGATCATCAAGAGAGAAGATGAAGGAAAACAATATTACAACAAAATAAAAAAGATAAAGACCACATTGAAGACTCCTTATCTTCAAGTCATGAGGAGGAGAAATAAAATACCATGTTCTATTTGTCAAGAAGACACAAACAAACTAACTAAAAAGAGTGACTTGACACTACCAAGTGATCATGTAGTCCATGTCATGAGTGACATGTCATGTTGTGTCATGAATCATCATGTGCCACATGATTTTGTGGATTATATAAGTTGTATACTGGAGAAATATAATGTAAAGTGGAATTCCAAGAGTCATTCATGTAATGTGAAAACTCATGTAGTAAGTGAAAAGTTCATAGAGAAGTCAAACAATCATGAGGGTATTCAAAGAGTCAGAAGGGAGGTGAAGGATCATTGCACTTATTATGTATACACCCTCATTGTACAAGAAAATGAATTTTCACCTAGGCTTCTTTCATAAGGCATTAGAAAGAAAAAGTCAATACTTTTGGGGAGCAGGTCATGGTTCCAATGCTCCAATATTGGAGCTAGTGATGTTCATTGTATTTATGTATCTTGGGACTTTTACTTAATACATGAGGCCCGATGGCTGGCACGATTTCATGCATGGATTGTCAATATTTGTAATATTATTGGGTGAATGTTTATGATTCTTGTTTTATTTCACCTATACGAAGGTAGTTGAAGTATTTAAGTTATTTAGTGCTTATCTAACTGAAAATGTGTTGTAATGGTTGTAAAAATTGTCGCATGTATGTGGACTATTCTTCTTGTTGTTACATTATTCTATTTTCGCTTGTGTGTGCCTCTACTAGGGTTGTATTATTACCTCTCTCTTAGAGGCTTACCTTTCCTCCCTTTGTAGTAGAAGAACCTTGATACACTTGCAATGAAACAATCACTAGGAACAGTTACTTTCTTTTCACAAAGGCACATATATGTTTCTCTCTCTTGCTGACAAACTAAAGAAAAGGAAAATATATAAGAATATATGGAAACTGGGATGATACACCATATGGGGCTCATATTCCAAATGGTCTAAGGTTTAATTAGGACTTCACTCAGGGAGACCACCTTGGTTGACAGATTTCCAACAGTGTCAACAAATGGCACTAGAAGGAGGGCTATATGATAGGTTGTGCCCATTGAGTTTGCTTTGAATCTCTTATTCAAAAATGACTCTTTCACAAGTCATAATCCCAACATGTATTTCTAATGATATTTATGTTACGATCCCCATGGAAGTTATTTATAACCTGTCCCAATTCAAGTTTGATAGCGAGGGTGAATTAAATCTTCGCTAACATCTATTTCAAGTTGTCCATTTTTTCCTTTCTAATGGAATATATTGCAAGGATTTCATGGCTAGGTTTCTCACCCTCACATTTGAAGGTCGTGTTAAGACATGGTGTCATAGATTACTTCCATTCATTTGAGCAATGTGAAAAGGAGATTCGTAAATCATTTGATAGGCATGATTACCGGGATGTTCTTAAAATAATTATTCAACTAATACTGAATCCTAATGAATCAGTTGAGGATTTCACTAACTGATTTCTTCATGTTTTTTGTGAACTTCCTAGAGAATACATAGATTGGGATTTCTTTAAAAACAAATTTAAGAGTTTTGTTCATATCTCTTTGCACGGTGAATCCAAACCTCCTGATGTTTATGCTATCCCAACTCTTGTAAATTATGATATACCTTGAATTTCAGAGGAGGAGCCTATTATTACTCTTGTTCCTTTTCCTCCTCCTTTTCTTGTACCAATTTGAGTGTCTCCTTGTGATGATAATAAATTTGGGAAACATGTGAATCAAATTCATAATCTATCTTATCATCCTCCTTATGATTTTCATGATTCACACCCAATGGAGGAAACCCCCGAATGGTTCATGAAGCTTAGGGTGAAGACTAATATTTTCATTGCTCAAGATGACATTAGCGATGTTAGCCTTAATATTGAATCTGGTTCCATTGAAAGCATTACTTCTTTAAGTGACATTTATCATCCTCTATCATATGCATCCCATGACTCTTTGTACCATGATTTGCTTGATGAATATTCTCCACCAGCTAGCTCTTCACGTTCTCTTTATCTCCAAGTTTTTGCCTCAAATTGTGATTAGGTACAAGGTGTTGTAGCATTTTTTGGTTTTGATAAGTTAGAATAAGTTAGTCAAAAAATGAAAATATTTTTCAAAAAATGTTAAGCTAGGATATGGACAAAAGGAATATTGAATAAAAATGTTAGGAAATATTTTGATAAATATGTTCATATCAAAGAAAATGTTAGAATAGATGCCCTAAAAAATGAAGGCAAAAATAAAATGTTAGGTTAGAGAGAAAAGGAAAAAAAAAACTCTGAAAGTGTACATGTCCAAGGGCCACTACTTTTTACTTTATTACACAAAATTATGGTTGTGTGCAGCTTGTCATAAATGCCACAACCCATGATAGTCAAATAATTTAATCTTGACTAGTTCATGCTTTAAATTTCATGTTTATAGTTAGAGAATAAAGATCTAGCCAAACTGTTTAATCTTGGCAGATTAGTAGTTCGGTAGAGAATAACAAGGAGCTCATTAGTTTAATCTAAGCCCTTGGATGTTATAAGGTTAGAATTAGAGAGTTTTCTTTTCAATAGAGAAAGGAAACAAAAGGGTTTTCTAGCCTAAATGCACCCAATTAAGTGAAGATAAAATGTTAGGATAAGTAAAGGGTACGTAGAAGAAAGTTGCAGAAGTACAAAGTTGATCAAAGCATAAAACACATTTATCATGCTTGATCATGTGTTTTAGTGTGCAGGAAGTAGTTATGAAAGTGAAAGGATGTTCACTAGCTAACTTGATTAACTTCCCCTCATTCCATTTCACCCCCCACTACTTACTTACTAATTTCCTCATCATCCCATCATTTCCTAAAAAAATACCATTTTCCCTTCATTTTAAACCTTTCCCTTGGTTTCACACATTTCCCCTAGCATTTACCCTCCAAAGGTCATGTCTACCCAAAACCCCTTTTTCCTAGTGTGAAACCCTATTGCATTGGAAAAATCACTTTTCGCTTATTAATTTCCTAAAAACCCATAAAGCCGCCCTTGTCCTAAGTCTTTATTTCCCCCCTTCTCTTTATAAAGTTAACTCCGCCACACACCTAAAACCCAATAAAACCCCTTTAGGCCTAAGTTTTATTAAATCCCGCTTTACTTAACAAACCTCCACAAATCACCTTTTTCCCGATATAAGAACTCTTTTAACCCACCACCCTTGGTGTGGTTAAATAAAACCTGCCACTGTTAACCTTGATCCCACTCCATAAACCCATCGCAATGTGTTTAAGCCTGCTTTATTCATAAAATAATTACAAAACACTTGTAATTAATCCCCGACCCCTACTAATCTTAGTTCCTATTCCTTCCATGGATCTCGAATGCACGATAGCCGTCAGATCATCCACTCCCAGATCCAATGACCTGCAGCAATGTCGCACGCTCCTGATCTCCTAGCCCACCTGAGAGCATGAAAAATTCATGGTTTTACTTGGGCCCCTTGTGGTTACGTGGCAGCTCCACATTAACTTGCATGCCCTTGTGGAAAAACCACCCGACGGACAAAAGCGGTACGATGAGCCTCTGAAACCACTCCCCCGCGTATGGTAAAATCATCCACTGTTCACTTTGCACCAAATCTTAAAAAGTTAATCGTTTACTGTCTAAATGCAAAAAAAACCCTCGTTTTCACTCTTTTCGCTAGTTTTTTCAGTGAAACCTGTTTAACACTGCCTATGCCGCCTTGAGCCTCTGCAACCAAATTTGGCCTCCAATTACCTTGCAAACATTGCTAGGACTATGTCTAAATACTATCTTGTTCCCTGAAGCCATTGTGTCCCTCCCTGTCAACTTGTGTTTTTCTTACAAATTATTGTATTTTGTAGGTGATTAGCAGAAGACCAAGAGGCTAGATAAACGATTTTTATACCAGTTAAAAACCTGTTTCTTCCAGATTCTCGAGAAATGAATTCAAATGATTTTCCTATGCCAACAGAAATTAGGTCTAAACAAAACATAGAGCAGAAGAAATAATTTACACAGTAAATGTTAAAATAGAAAATTTACATAGTTGAAAGACAAAACAGAGGAAGCAGATAAGACATATAGTTAAAAAAAAACACATGAAATATACAGAAAGATGATCAATATCCAACTACCTGATATTGAGACATGTAAAAACTAAATTATTTACTGTTGCAATACACAATAAGAACATGAAATGTACAATAGAATTAAAAATCATAGTAAAGGTTATGGACATGTCAACAAGGTCAATGAGTTAGATGAAAGTGTATCAGATCAGAGGTCATAAGTGAATATGACTTCCAATGTGAAGACCAAATAAACAAGCAGCTTAAAGGGAAAAATATCAAAGACGAAAGCCAGCAGAACCTAAATAACAAGGACAGTAAGCAGCAATTCAATAGCTATCTCTATTTCCTTGCAGGAAGATATTTCCTTTTCCTAGAATAAATCCTTAAACAGTTTAGGATATTTTCTTAGTTCTACTATTGTATAAATAACTCTCTTCTTAAGTTATTAAGGGTTCATTTTTCACCATTGAACCAGGTTGATCATTGAAAGAAAGTTCACCTTGAAGAAGCATTTATAAACATTTGATGTACTAGCTTTTCTAGACCCTTAATACAAAGAAAAGTATTTTGAATTCAGTTTTACATAATTTGTGTTTCCTGTAAGTTTTTCCAGTATTACGGATTATGTTTTTATTCATATTCTTATGTCTTACAGAGATACCTAGGTAGGAATAATTGTGTCTCAATCTATTCCTATAAGCTTCTGAAGTGATAATCATTAAAGAGAATGGATTAATGAACTATTTGTTTAATTAATTTCCTCTGAATCAATAAATCATCAACATATTGTTGTAATCTTAAGCATATTCTCTTGAACCTTATGAACATTGGTCAGAGGTTTTCACTTATGATTGTCTAATTTTTTATCTGAAAACTGTAATAATCGTATTATTTTTTGTTTCTGCTCACCACTATTCAAGCTATTTCACTATGTAAAATTTTATAGCAGCCCTCTGTTTTGGAATTAATATTATTCAAAAGGTTAGGCATTATAGTGTTATATCTATTTCATTCATTGGTATTCCAAAATAAAACAAAAACCCCAAAACAATTATCTTAGATGCTCTAGCTTGATATCTGACCATTATCGACTCAAAGGTACAACATCAGTCTGGTGCCATTGCTAGGGATTCAAATTCTATTAAGTTTTCTTGGGACAACGTTATTCATTCTATTCCTTTAAGGTGATTAAAGGTCTAGAAAGGTTAAAATATTTCACCTGGTGACTCCACTAGCCCAAACTGGCACCTTTTAAGCACACCAGATCTAATTTAGAATTTGACTTAGTTAATCCTCTGCCAGATCCTCAAAAACTTTCGAGAAAAGCTAGTTCTAAAAGCAGACATCAACCATATTCTTCTTCCTCTTCTGCCTTGCAGTCTGAATATTTAGAATCATTTGATCCTTTTAGTAATATTCCATCTGATCCTGATAGGACACAAACACCTCCTAGGGTTTCTGAACTATTAGCTAGGGGAGTTGATTTAGGTTCAAATTTCCTATTTCAATCTTTTGAAACACATCAAGAACCTCCTTTATCATGGGGATCACCTAAAACTAAGTCTGAATTGCATGTTCATTTACATGAATACAAACCCACATATTTCATATCCCCTACCACTTATTCATTTCCTTCCACTTCTGAACGACTTGAAGCTTCTACTTCTAAGCAACCTGAAGAGACCATCTCTATATACACAAATCCACTATTTGAAACAAAAGAGGGTATTCATTCACCGGTCCCAAAGTTAGTTCTTAAGACTCATTTAAAGTTATTCAGGAGACCTCCTCCTTCTTCACCTCCACATAGTCACACACCCCCTCAATCACCTTCTTCTTCCTCTTTTTCATCTTCTTCTCCTTCATCTTCTTCTTATTCATGCACACAAGCACCTCATACATCACCTTCTACTATGGCATTCCAACCTATTGCAGAGGCTATATATGTAGCTTTAGTCTTACCTGCTAACCTTGATGCATTCCCACCTGAATACGTGAATTACCTTCCCAGGTATAATGGAGAAATTGGTCCCACAACTGAAGACCATCTTCAAGCTTTTCTAGACTTTGTAGACAACATGAATATCTAACAAGAAAATGTTTAGATGAGATTGTTTGTACAATCACTTGAAGGAACTGTAAGAATTTGGTTTAGGCAGCTACCTATATATTACATTAGAAATTGGGAAGAGCTTACAAACATATTTAAAAACCAATGGGGTGTAAAGAAAGATCCTCTTTACTTTCTAACTAAATTTGAAGAACTTAAAAGAAACTTTGGTGAACTTGTATCAGATTTCATCAAAAGGTTCAATAAAATTTATCATAAGATGCCCCCTGATTGTAAACCCCCTATAGCAGTAGCTAAATCTAGGTTTTATAAAGCCTTTGATGATGATTTTGTTGTAATGCTAAGAGAAATAACTTCAAGAAATCTTGAAGATATGCAAAAAAATTCTATAGTGGTGGAAGAAAATAGGGCTGCTTTGACTTCCTTGAAAGCTAAAGAGGAAAAGGCCCAAAGAAAACTCAAATCCATTTAGGAGGCCTTTAGTTCCTCTAGTTTTGCTAAGACTAAAACTGAAGATTCTAAAATAGATGAAATAACTTCTATTCTTAGAAATCTATCCAATAGAATTTCCAAGATTGAGACTCAACCTAGGACAGTTCAACAAATAGTTACTAGACGACAAAATCAAAATCAAGGTTAGAATAAAAGGAATCCACAAATATAAATTCTTCATAGACCAAGTAATGATCAGCAGGTTCCTACTCCTTTACTGATAGACAACCCGATGAAAATACTATGACTATTATTGTATATATCAATAACATGGATACTTCTTCTGATCAAACAGTTATCATTCCTCTCTCACAACAAAATGAGGTTCAAGAAGATCAAGAATCCTCACAAGTTTCTAAATACCATGCCTTCTTTGAATTTTTAATTGCAGATTTGAACAAAAGATGATCTTAGGCCTAGACCCAGCCCTCAAAGACCTCCTAAGTAGACTCTAATAATTGAACCTTGTTCCAAAGGCGCTGAAACTCAAACGACTGTTATTCAACCATTAAATCAACAACTGATACTGCTCAAAATGATAAAAATACTTTGACTACATTTAATGTTGAAAAAGAGTTAGAAAGAGTTTCAATCCCAATTCCACTTTCAAACCTTTCCAAAAACCCTAGGTATAAAAATCAAGTCTCCAAATTGATACAAAACACCTTGGTTGATGTTGAAAGTGATATCATTAGTCTACAAGATGAGAAACTAGCAGTTGTCTTTGGTCCTATCTCAGATATGACAGATGAAATAGTGCCTCCTTTCTATGTAACTCTTAAGACAAATGATTCCATTATATATAATTGTATGCTTGACTTTAGAGCATTACATAACCTCATGAAAAATACTATCATGGACCATTTGAAACTTGACATAACTAGATCCTATCATGACTTGTACACCATTGATTCTAAAAGGGCTCCCTCCCTGGGATTGATTAAGGATTTAGTAGTCACCCTTGCCTAAATTCTAGTGAAAAGTGTAGTACTTGATATAGTTGTCAAAGATATCCCTCCCAAATCTGGAATTCTCCCCTCTAGGTCTTGTTGTGACAAATTAGGGGGAACTCTTCAGATGGATATGTCTTATGCCACTACTCTAGTTTATGGGGGAGAACAACTAAGGTTATATATAGAGGTAAGATTTTTGCACACAGTTTGCAAAATAAACCAGCAAAGGAACCATCCCATTTATGCAATTGATCAGGATTTTGGTTGATTTCAACACTCTTCAAACCAGATACATGAAATCACAGAAAATTTTAGGGGCTAATATTCACCCATGGGCTAATTTTCTATACTTCTTCCAAAAAAAAGATTCGCTAATTTCCATTTTTTTGTAAAAATGATTCGCTTAAATTTTATAGAATGAAATTATTTTACCCTAAAAATCGCCAAAATATTATATATAGACTATAGAAAAATATTATAAATTTGAGTATTTTTACAAAAATATCTTCAAAAATTTTATAGATTTCATATTATGGACTAGTGGGATTCGCCAAGGTTTCTAAACTTTATGATGAATTTCCATCCTTAAAATTTTCCCTGCATGAACTCAAGTAAAAATAGAAGATGTAATTGAAAGTCTTGTACCAAATCAAATTAATGTATGGAAACTATGTTTTGATGGTTCTTGTACAAAAGATGTGGCAAGAGCTGGGGTAGTTTTAATTTCACCAGAAAAATAAAATATCACCCAATCATGTAAACTCGACTTCGAAGTTACAAATAATGTGGCTGAATATAAAGCTTTCTTTTTAGGACTCCAATTAGATAAAAGCTTAAAGGTTCAAAACTTAAGTTTTTTACTGTTTCAGAACTTATTGATAAACAAGTGAGAAATATTTGCCAGACTAAGCATCCTAGACATAGGTATTATCGAAATGAAGTTTGGGATTCAGTTGAAAACTTATTTAATGATTTTAGTTTGACTTATATTCCAAGAGATCAAAATATTCATGTAGATGCCTTAGCTGTTTCTGCTAGTTCATTTAAAATTCCTTATCAGACCAATGTACTCTATAAAAAACAATTCAAGTACATGCCATCTGTCCCAGATAATCTAAACACTCACATCTATTTGAATATGATGAACATTTGAAATCTTTTCTGCAGGTTATAGACAATTTTTCAGTTCTACGAATTGATGAAGATAGAACAGAAATAAATGAAAATACAAATTAAAATGATACTTCAATTTCAATTCAAAAATTGCAGATCATGACATTATTCAATTGTCTAACAAATTTATTCCCTCCTTTAGAAAAAATGTTTGATCAAAATGATGTCGTCTAAAACCCTCAGTCTATTTCTTCACAAGATGACATAGAAGAAATTAATATTGGAACAAATGATGATGTTAAAAACATCAAAATCTATGCATCTTTGGATCCTGAGATCAAAGATCCATATCTTATGATACTTCAAAATTATAAGGATGTTTTTGCATGGATCTATGATGATCTAAAAACCTATGATAATTCATTAATACAACATAAGATTCCTTTAAAGCCAAAAGTAGTTCATTATCAACAGAAACTTAGGAAGATCAATCCATCTCTTCTACCAACTGTAGAAAGGGAAATTAAGAAAATGATAGATGCCCATATCATTATCCCTCTTAGATATTCTAATTGGGTTGTAAATTTAGTTCTTGTTAGAAAGAAGAATGGAGAAAGTAGACTCTATTTGGACTTTAGAAATTTGAATAAAGCATCAATAAAAAATAACTTTCCTTTGCCCAAAAAGGATCAGTTACTTTAAATGGTTTTAGGAGCACAAAGGCTTTCTATTCTTGATGGTTTTTAAGGCTATAATCAGGTAAATGTTGATCCAGCGAACAGAGAGAAGACAACCTTTACTACACCCTAGGGTACATTCATGTATGCCAGAATGCCATTTGGCTTATCCAATGTTGGAGAAACATTTCAGAGAGCTATGGATGTAGCTTTTGTGGGTTAGGTAAACAAATTTGTGGTCATTTACCTTGATGACATAACTCTTTTTCCTAAATCTAATCATAAACATCTAAAGCACTTGATGAAGGTTTTTGACAGGTGTAGAAAATTCGAAATATCATTGAATCCTAAAAAGTCTTTGTTTGCCATCAAAGAAGGAAAACCATTGGGCCATATAATTTCAAAAAAAGGAGTGGTCATTGATCCCAACCATGTGTCTTCCACTGAAACATTGACCTTACCTAGAAACAAGAAGGAGATTCAAGCTTTTCTAGGAGAGATTAATTTTTTAAGGAGATTCATCCCAAATTATTCTAATATTGTAAAAGATATAACTGACATGCTCCAAAAACATTATGAAGTTAAACGGATTGTCTCTTCCAGGCATGCCTTTGATCAGATCAAGAAATATATCTTTGAAGCTCCCACCTTGGCCAACCCTGATTACACTAAACCATTCAATATCTTTTCCTTTGCCTCAGAAACAACCCTTGCTGCTGTTCTACTACAAAATAATGAATATTCCCATGACCAACCCATAGAATTTTTCAGTAAGGTTATGAGAGATTTCGAGCTTAAGTATGACATAATTGAGAAGCAAGCCTATGCCCTTATTCAAGCCCTGAAATCATTCAAGATGTATGTCCTACATTCTCCTATTGCTGCTTATGTTCCTAGCAGTGCTATGAAAACTGTTTTAACCCAACCAGACATTGATGGGAAGAGAGGTAGATGGATCACTCAGATACTAGAGTTTGATCTAACTATAAAAAATATAAAGCTTTTAAAAGGCTAAGGATTAGCTAAGCTTCTAGCTAAATCCAACTCTAAAGTGCTCAGAATCAATTTTGTTTTAGAGATACAAGGGAAGAATCCACAAGAACCTCTTGTCCTTGCAGAAGGGGAGAATCCACATGAACCTTCCCTTCATCCTGAAGAAAATATTCCACAAGAACCATTACCTTCAAATCAGATCAACCCTTTACACATTGATGAAAAATTTATGTTTTCAGATTGGTATCGAGACACTGTAAATTTCATGATCCATTTTGAATGTCCAACATCATTCTCCAAAAGCCAGTGTAAAAATATCAAACTGAAAGAAGTCAGCTATTGTATCATAAATGCAAATTTTTACTGGAAAGACCCACTAAATATTTTGTTATTATGTTTAACAGAATTAGAGGCTGAAGGAATCATTGACCAGTTTCATACAGGATTTTGTGGAGGACATTATGCTTGGAGAGCAATAGCATATAATATATTAAGGGGAGGATTTTATTGGCCCACATTGTTCTTACAAGTAGGAGAAAAGGTTTGAAGTTTTGTTCCTTGTCAAATGTTTGCTAGTAACCAAAAATTAGCAGTTCTTCCACTGGTTCCATCAATAGTCTTAGAAGCTTTTAGGCAATGGGGATTAGATTTTATTAGAGACATTCATCCCACTTCAATAATCAACATAGATGGATCCTCACTACAACATACTACTTCACTAAATGGGTGGAATCTATTCCAGTGAGAAATGCCACTGATTCAGTAGTAATGAAATTTATTGAAGAGAACATCATATCTAGATTTGGTTTCCCTACTCAAATTGTCATTGATAATGCAAAAAAAATTTCTAGTGTTAAAATTATTGAGCTTTTCCAGAAATATCATATTTTGTTACACCATTCAACTCCATATTACCCACAAGGTAATGGCCTAGCAGAATCCTAAAATAAAAGTCTCGTAAAGGTAATAAAAAAGACTCTAGCAAATCATAAAAATATCTGGGACTCTCATTTAATTTATGTAGTATGGGCAAACATAATTACCCAAAGAGATCTACTATTAAATATCCTTTCCAGTTAGTTTATGGGAAAGATTCAATCTTCCCTACGAATTTGGTCTTCCCTGTTTTAAAATTCCAGCAGGATTCAACAGATGAGCCTGATGATTTTTCAAGGATAACAAATCAGATTATTGAACTAAACGAAAATAGAGATGAAGTTCAATACAAACTGAAAAAGTATCAGGATAAGATGAAGACCATTTTTGATAGAAGAGCCAGGGAAGGGGATTTCAACGAAGGTGATCTAGTTCTAAGATGTGATTCTAGGAGAGAAGAAAAGGGAAAACATGGCAAGTTTGACAACCTTTAGTTTGGACCTTTAGCAATTGCTGAAGTGAAGGGAAACAACACTTTTGTGCTACAAAATCTTGAGGAGATATATTCCACTTATACTGTAAATGGAAGGCTACTCAAACATTACAATTAGTATTGAGAAGTTGAAGTAGATTTCATTACTACCATTGTAAAAAATTGGTTTCTTTTACTTTTCAATCTGTCGGTGTGATTTGTTACAGAAAAATACTCCATAGTCTGATGAGAAGGCACATGGATCTACAGGTTCTCTACATTCTATAGGAGAAAGTAGTCCCCAGTTGGAGCCAATGTTGTGGCATTTTTTGGTTTTGATAAGTTAGAATAAATTAGTCAAGAAATTAAAATATTTTTCAAAAAATGTTAAGTCAGGATATGAACAAAAAGAATATTGAATAAATTTTTTAGGAAATATTTTGATATATATGTCTATATCAAAGAATATGTTAGAATAGATGCCCTAAAAAATGAAGGTAAAAATAAAATGTTAGGTTGGAGAGAAAAGAAAAAATAAATAAACTCTGAAAGTGTGCAAGTAAAAGTGCCACTACTATTTACTTTATTATGCAAAATAAAGGTTGTGTGTAGCTTGCTTAGATGCTGCAACCCATGATGATCAAATAGTTTAATCTTGACTAGCTCATGCTTTAAATTTCATGTTTATAGTTAGAGAATAAAGATCTAGGCAAACTATTTAATCTTGGTAGATCAGTTGTTAGGTAGAGAATAATAAGGAGCTCATCAGTTTAATCTGAGCCCTTGGATGTTATAAGGTTAGAATTAGATAGTTTTTTTTCAATAGAAAAGTGAATTAAAAGGGTCTGCTAGCCTAAATTTCCCAATTAAGTGAAGAGAAAATGTTAGGATAAGTAAAGGGTAGGTAGAAGAAAGATGCAAAAGTACAAAGTTGATTGAAGCATAAAACACATTTATCATGCTTGATCATGTGTTTCAATGTGCAGGAAGCAGTTATGAAAGTAAAAGGATGTTCACTAGCTGATTTCATTAACTTCCCCTCATTCCATTTCACCCCCCCCCACTACTTACTTACTAATTTCCTCATCATCCCATCATTTCCTAAGAAAATACCCTTTTCCCTTCACTTTTACCCTTTCCCTTGGTTTCACACATTTCCCCTAGCATTTACCCTCCAAAGGTCATTTCTACCCAAAAACCCTTTTTTCCTAGTGTGAAACCCTTTCCCCTTGGAAAAAATTACTTTCCCCTTATTAATTTCCTAAAAACCGATAAAAAACCCATAAAACCCCCCTTGTGCTAAGTCTTTATTCCCCCCTCTCCTTTATAAAGTTAACTCCACCATATGCCTAAAAACCCATAAAACCCCTTTAGGCCTAAGTTTTATTAAATCCCTCTTTACTTAACAAACCTCCGCAAATCATCTTTTTCCCAATATAAGAACTCTTTTAACCCACCACCCTTGGTGTGCTTAAATAAACCCCGCCTATGTTAACCTTGGTCACTCCATAAACCCATCACAATGTGTTTAAGACCGCTTTATTCATAAAATAATTACAAAGCACTTGTAATTAATCCCTCAGCCCTGCTAATCGTAGCACTTATTCCTTCCGTGAATCTCGACAACGCGATAGCCATCAGGTCATTTTCTCCCAGATCCAATGACCCACAACAATATCGTGTGCTCCTAATCTCTTGGATTTACCCACTCGAAGGCACGCAAGATTCGTGGCTTTACTCAGGCCCCTTGTGGTTATGTGGCAGCTCCACATTAACTCACATGCCCTCGGGCAAAAGACACCCCATGGCCAAAAGCGGTGCGATGACCCTCTGAAACTGCTCCTCCTCATATGGTAAAACCATCCACTGTTCGGTTTGCACAAAATTTTAAAAAGTTAACCGTTAACTGTTTAAACACGAAAACCCTTGTTTCCACTCTTTTCACTAGCTTTTTCAATGAAACCTGTTTAACACTTCCTGCGCCACCTTGAGCCTATACAACCAAATTTGGCCTCTGATTACCTTCGAAACATCTCCAGGACTCCGTCCATAATCTATCCTATTCCCTGAAGCCATTGTGGCCCTCCCTATCAACATGTGTTTTTCTTAACAATTTTTGTATTTTGTAGGTGATTAGCAGAAGACCAGGAGACGGGATAAATGGTTTTTATACCAATTAAAGACCTGTTTGTTCCAAATTATCGAGAAATTAATTCAAATGATTTTCCTGTACAAACAGAAATTAGGTCTAAACCAAAGACAAAGTAGAAGAAATAATTTAGACAGTAAATGTTAAAACAAACAATTTACATAGTTAAAAGACAAAACAGAGGAGGAAGATAAAATATACAGCTAAAAGACAAACAAATGAAATATACAGAAAGATGATCAATATCCAACTACTTGATACTAAGACATGTAAGAACTAAATGATTTACTATTGCAATACACAATAAAAACTTCAAATGTTCAATAAAAGTAAAAAGCAAAGTAAAGGTTATTGACTGGTCAGCAAGGTCAAAGAGTATCATATGAAATCGTATCAAATGAGAGGTCATAATTCAGTATTACTTCCAACATGAAGATGAAATAGACAAGAAGCTTAAAGGGAAAAACATAAAATACCAAAGGCAGAAGAACCTAAATAACAGGGACAACAAGCAGTAGTTCAATAGTTGTCTCTATTTCCTTGCAGGAAGATATTTCCTTTTCCTAGAATAAATCCTTAAATAGTTTAGGATATTTTCTTAGTTCTACTATTGTATAAATGAATCTCTTCTCGAGTTATTAAGGGTTCAATGTTCACCATTGAACCAGGTTGACCATTGAAAGAAAGTTCACCTTGAAGAATCATTTGTAAACAATTGATGTACTAGCTTTTCTGGACCCTTAATAAAAAGCAAAGGATTCTGAGTTCAGTTTTACATAGTTTGTGTTTCTTGTAAGTTTTTCCAGTATTACACATTATGCTTTTCTTTATATTCTTATGTCTTACAGAGACACCTAGGTAGGAATAACTGTGTCTCAATCTATTCCTATAAGCTTCTGAAGTGATAATTATTAAAGAGAATGGATTAATGAACTTTACGTTTAATTAATTTCCTTTGAATCATTAAATCATCAGCATCTTGTTGTAAGCTTAAGCATACTCTCTTGAAACTTCTGAACATTGGTCATAGGTTTTCACACTTATGATTGTTTAATTTTTTGTTTAAAAACTATAATAATCATATTATCTTTTGTTTCTGCTCACCACTATTCAAGCTATTTCACTGTGTAAAATTTTATAGCATCCCTTTGTTTTGGAATTAATATTATTTAAATGGTTAGGCATTACAGTGTTATATCTATTTCATTCATGGGTCTTCCAAACTAAAAAAAAGACCCCAAAAAAATTATATTAGATGCTCTGGCTTGTTAGCTGACCATTATCAACTCAGAGGTACAAAAAAATGAAATCACATGACATAGGTAGAGGAGCAGTAAAGTGGGGATACCTTTTATCTATCTCCCCTCATTAAAAATTCCCCATGTCAAGATGATGCTCTTCCATTCTTAGATGATTCACAATCTACTTATCTCAACGGTGAATCAAATTACATCATTGTATTTAGATTTGTAGTCTTGGGACATAATCATCCAATCTTTTGGTTCCTTGGGAAGATTTTGATTTGAAAGATTCATATTTAGAATCAGATTTGTTTGAGGAATATGCTCCTATGGAAACTTCCTCTTCATCTCACTATCCCTTATGTTCTACTATTTGCGATGAAGATACTCCATGCTCTTCAAGTTCTTCATCTCATGAGCTAACTTCTCAACTAACACAAGGTAGTGAGGATATCCGTGATGAAAAGGAAAAAAATCATTGAGTGTTCTTTCCATCCCCCATCATCTCCTTTTTTGCATGAGGAAAACTATTCAAACTAGCTTGCTCATGAACTTTCCCCATTTCATACATCTTTAGATACGCGATCAGAAGAATATTTTAGCTTAGGTAATTTTGTTTTTGAAGTTGTAAAATATAATAGTGATGGCTGCCATCTGGTCAATATTGGTATTATTGAAATCAGTTGTGGTAGCTTTCCTTACACTATGCATGATTTGGTTCAATATTTGAAATGTGATGTTACAATCCTTAAGAGTTATAGGACCTATCAGGAAGACGAGACAATACAACACCTATTGATGGTTATGTCAAGATCTTGCAACTATATTATAGTCCCTTAACTAAGTCAAATATGGTTTCTCTCGCAAAACCATTTTACTTGTGTGGTTTCGCTCGATGTAAATTCCTTCTTGAAAGATGTTTCATATTTCAAATGTATTCTTTCGAACTTTCAAGATTTTATTTTTTATCGGATTCAAGGTTCCATATCAGGTGATTTATCTCCATATAAGACTCTTGTATCAAAATCGGGTTTGGAATCTGTATCTCTCATAGTGTCATGGAACTACGAATTTGATCACTTTAGAGAAAGTGGTCAGCTTTTGCTGAAGGAATCATGTCTATTAGATTCATTTCATATTAAACAACCCTTTTTTTTTCTTGTGAATGTTATATCGTGAATATTTTTCTTCATCGCACCTGAAATCCTCTTGGGTGCTAATAAATGCATGAATTATTGTGCGTTGTCTTCTACTCGAGAATCCCAAGCCATAAACGATCCAACTAATCATCACAATAATTTTCATTCATTTTATCATATTCCCACCAACATATATGATGACAATTATTTTACATCCATTACTCTCTATGTCTTATGTCACTATTCAGATACTTCTCAAGAAGCTAAGACACTTCAACCTTCACTAGTGGTTATGTTAATCCATCACTATCCTGACAAGATTTATGAATATGATCATATTTAGATTAAAATATTCTTATCCTAATCATGCACCTTTTATTTCAAATTCATCTTTTCAAATATTTTAGTGTTTTTAAGAGGATTGTTTTGAATTTCATGATCCAATCTATGATTTCTTGGAGGCATCTTACTTAGAAAGCCCTTTTATTAATAACAAGTTTGAGTCTTTTTTCATGCTTGCTAAAAGGGATGGCACAGAGGAAGGTGCATTCACAAGAAGCTTTTGGAGTTTGTCTATTTATAATTTTCATCAAAAAGGTAAGATTGAAGTTGGGTAGAAGTAGTGGCTATGACATATATTTCTGCTAATAGGCAAGACCTTCAATTTGTTGTGAAAGTTATTCAATCTTTCAACATTTTTTTCACATTACTTTATATTTGTTTTAATTGCTCGTATCTTTGTGAATGCAAGAGGGGATAAACTACAGTGACTACATTGGAAATTTATTTATACGTGACCCAAACCTTTTAGCTAGTTAGGATAGGAGTAGGTCTAGCTTCAAATTAGTTTACATGTACATTAATCATGCACTCGTTTTCTATAGTTTGTCTTGTGTTCTCTGACTTTGGTCTCACAACATGTTTTGGATTAGCTGCCTTTTTCTTGTTCTTTGGTTTTTCTTTATTTTTGTGTCGTTTATTTTCTATTATGTTATGTCAATGATACTTTACACGAAGGGTGTCCCATTTGTGTTCAGATGATAATGTGGAAAAATAGAAAAGGGATTTGTGACAATGCAACATTTGGATAACCTTTAGTCCTTCTTCTTCGTCCTGGTTACACCTTTTGGTCAATGATGTTCTGACGGAAAATATGATCCTTGCGTAAGGAAATATTTGTTTCGAACCATGATATTCATGTCTATTATGGAAATCATATGCCTAGACTTGGTTCTTTATGTTTCATTGTTTTCCATGCTTATCCAATCAAGTAGAGAAATACAAGGGGAAAATCTAAACCAAAAAACCAAAATCAAAGGTGTTATATGTTCTTCCTTGAAGGAAAAACCTCTCCTTCTCTCAATAAGTCAAGATCCCTCTTTCAACCATAAAATGAATAAGTTCCTCTACACATTCCTATACAAAATACATAAATAAAGGGTGAAATAATATAAAGGCGTCCTACCTAGGAAGGTGAAGAAAGAAACTTCGTCGAGCTATTATCCATGCTCATTGGTAGCAAAGAAATGTTTTTGTTCCTGTAATGACTATGTTGGAGTACTGTCCAGGCCTACTCGCAATAGAGCAACACCAGAGATGAAAAACTATACTCTAAAAATCTAAAGCTCCTGAACTATACTACCCTCTCATGTTTCAAAATATTGTGATATGGATGGCTTTATGATTGTGTTCAACCAAGAAATGAAAATCAAACTATTTTTATGCACGAGGTAAAGTGGGGAGACTAGAGTGATCTAAATGATGAATCAATACTCCATGAGGAACTAGACACTACACAAAATATTTGACCAAGGAAGATAAGTTAGAGTTCTACCAGTGTGTCACCAAGTGTTGTCGCTGCAACAAACACCCTCTAAAAAACTTCCTACTCTTGAATTTTGGATGCTACTGTGGATCTTACAATATGTCATATTTTAGTCACTTGTTGGTCAGTTGATGTTTTGTTAAGTCCTTGAACTCCATTTTGAATTGTAAGTGTCGACGTCACATGCTCAATCCACAACAAGTTCATTACCACATTTTGTTATGCAAGCTTGAACAAGCATAGCACGGTCCATCAAGACAATGTCTATTAATAATCAACATACGTCGATAGTCAATGCATGCTTTCATTTAAAGTCTTCAACTTTTGTTGCATTTGTACTTATATTTTCATGAGTTTTTGAAACTGACTTTTGCGTGCCTTCGCTTTTGTGAGTGTCATTTTCATGCTTTTGACTGTCACTTTTTCTTCCTTTCACCTTAATTAGTGTCATTTTCATGTTATATTTTCTCTATCTTGTGTCAATTTAACTATTGTTTGTATATCGAAAATGTTGTTCACACTTTTCTCTTCATATAGTAAATGTCGTCTTTTAGCATGTGGAGTGTCGCACTGTGCATAAAAGCTAGTTTTGGTTGTTTCAAGAGGAAAACTTTGTGTAAATGATTTGGTCTTACCATGTAAATTATCACACTCATTTCCAAATTTTCAAGCACTATCGCATAAGTTTCATCACAGTCATCGCAAAGTGTATCTTTGTTGTCACACTTTGTGTAGGTCATCAAGAAGTTGTTGCACTAAGGAAAGGATGGTGTTCATGTGCTCTAAGTGTTCCATGTTGTGTTTTCAAGTGATCTAAGTGTATGGTCATGTTCAAAGTTATGATATTTCTTATATTCCTCTCAGTGATCCAATACTTAGTCAAATTGAGAAAACTCTCTGATCGGACTGCTCAACCTCCTTTAACCAACATGAACTACAAATTGTATAGTCTCATCGCTCAAGCAACAACCTTGTCTCTTAGCACTACAAAATGCACATTTTCTTCCTTCCAAAATTGCTCACTATACAATCTCAGTGCTCAGTCCCAACCCTTAAGGTCCAAAACTATGCAATCCTTGCCTCCAACGAGTCTTCTCTACAAACTGCACAGTCTCAAGTATGAAGCCTTGGCCTCGATCTCTTAAACTGTGCAACTGTGAAATACCCTAGCTTATTCTCCTATATTAATTGTGCATTGGGAGACTTAAAGCCTCAAGCTTGACCTCCTGATTCCCTCAACTATGCAGTCACTCAACCTAGGCCTTGAGAACTACGCAATGTGTAGTCTCAAGCCTCAAGCCTCCATCATGAGCTCTTGGGTCCCTCAATTATGCAGTCCCTCTACCCAGGCCTACAAACCTATGCATTGCGTAGTGTCAAGCCTCATAACCAGACCTTGACCTATGGAACTATGCAATCCCTAAGTCAGTCACTTGACCAGTCACCAGTTCTTGTCCCAACAAGTGATTTCGTGAAGCATGTTATATTAGGGGTTTATCAGAATAATGTCATCTTGTCATGAGTAGATCACAATCACAGGTTTTCTTCCATGCTTTGATAGAATGATGATGAAGCAGATGGAGAACAAGACCATGCTAAGAGACACCTATGGATCCAAACAAACTGGATGATGATCAAGTGAGAAGATGAAGTAACACATGATTATAATAGTAGATAGAATATCAAGATCACATTTAAGAGAACTTATCTTCAAGTCATGAGGAGGAGAAATATAATACCATGTTCCATCTATCGAGAAGACCCAAAGAAACTAGCAACAAAGAGTGACTTGACACTGCCACATGATCATGTAGTTCATGTCATTAGTGTCATGTCATGTTTCCTCATGAGTCATCATATGCCACATCATTTTGTGGTTTATGTAAATTCTATAGTGGATAAGTATAATGTAAAGTGGAAGTTCAAGAGTCATTCATGTAATGTGAAGGGTCGTGTAGGAAGTCAAAATCTCACATAGAAATTGAATAGTCATGAGGGTAGTCCAAGAGTCACAAGGGAGGTGAAGGATCACTCCATTTGTTATATATACACCCTCATTGTACAAGAAAAGTATTTTTCACCATGGCCCATAAGGAATTAGAGAGACAAAGTCAATACTTTTAGGGAGCAAGTGATGGCTCCAACGCTCCACTATTGGAGATAATGATTTTTGTTGTATTCATGGATCCTAGGACTTTTACTTAATACTTTAATCCTAATGGGCAACACATTTTCATGCATGGATTGTGAATATTTGTAAGAATGTTATGTGAATGTTTATGATTCAAGTTTTATTTCACTTGTACTAAAGTGGTTGAACTATTTCGGTTATTTTAGTGTTTATCTAATTGAAAATGTGTGTTAACAGTTATAACAATAATTTCATGTATGTGAACTATTCTTCTTGATGTTGGGAGATTATATTTTCTCTTATGTGCACCTCTACTAGTGTGGTACTATTACCTCTCTCTTACAGGCTCACCTTTCCTCCGTCTGCAGTATAAGAACCTTGATATACCTAGAACCGAATATTCACCAAACACACTTACTTACTTTTTGAAAAGGAACATACACACTCTTCCCTATTTCTGACATGCTAAATTTATGAAAAATCTATAAGAATATATAGAAATCGAGTCGGTACTCCAGATGGAGCTCCTATTCCAAACAGTGTGAGGTCTAATTGGGAATTCCCCTTGGGTTGACGAATTTCTAGCACCGTCAACACATTATTACACTAGGGAGTCTATTAGGATGGAACACCATTAGGATTATAGTGCATCATAACCCTTCATTTGTGTTAGTTTACATAGGACATTGCTACATGAAGTAATGATACAAAGGAAAAGTTTTTTATTTATGCAACCTCTCTCTCTCTCTCTCACACATAGAATACATGGTAGATTCTTATTTTATAGAAATGGGATAGGTAGATTAAGAAGCACAAAAACATGTAAAGGTAAGGACTTTGACTTAGTTGCAACTCACAATTACATGGAAAACCACAAATTCTATAACACTACCTTGAAACTTTAATAATCTAGATTTTTCGTTTCTCTATTATCTCTAACCCTCTCCCTTAATAAATAAATGAATTATTTAACCTAACTAACTTGACTCTACATAATGTACATTTTTCTTTTCCTAGAGGCTCAATAAATATTTCTTGCACATTATCATTTGTATTAAAATATATCAAATCAATTTCCTTTGATTACATTTTTTCTTGTACAAAATGATGTTCTATTTCAATATGATTTGATCTAGCATGATAGAATGGGTTTTCAACTAGTTTGATAGAGATTTTATTGTCACATTTTATGATTGTTGGTCCTTCCTATTTTTGTCCCATGTCTTCGAAATTATTCTTAGCCAAATTTATTCACAAATCCATGACAAAATTCTTGATCCAATACTAAATGCATATCCATAGGTGTACCTCCCATCATTGGGATTTCCTATCAAATCAGAATTTGAATAACTAATCAACTCACCGTCCAAACCATTACTACATTTAATACCAACATTTAAAGTCTCATTTAAATATCAAAGGACTATCTTGAATCATTTCTAGTGAATTTCATGTGGCTTAGAATTATCTAAGTATGTTGGCTTAGTATGAAATATCTCACCTACTTGTAGTTCAGTAATTCAAACATCCCGCCAAATGCCTATACAAATTTCCATTCACTTCTTTTATTTCATCATTACTGCTAAGTGTAACATTTTATTCCGATGGTGTATATAACACTTTCCATCCATTCCTATTGAATCTTTTGATTAATTATTATGTATAGTTTCTTTGTGTCATCAATGTTCTACCATTATTTCTCCAAACATAAAGACCTAAACAATTATGCAACCCTCCATCATCTTTCATTTCAAATTCCTATAAAAAAAATCCTTTGACATTTTCAATTAACTTGATGGAATTTCACACTACGATAAGATCATCAACACATACATAAATTAAAACAATAGGCACCCTTTCATCACTCTTGATATACATATTTGGATCTCCTTTACATTAGTAAAATGTTGTTGAGAGAATAATTTATCAATATTCACATACAGAGACTTGGGTGCCTGTCTGCACTGAAAATTTTAGGGGAAAATGTTCGCCCTTTGGCGAAATTAAGGGGTTTTAAATTTTTAGTGGGCGAATATTTTGTATCATAGTAGATTTTTACAAATCACCTCAAATAGCCCACCTTATTTTAAGGGAGAGGGTAAAAAAGGTAAATTTAGCCCTTGAAATTAGGAGTTACAACCTTCCATTCACCCATTTTCAAGAATAGGTTTTACTTAAGTGAATCCTATGGGCCAAAGGTCCAAATACCATATTTATAAAAGAGGTATGGTAAATTAATAAAAATATAAATAAATGAGAGGTATGGTAAATAAATAAAACATTTTTTATATTTACTCTATAAGTCAGATTATATACATGCAACGGTGTAAACAAATAAAAATATTAGTAAAGTGGAGGTATGGTAAATAGATAAAACATCTTTTTATACTTACTCAAAAGATATGGTAAATAAATAAAAATATAAATAAATTAGGCACATGGTAAATAAATAAAACCTCTTTTTATATTTAGTCCATAACCCTCGTTCTATTTATGAAGGCTCAAAAAAGAGGTTTTATTTAAGTGAATCCTATGGGCCAAATACCATATTTGTAAAAGAGGTATGGTAAATTAATAAAAAGATAAATAAATGAGAGGTATGGTAAACAAATAAAACATTTTTTTATAATTACTCCATAAGTCACCTTATATTTACAAACACTTAAAAAATGCGTTATATTTAGGTGAAACCTATGGGAAAAATACTATGGGACAAATACCATGGACTTATTAATACCATGCAAAAAAACATTATTAACCCTAATATTAGTATTAATAAAAATAAAAATGGCACATGGTATTGACCCATGGTATTCACCAAAATGGCACATGGTATTGACCCATGGTATTCCCCTGGAATGTAGCCTATTTAAATGGGGGAATTAAACCAGCATAGATCCATCTTTACTTTGGATCTACTAACCCCCGAGAGGTATCAAATATTTGATATTTAAACTAGCATAGAGTGAAAAAATATTTGATCCGATCAAGAGTAAAAATGGATGTTGTAATTTAATGTATGTTAAACATTTTAGCTTAGTTAAAATAAAAAATAAAATAAAAATCAATTATTAATTTTATTAATTTTTATAAATTACTAATAGTAATTTTTAAGCTCCAGGTTTATGATAACCCATGGTATTGACCCATGGTAATACCATTGTATTCATGTGAGCATAGACTATTTAAAGGGGAAATTATATCATCTTAGATCCATCTTAATTCTGGGTCTACCAAGTGCTTAGAGGGATAAATAGATTTCACCCCCCCAAGAGTGGTAGATGTGGAGTTAAAGAGGGATAAATAGATTTCACCCCCCAAGAGTGGTAGATGTGGAGTTAAGATGGATATAGGTTGGTTTTTATGATATTGAAGATATTAAATAGACTTAGGAAATTATATTGTAAAAACATCTTAAGGTGAATGGTTAAAGCATAGACATTGGACAAGTTTATTTGTATACTTATGTATTAAACTGAAACAAATCTAGGGCTAAAAGGAATGGATTGATTGTACTAGTCATCCTTCTATAACTTTCCAACATATGCTGGAGTAAACAGATTGTAATTTGGGTAATTTTTCTAATTGCAAACAGGGACATACTTGTGTATTGGCAGGGTGGTTACGAGGTCCCTAGAAGTGATGAATTTGAATTTTTCTTGGTTTTATATATAGTATTAGGTTTTTTCTCATGCTTTCTGTGAATGGCACGGGTGAATTTTATCCTACACCCACTAGGTTATCGATATGTAATTTCAGTAATTTTGATTTCAAAAGATATTTTAAATAAATGCAATGATTTCATTTGTGTATTCAATAAACACAAGATTTTGTAATTGAGTACAATAATCACCATGCCTAGTGAAAGATTCACCAAAAAATTATATATACATATCATATTATTGATAAAATCACCTTCCATTTTTCCTATATACCATGGAGATTCGCCCATTTATTATACATGTCAATTTAGGGGGGGTTCTTAAAATTTTCCCTGCCTGTCTGAGTCCATATAATGCTTTCTCTAACTTGCAAACAATATTTTATTTTCCTTTCTTTATAAAAAATTTTCGCTAAACAAAATAGACTTATTTCTTTAATTCTCTATCAAAATTGTTAACATGACATCTAAGTTCTTTAGCATCCAAATACGCTTGGTATCCAATGAAATCATTGTTGAAAATGGTTCTTGTAGATCTCGAAATGATGCACAAGTGAAAGAAAAAGTCACGTAGTCAAATAACATGTTTCAAGATATTTCCAACATCAGGTGGCATGCCTCCTAACTCATCACAATTGAGAAGAAATGAGTTTATGAACACACACACACACACACACATATAAACACATTGTCTTTACACAAGTCAACCCATAAGTCAATATTGCCTTAGATGCACAAAAGCTTGTAAATGGGTGGTATGTGGAGGAGAGATTAGCCATCAATAAATCACTTAAAATATCTTCTCTAAGTATTTAACATAGGAAGAGGGTAGAAGAACAAGGGTTCACACCTTGTGAACCAAGAAGATGACGTTGAGTTCTTTTGGAGGGATTTCTGAGGCTAAGTTCTATTGAGGAGGTTAGGTTGTGTTGAGGAAGTGGAGTTATGTCTAGGATGCTAAATTGTATTGTAAGCTAAGGTTGAGATCTATTGGATGTTGAGTTCTTAAGGAAGGCCTGAAAGTGGTGATTATTTTATATTCACTTGTACTTTTTTTTAATACTTGTTTATTTTTGGAGAAGGCAAATCCATTGTCTATCTAGGTGGCATGCCTATAGGATAGATTAGAGAGAAGTCAAAATAAAATTATAAGGGTTGTAAAGGTTAAGAAAGTGTTGGAACAAAAGATGCAGTGATGGATACAAAATCCTAGGAGGGTAATTCTACTTTTTGAATAAACTATAAGCCTAAATATTAATTATTGAATATTGAACAACAAAGTGCTAGATTGAATTGAATTGCAAAAGATGAGTGTTTCAATTTGTTAAACATGTTTGAGCGTGAGAAACTATAAATTGGTGTTTAAAGAGGGTAGGTATCCTCATCATTTTGGTAAGTTGAGGCATGCATCATTGTAAGTTGGTGTTTATAGATGATCAGTTTACTCATAGGTCGTTATCTATATGATGTAGGGTTACCCCTGCTTACACCCATAATATGAAATTACAATTCATAAATACATTTGTCCCAGGAGTTTTAACTCTCTGACGAGTCAAAATCTCACTCATCAATGGTTAAGGATCACTTTCTTAACATCTGCGGAATAATTTATTTAAACCCGACATAGCCTAACCCTTAGGCAATATCCATTTATTGGGATTTTAGTCAATCCTCAAGCCTTTCATTTATGACTTTATCAAAGCCTTTCATTAAACCCTTCTATCGGGACTCATTCACTCCCATAAACCTTAGTTTAAGATTTCGCTAACCTTCCCTCTTTAAACATTGGTTACATAACATTTATTGCATAAACTTACCTTTAAACATGGGACTTCAATTATATTGGAATAGAAAGAAATAACCTGACCAAAACACATAGCCTGAGCTTCAAACATTATAAATCAGCATTCATAATTGTCACTAGGTTCACACTCATCCATCACCTTTCCATTGCACTCTCCATTCAAACTTCGATTAGCGATCAAACAACTTGCATTATAACCTCCGTCGTTGATCTATCCTTAAAAGATCTGACGATTCACAGCGATTTTGGGTAGATACAAAGCACGTGATTTAACCACCCGATAAAGCAGTTTCTACTCTCCACTACTCTGCTATGTGTCGCGTTATGGATAGAGTCAGAGCCAAATGGAAGAATATCACTTACGATCCTTCTTCTACCCGAAATTCACTTCCCTATATAAAAACCGCTTCTTCACGAGTTATCTTTCGTGCACTCTTTCATGCAATCACCCTTGATCTTTGAGATCAAACAGTTCCTATGCACTACCTCTTCACTTCTCTACTCATTCCTTTTCTTTAACTTTAATTCATCATTCAATGTTTTTTCTTGTGGTTTTGTGTTTTCCTTCAGGGTTTTGGCTTCCGCCGCTACTCAACATTTTCTCTGAGCTTAACCTTTGTGAATTCCACTTCACTACTTCTCCAGAGCTCCACTCTGATCTTCAACTAGATTCAAAGATCTCTTTATGATTCCTCTGAATCATTCTGCTCCTCTATGTGTCATTCAAAATTCTACTTGCAACCCCTATTACAGAACCTACAAGTTCACATATAATTCATTCATAAATACTCATTTTGCACAATTACATAGTTAGGGAATAAACCTCTGTATATATAAGTATAAACAAATGTTTACATTTGATAATCTCTATCTCTCACAGGTCTAATATTCAATATGAGTGGCCTCCTCTTTACTCTGCCCGTAGGCTTACATTTATACTAGAAAGGTTTTGTTCAACTAATTCTGGTTCAAATCCTAGATCTACTAAGCTGACTCCTAAATGTCCTCTATGTCCACTTCTAACTTCAATTAATTCCTAAGAACTCTCTCTAGTTCCTCGAATCATGAAACTACCTTTATAGTTATAATTGACTTCTAAATCCCTTGTCATTATTAACCACTCATGTTCCCCTTTATTCGAGAGCATATACAAACATCCTCACACATCTAATTAATTCCTATTCTAATCACTTGAAATCCTAAATATTACATTAATTTGAGACTTAGGAAACTAACTTCCTTAAACACATGACCCCCCTATATCTACTAAAATACAATGATTTTCCTTGGGTTGAATGCTCCTGCATCAGACTCCCAAAGTAGAAAATAATCGTGATCTCCTGATCATGTGTCTTCATGTGTTGATAGAAAACCTCTAGGGTCCAAAACTTTAGTTTGTAACTATTTGAAAGCTTTGCACCTTTGTTGATGTTGTATGTCTACTATTTCTATTTCATCTTCCTCTCCTTATCAATTAGGTTCAAATTTTGATCGATCATGTTTCCTTCTGCTATCATTTCCCCCCCAATGGCTGGTTTCATCATTAGCTGCCATAATTCTTCAATCTCCATCTCTAGTACATCCTTGGACTGGTCTATACTTTGCCACTTACTTTTGTCTCTTTCTCTTTGTTTCAAGTTGTTGTTGTTGTCCACCAACTCTTCAGTCTATTGTTCTTCTTCTTGGAGTTGTCGAATGCTATCACTTACTCTTACTCTTTCTCTCTTTCTTACTTGTTCTGTTATTCTTGCTGTGTCCCTTTCATCCTTACCCACTTTCATGACTATTTCTATCTCAATTGAATCATGACTTTCCAGCATTCTCTCTAGCAATTGAACATCTCTCTTCCATGGATTGAATTCTTCCACAAAATCTTCTTCTTTCATCTTTATTTGGTTGCTCATCTGTGCCAAATTTCCGTTAGCATCTACAACAAAACCTACACTCACAAAACACTTGTTAAAATAAGAAACATAAGGCATTTGTGCCTTATCTTCCTTTGGCAACAATTCAGTTTGCTACTCTGTTTCTTTCTCCTCTGTCAGCACATCAGTATGTTATTTTGAATTCTCAAAAGAATTCATGAAACTGTCAACTAGTCTCTCCCCCACATCATCTTCTCTAATGATGTCTTCCTGCTCTTGTCCATTGTAGTGAACTCCTTCTTCTACAATCACACTATCATACTCTAAATTTTCCAACAAATATTCTAGCAATGCAATTTTTCTGTGAAACTTCATAAGTACTTCATCATCACTTATAATTCCTACATTTATAAACAAATTATCAATTTGAAAATCACAATGTTCAACAATATCAACTGTTGCTTCACATAACATCTCTTTCAACTGAATTTCATCACTTTCTTTCACAAGAAATTCTTCCTGTGTTAACACAGTTTCAAATATCAATGCATTATTAAGTTCTTTCTGCTGCAATAAATCATTGCTTCTCTCATTTAAGAGACATTCTCCATCCTCCTTTGCTTCAAAGTTTTTATCTTCTGAAAGATACTCTTCCATACTTCTGACAATTTCAAAAGATTTCTCATCCTCTACAAAACACTCCTTTGTTAGTGTTCCTTCTCCCTAGGTTAAATCCTTTGCATAGGTTTCTTCCTTCTTAACATCTTTCAATAGATGTCCTTCTTTTTTACTAACTGCCTCAATAGCTTCTGTGGCTATTTCCACTGTGCCTATCATCATAGTGAACTGATGATGCTTTACTATGTTTTCAGCTAACATAGTCTCTTCTTCAAGTTTGCCTTTAGTCTCTTGTTGTTTACCTTCTCCAAGAGCTATCCTTGTCTCACCATCTACATTAATATTCTCTTGCATTAGTTCTGTATTCACAAACAAACTATCAGTCTTAAAAACATAAGACCCTATGGTCCCACTTGATGTTTTGACCATCATATCTCCTTGTTGTTCTAAATCCTTCATATGATTCAAAAATTCTTTGATGGTCTCCTCTTCAATTTTCTCAAGCCCTTCACTTGGTTACTTGATATCTTTCCCCAACTGTATATGAGACCTATCTATCTCATCTTCTTCCAGAACAGAATTTATATTCTGCTTGTCTTCTTCCTCCTTTATGACAATATAATCAAATTGTCCTTCTTTACATGTTTCACCTACAAACATACACAAATTGTTAGATTTAAAACCATGTGACCCTTTGGCTTCACTTGAAGTTTTAGTCTTCAAGTGTTCATCTTCACTCAAAACTTCACCCTATTCTACTTCAAAAATGGGCACTTCCATTTTCATTTCCAACTCAGCTTCTTTGAGTTCTTCCATCAACCACCTTACTTGCCTCTGTTGTAGCCTTCTCTGCAACTTATGCCACTTCACTGCCTTCTTCCTTAAGACCCAACCTAGTCTCTATATTTCCTAAAGTATTCCCCTTAATGCATCGAGTTGTTCTTTTAACTTTGCAATCTCTTTGTCAATTTCCTCTTGACTCATCCTCTTGCCATTTGCCTTGGCATCCTCTTTCTTCATCTTTCTTTTGTTATGGTCTTCCTCAGAACCTCTACTATGAATATCAGTAGCCATCTTCTTCTTCTCTATCTTCATGAGCTCCTTACTCACTTACTATGAGCTTCATTAAAGCATTTTCAACAACAATTCCTCCTTGTTGCAACTTACCTCTCCAAGCTTTCCTCTATACTTGGTATTTTGGCAAGCACTTGATTCTCTATCTCTGGAACCCCATTTGAGCACTTCCCTCTACTCCTTTTAGGCTTCAACTCGTTTGCACTTCTCAAGAACACAATTGTCCTCTTGTATTTCAATCACAATGAAATAATTGATTCTGACCACCTCTTCTTTCACTTAGAAAGTCTTTCCAGCTTCCTTCATCCCTTAGCAATTCTACACACATCCTCTGTGGAATTGCCTTTGTGATCTGCAACAATCCCTTTGCAGTAACAAGTCTCCTTCTTACTACATATGCCTCACTAAGATTGTCTCCTTTGAGCTGAGTGTTTTAGCATCTCTCTGATTCTTTCCTTTGGAACCAATTGAGCACTCCTTGCTCTAGATGTTGCAACCTTCTCACCTTCTTATGTTGTGACCTGCATATCAATGTTACTCAAACCAAAGATCATTCCCAAGCTTTCAAAAGCTTGCTTCTCAGTTTCCTTTTTAGAATACTCTTATCCTCTTTGTCCAACCTTTAATTGGATTCTTCAGGTTCACATTTGAGTGAATCTCCACTTTCCTCAAGGAACAACATCACAGTGTTTTCGTTATGCTACTATCTATGCATTAATGTAAAAGCATCCATTCTCCAATAAAATCAAAATAGAACATATCACCTCACCTTCAAGATCTCTGCACGATCTTGTTCTACCATTCCACCTGTACCTTGAATGGATTGTCCTTTGTTTCTTGCATCTGCAAGTTCTGCTACACATCACCTCTGTGTGCCTACTTCATGTCATATTACAATCTAATCCTTCATTTCCTGCATAATCTTAAAACATAACTTTATTCTCAATTCTTTCACATAAAATTTCTTTGTTCTATTTTAACACCAATTGTTCCAATTACAATTCTGCTCTGATACCAAATGATGCAGGGTTACCACTGCTTACACCCACAGTATGCATTTATAATTCATAAATACATTTGTCCTAGGAGTTTTAACTCTCTGACGAGTCAAAATCTCACTCATCAATGGTTATAGATCCCTTTCTTAACATCTACGGAATAATTTATTTAAACCCAACATAGCCTAACCCTTAGGAAATATCCACTTATTGGGATTTTAATCAACCCTCAAGCCTTCATTTATGACTTTATCAAAGCCTTTCATTAAACCCTTTTATCAGGACTCATTCACTCCCATAAACCTTAGTTTAATATTTCACTAACCCTTTAACCACATATATATAACCTTCCCTCTTTAAACATTGGTTACATAACATTTATTGCATAAACTTACCTTTAAACGCGGGACTTCAATTATATCGGAATACAAAGGAACAACCCGACTGAAACACATATGCCGGACTTCAAACATTATAAAACCGCATTCACAATTGTCATTGGGTCCGCACTCATCCATCACCTTTCCATTGTGCACTCCATTCAAACTCCGACCACCGATCAAACAGCTTGCGTTATAATGTCCGCCATTGTTCTATCCTTAAAAGATTCAACGATTCACCCCGATTTCAGGTAGATAACAAGCATGGGGCTTAGCTGCCAGATAAAGCGGTTTCCCCTCTCCACTACTCTGTTGCATGTCGCGTTATGAATGGAATCAGAGCAAAATGGAAGAATACCGCTTACAATCCTTCTTCCGCCTGAAATCCACTTCCCTATATAAAAACCGCTTCTTGACAAGTTATCTTCCGTGTGCTCTTTCATGTGATGACCATTGATCTTTGACATCTAATGGTTCCTATGCACTACCTATTCACCTCTCTACTCGTTCCTTTTCTTTAACTTTAATTCACCATTTAGTGTTTTTCCTTGTGGTTTTGGGCTTTCCTTCAGGGTTTCGGCTTCCGCTCTTCCACTGCTCAACCTTTTCTCTGAGCTTAACCTTTGAAAATTCTCACTTTGCAACTTCTCTAGAGCTCCACTCTGATCTTCGACCAGATTCAAATATCTCTTTATGATTCCTCTAAATCATTCTACTCCTCTACATGTCCTTTAGAATTCTACCTACAACCCCTGTTACAGAACCTACAAATTCACATATAATTCATTCATAAATACTCATTTCACACAATTACACAGTTAGGGAATAAACCTCCATATATATAAGTATAAACAAATGATTACATTCGAGACTCTCTGTCTCTCATAGGCCTGATCTTCAATATTAGTTGCCTCCTTTTTACTCTACCCGTAGGCTTACATTTATACCATAAAGGTTCTGTTCAACTAATTCTGGTTCAAATCCTAGATCTACTGAACTGACTCATAAATGTCCTCTATGCCCACTTCTAAATTTAATTAATTCCTAAGAACTCTCTTTAGTTCCTCGAATCATGAAACTACCTTTAGAGTTATAATTGACTTCTAACTCCCTTGTTATTACTAACCACTCATGTTCTCCTTTATTCGAGAGCATTTATAAACATTCTCACACATCTAATTAATTCCTATTCTAATTACTTAAAAGCATAAATATTACATTAATTTGAAACTTAGGAAACCAACTTCCTTAAAACACATGACCCCCCTATGTCTACTAAAATACAATAATTTTCCTTGGGTTGAATGCTCTTGTATCACTATAACGTTATAACCAATTGGATATAGTTATACAAGCATTACAAGTAAGACAAATTGATTCCAAGACCATAATGTTGTGTCTTATCATAATCAGTTGTTAACAATATCACAAGAAAATGTTGTTTTCTAAAAAACACATCCCATATCATTAAATGCAATGTTAAAACCCTTCTAAAGTATTATATTAGATGAGATATCCTCAAAATAGGTGGCCAAATATATTTCTACGACTTCACTATTAGGCTACCTCATTTTGATATGATGTCAATTAGAGCAGGTAAGGGACTAGTCCAAAATTTCTAGCATGAGAATAGTATACCTTCTTCTAACAAAAAATATGTAGTATAAATAAGAAGGGGTTCTAGGGACTATGAACCCCACATTGAATACCTCCTTGACATGACAAAAACATAATTATATGAGTGATTTACATTATTTGAGGAATGCAACACTTGGTATGTGTGAATAAACATAACTTATTGACGAGTGATGTTTCTTATGCTTTGCTACCAAATTATTCCAATCTCATGGAGCGGGTGAGATAATGGGAATGTGCTCAAAGTCTAATGCCATCAATTTAATTACATATAAATTATATACAAATTATGTACATCATATTTATACACTCAAATAAAACAGAACTATTTACAACAAAAAAACTAATGAAAGAGAGATAATATAAACAACATGTACATTATATAATGTGAGTATATTGAAATTTGGAAAGTATGAAAATAAATGAATAAATAGTATTGTGATATTTTTTGTTCATCATACTCTATTAGCCATAACACCATAGAAGTATGTATTGGAATCTTACATAAATTTATTGATAATTTTAGTCACTAATGTCAGCGAATTTTCTCATAAATTTAACAACATAAAATAAAATTTTGGAGATATATGCCATAAATATAATGGCTATCAAATATTGATTTTATTAATGAAAAAATGGGTATAACATATTGTTTTGGCTAATTCTTGTGAGAATCTAGACAAAAAATCAATTGTAAAATGTCTGTGATGTAAAAAGTGTTGGCATTATGAGACAAGTATTGTCCTTGATGGAAAATCACACTGATAACAAATCATAGTGCAGAAGGATAGCAGCAAGGAATTGATGATCAGTCTACAAGTATGAAGAAAAATATATACACGCTGGTTCACTATATACCAAGTCGCATATACAAGCAGGTTCACTATATACCAAGTCGCGTATACGCAGGTTCGCTATATACCAAGTCGCGTGTACACGCTGGTTGGCTTCAGTAAAAGCTCATGTATGTGGAAAACTTATCTTTGGTCCACGATGGTTATTCCTTGGAAGTTGTGCCTATGGTTTTGGACCTTGGTGTCTCGACAGACGTGTTGATCCCTAATTTTGAAGATGATGGTATTGGATTTCTATGGTTTTGGCCCTTGGTATGGAACAAGGCCTAAGGCTATATAAGGAGAAGGAAATCATTAGGCAAGGGTATCTGAAATGTCTTGAATATATGATGAATTATTAGATCCAGTATGCAGGTTATTGGTTGATGATGTATTGCTTGATCTGAGCTAAGGAGAGATCTCATCGTTTGATGGAGAACAAGATCTAAGGAGAGATCGGGATCAAATGGTTTGAAATGAACTATCCTTATATAGTTGATTATGCGTATTTGTAGATCTGCATACTGACGCAATGTTATGTTCTGGGTATAACTTATGTCTGGTACAACTGCAAGTTATGAAAAATTATTTTTAGATCTGTACGCAGGTCGCCTTCTGTAAAACCGCGTGTATACGCGGGTTGCCTTCATTGAAGTAGCGTATATCTTTTGGAGCTTGATTTTTGGGTTGCAGCTGGGTCTGACTGTTATTGCAGAATTCTGTAGTCTGCTCTGTGTTCTGGTGACTGGGTTTGACAGGGTTTCAGTGGTTCAGTGATTGTTGGTTGTTTTGTAATCTGCTATGAAAGTTGAATGAATTGTGGTCTTCAGATTGTAATGTTATGCTTCAGGAGTATCCAGTCTGAAAATTGATGAAAAGTGGTACCTGAAGGAAAGAAGATTGTAGGCCAGCACCTACGTACTAGTATCTTAGCTAGTACGAGAGCAAAGGGGGTAGGAGCTCCCTTCCAAGGAAGTTTGGAGAACGAGAGAAGGTTGAAGCCTTCTGCAGGTTGTAGCCTGCGTACTGGTATAAGGCTGCACTAGTACAAAAGATTGTAAACTGAAGTTCTTATTAAAGAAAGATAGAGACAACTTGTAGCAGGTGGTTTTCACCCACATTGGGTTTCCACCTTATATCATGGTGTTCATGTGTGTGGCTTTTGTGTGATGATTTGTTCTGTTATACTACATCTGTTTACTCTTAATATGATGAATAATGTCCTGATGCATTTAACTAAAGATAAACTAACTGAATTATAAGATTTATGGTTATACGCTGGTTTCTTTAGACACAGTAGCGTGTACACGCTGGTTCACTTAACTGAAGTAGCGTATATGTTTCTGAGCATTGAAAAAGTTTTATTGATCTGATAATACTGATTCACCCCCCCCTCTCAGTATTATTTCCAACAATTGGTATCAGAGCATGTCCTTCAGAGAAGCTTGATCGCTTGAAGGTAGATTGTTCATCATGAGCAACTACGAGAGAGAAGCATCAATCAGGCCACCAGTTTTTGATGGGACAAACTTTATTTATTGGAAGGTAAGAGTTACTGCCTATCTTCAATCTCTTGGTACAGAAGTTTGGGACATCGTAGAGACAGGCTACACTTTTCCTTCAGCTACTCCTACAGATGCAGCCGAGAAAAAGAAATATGAAACAAATGCGAAAGCAGTCAATACTCTATTGGGATGTATATCTCAATCAGAATTCATGAAGCTAATGCACTATAAATCTGCAAAAGAAATATGGGACAAAATTGTCACGAGCTATGAAGGAGACGAACAGGTAAAGCGTGCTAAACTTCAAACTCTCAGGATTAAGTATGAGACTCTCAGAATGTATAATGATGAAAGTGTGGCTAACTATTTCCTTAGAGTAGATGAGATTGTTAATTGCATGAAAAACTTGGGTGAAGAAATAAAAGAGGCTATTGTGGTTGAAAAGGTTCTAAGATCTTTGTCCCCCAAGTTTGAATCTAAAGTGTCTGCCATAGAAGAAAAGGAAAATATGCAAATTCTTACTATGTCTCAGCTTCACGGAATTCTAACCGCTTATGAAATGAGAAAGGGAGGTCCATCAGATAGAAGAGAAGCTGCCTTCAAGGCTTCAGGCAAAGAAGATTATTATGAAGCAAGTCACGTGCCAGAAGATGAAGAAGAGGAATCAAATTTTGTCAGAAATCTTCAAAGGGGTTCTGGAAGGTTCAGAGGTAAGTTACCTTTTAAATTCTTTACTTGTGGAAGAGTAAGTCATTATGCTGCCAGATGTCCTCACAAAAATAAGAATGACAAGGGAAAGGAACCTGTTAAATGGAACAAGAAACAAAATGAAAAGAAGAAAATCTATTACACTCATGAAGATAGTGATGGTCTTTCAAATAGTGATGAAGATGAACAAGGTAATAGATATAAACTTTTAATGGCTTTTGAAGATGATGACTATATGGATGCTATAGATGTAGAAGGCTTTTGTGAAGAAATGAAAGATCTCAAAGTTTTCTTAGAAGAGAAGAGTGCTATTATTGATTATCTACAATGTCAACTAGCTGAAAAGGAAAAACATCTTGAAAAATTGGAATGTGAGATTGTTTGTCTTAGAAAGGAGATTGAGAAAACAAAAGTGATTAATCTTAAATTTGTTAAAGGATCTGAAACCTTGGATGAGATTATCAATGTGCAGCGATCTCCTCTGATCAAGACAGGTCTTGGATATAATGGAGAAACATCTCAAGCCTCTACCTCTAAAAGCTATCTTGATGCAGCAAGGAGAAGAGAGCAAAGGCCAAATAAAAGTCATCAGGTGAATTAGGGACAGTTTACCTCAAGAATAAATAAAGACCATCAAGAAATTCGGGGACAAACTGCCTTAAGGACAAACAAAAGCTACAATCAGCCTCAGGTAAAATCTTCCCAATTTGCCCCAAGAATGAATGTGAATAGAAGCTACAATCGGTTGGATGATAGATCTGATTATCGCAGAAGTTTCTTTAATGGCCAATGCTTTTCTTGCCATAACTTCGGTCACAAAGCAGCTCAATGTGTTGCCTACAAGACAATCATGACTAGAGAAGCTCAAAAGCAAGGGAGAATGACTGGAACCATGAAAAGGACTTATAACAACTTTTCGGTTCTTGAAAATGAAGTTGAATGCTCTATTTGTAATAACTTTGGTCATGAAGACTCTGAATGCAGGAGCAGTTTCCGGAAGACAACTCAGAAGGAACAAACCTCAAATGTCAGAACATGGAGAATAAAGGAACCGCAACCAGAAAGATGTGGGATAGCCTTTTATGCAGAAGGTCAAGAAATTCTATGGTACATTGACAGCGGATGTTCGAAGCATATGACAGGGGAAAAAGAAAAGCTTGAGTCATATACCGCATTAGAAAAGGGGAAGAAAGTTTCTTTTGGAAACGATATCTCTGCAGCCATAAAAGGAAAAGGTGTTGCTCCATTGAAAGAGAAGGTCAAAGCTGGAAATGTTTTGTATGTTGATGGATTGAAGCATAATCTTCTGAGTGTCAGTCAAATGTGCGATCAAGGAATAGAAGTAATATTTATATCAAATGGATGTTGTGTTCGTGACCTTGACACAGGTAAAACAGTGATCAAAGGAAGAAGGACTCCAAATAATCTATTCATATTTGAAGAAGGACCACAACAATGCTATTTGAGCAAGGATGATGAACACTAGCTATGGCATCGAAGGTTGGGGAATCTAAGCTTTTCACAAATAAGGAAAGCATGCAAATATCAGGCAGTTCGTGGTCTTCCAGATATCAAAATTCCAGACAACACTATATGCAAATCTTGTCAGTTTGGAAAGCAAACCAGAACTAACTTTCCAGAGAAGGAAGGATCAGCCAGCATACCTCTTGAGCTAGTCCATACAGATATATGTGGTCCATTTAGGAAAAGGACACCTTGAGGAGAAGAATATTTGATATTATTCATTGACGATTTCTCCAGGTTTGTCTGGTTAGGGCTTATGAAGCACAAGGATGAAGCATTCGAAAAATTCAAATCCTTCAAAGCCTTGGTTGAAAATGAATCAGGACACAAAATTAAGTGCCTCAGATCTAACAGAGGTGGGGAGTTTACCTCAAACGAATTTTTCGATTTCTGTGAAGAACATGGGATAAGAAGAGAATTCTCTACAGCTAGAACTCCTCAGCAAAATGGGGTTGTGGAAAGAATGAACAGAACAATCCAACAAATGGCTCGTGCTATGCTTGATGAATCAGGTACTCCCGCAACTTTCTGGGGTGAGGCTACACATGCTGCGGTTATTATTCTTAACAAAACAAATGTCCGAGTAAACAGCACTCAAACACCTCATGAGCTCTGGAGTGGTGAGACTCCTTCGGTGAAGCATTTCAAAATCTTTGGGAGCAAATGTTATATTAAGAATACTGATGAGCAACTTGGAAAACTTGAACCAAGAGCAGATGAAGGAATTCTTCTTGGTTATTCTCCACATAGAAAAGCATACAAGTGCTACAACAAAAGACTTGGCAGAATTGTTGACAGCATTGATGTAGTGGTTGATGAGAAGGGATATATTCCTAGGCAAGTTCATCATGAAGGCTACCCTCAAAGGCAGAATGATGAAGAAGAAGAACCTCAAGAAGAACCTCAAGAAGAAGAAGAACCTCAAGAAGAACCAGAGGAGCAGACAAGAATAGAAGAGAAGACTCCATCGAGATATGTTCAAAAGAATCATCCAGAATCTCAGATTGTGGGGCAGAAAGAAGCAGGAATACAAACAAGAAGAAGAATTGCAGAAGCTTCAAGCTATTTGGCATTACTCTCTTCCACTGAACCACAAAATGTGAAAGAGGCATGCAAAGATGAATGTTGGGTCAAAGCAATGGATGAAGAACTTGAGCAGATCGAAAAGAACAACACTTGGGAACTGGTTCCTAGACCAAAAGATAAGAATGTCATAGGGACAAAATGGGTCTTCAAGAATAAATTGAATGAAAATGGAGAAGTAATTAGAAACAAGGCCAGACTTGTTTGTAAAGGGTATGCGCAGCAAGAAGGGATAGATTTTGAAGAGACTTTTGCTCCTGTAGCAAGACTTGAGGCCATCCGAATGTTCCTTGCTCTCTCAAGCTTTCAAAACTTCAAGGTATTTCAAATGGACGTGAAATCAGCCTTTCTGAATGGAGACTTAGAAGAAGAAGTATATATTGAACAGCCAGATGGTTTCATTCTTGGGAATGATCCAAACCTTGTATGCAGATTGAAAAAGGCTCTCTATGGTCTCAAACAAGCTCCAAGGGCTTGGTACTATCGGTTGGACAAATATCTTCACCAACAAGGCTTTTCAAAAGGATCAACAAATAGCAATCTCTATATAAAAGTTGAAAATAACAAATTGCTAATACTTGTTGTTTATGTATATGATATTATCTTTGGCAGCAATGAAGAGACTATGAGTCAAAACTTTGCCTTGGTTATGCAGAAAGAATTCGAAATGTCACTACTTGGAGAATTGACATACTTCCTTGGATTGCAAATCCAACAAAATGAAGGAGGCATCTTCTTGTCTCAAACCAAGTACCTCAAGTAGATCTTGAAGAAGTATGGCATGGAAGAGTCAAAGCCAGTATGTACACCCATGGTTACAGGATGCAGCCTCAGTGCAAATGATGAATCAGCAACAGTTCATCAACCAACTTATAGATCCATGATTGGGAGTTTGCTTTATTTGACAGGTACCCGACCAGACATCATGCATGCAGTCAGAATAGTTGGAAGATTTCAAGAAAATCCGAAGGAGACTCATCTTCAGGCAGTGAAGAGAATTTTCAAGTATCTTCAAGGGACACAAAATTATGGCTTATGGTATCCTAGAGATACAGATCTCACACTTCATGCTTATACAGATGTAGATTGGGCCGAAAGCGTGGATGACAGGAAGAGCACAAGTGGTGGTGCATTCTTTATGGGCTCCAGATTAGTATCTTGGTTCAGCAAGAAACAGAGCTTGATTTCCTTATCTACAGCTGAAGCAGAATATGTGGCTGCGGCATCTTGTTGCACACAACTTCTTTGGATGATGCAGACCTTGCAGGATTTTCAAATCAACTGCACTTCACCAGTCTCTATCTTATGTGATAATACAAGTGCAATCAGCATTTCAAAGAATCCAGTCATGCACTCAAAGACCAAGCACATACCAATCAAGTACCATTTTCTTCGGGAACAAGTGCTTGAGCAGAAGGTCAAGTTGGAGTATGTTCCTTCTAAGGAACAAGTTGCTGACATTCTCACAAAACCACTGCCCAGGGAAACTTTTGAATATCTCAGACAAAAGCTCGGAGTAGTTGATGCTTCATCCTGCTGTTGAAGCTTGTCTGTTCTACAGAAAAATTGGTATACGCAAGTTACGTAAGGGATATCCGCATATATATGCCGATCTATGCTGGGAAAGTAGCGTGTATGGTGTACGCGTGTTGCAGAAAGCATATCTGCGTGCATACGCTGTTTTATGCAGGAGAAGTCACGTATATGGAGTTCTGAACAGCAAGGGAAGACTCTGGTTGAAGAAGGTTTGAGATGGGTATGCCAGAATGCAGCAGGCACAGGTTCAGGGGGAGCAGCTTAAAGCCTCATAAAGCATTGTTGGCATTTAGATGCTTTTGGTTCTAGTACACAACTGTTGTTGGTTTCAGGAGAAGGAGCTCAGAAGGAAATCTTGGTTGTTGATCTAAAAAGATGTTTATCAGATGCTGCTTGTGATCTTCATAAGTCTTGGTCTAGATCTGTTGTCTCTATGTCATGTATTTTTTTGTAATATCTCTTTTATGGTGTCAAGGTCATGTAACGGCCTATGTTGGTTTCCCCACTATGCCTGGGATGAATGATGTAATATAATTGGTTGTTTCTGATGTATCCCCTCTTGGTTGGGAATATGGATTGAGTCTTTTGGTGATAGGGAGGTCCCTTATGGTGTATAAGTCTTGGTTCTTTTGAAGAACATCTTTTGCAGATCTTTCCTATAGTCAGGGGGAGCATGTTTCAGCACAGCCAAGCAAAGATATCAGCATGTACTCAGGGGGAGCACAGCCCTTTGCCCTTGATGACAAAGGGGGAGAGTGATTTGATTTGGTGTTGTTGCCATCAAGTCCAAAGGGGGAGATTGTTGGCATTATGAGACAAGTATCGTCCTTGATGGCAAATCACACTGATAACAAATCATAGTGCAGAAGGATAGCAGCAAGGAATTGATGATCAGTCTACAAGTATGAAGAAAAATATATACACGCTGGTTCACTATATACCAAGTCGCATATACAAGCAGGTTCACTATATACCAAGTCGCGTATACGCAGGTTCGCTATATACCAAGTCGCGTGTACACGCTGGTTGGCTTCAGTAAAAGCACGTGTATGTGGAAAACTTATCTTTGGTCCACGGCGGTTATTCCTTGGAAGTTGTGCCTATGGTTTTGGACCTTGGTGTCTCGACGGACGTGTTGATCCCTAGTTTTGAAGATGATGGTATTGGATTTCTATGGTTTTGGCCCTTGGTATTGAACAAGGCCTAAGGCTATATAAGGAGAAGGAAATCATTAGGCAAGGGTATCTGAAATGTCTTGAATATCTGATGAAGTATTAGATCCAGTATGCAGGTTATTGGTTGATGATGTATTGCTTGATCTGAGCTAAGGAGAGATCTCATCGGTTGATGGAGAACAAGATCTAAGGAGAGATCAGGATAAAATGGTTTGAAATGAACTATCTTTATATAGTTGATTATGCGTATTTCTAGATCTGCATACTGACACAATGTTATGTTCTGGGTATAACTGATGTCTGGTACAGCTACAAGTTATGAAAAATTATTTTTAGATTTGTACGCAGGTCGCCTTCGGTAAAACCACGTGCATACGCGGGTTGCCTTCATTGAAGTAGCGTATATCTTTTGGAGCTTGATTTTTGGGTTGCAGCTGGGTCTGACTGTTATTGCAGAATTCTGTAGTCTGCTCTGTGTTCTGGTGACTGGGTTTGACAGGGTTTCAGTGGTTCAGTGATTGTTGGTTGTTTTGTAATCTGAAAGTTGAATGAATTGTGGTCTTCAGATTGTAATGTTATGCTTCAGGAGTATCCAGTCTGAAAATTGATAAAAAGTGGTACCTGAAGGAAAGAAGATTGTAGGCCAGCACCTACGTACTAGTATCTTAGCTAGTACAAGAGAAAAGGGGGTTGGAGCTCCCTTCCAAGGAAGTTTGGAGAACGAGAGAAGGTTGAAGCCTTCCGTAGGTTGTAGCCTGCGTATTGGTATAAGGCTGCACCAGTACAAAAGATTGTAAACTGAAGTTCTTATTAAAGAAAGATAGAGACAACTTGCAGCAGGTGGTTTTCACCCACATTGGGTTTCCACCTTATATCATGGTGTTCATGTGTGTGGCTTTTGTGTGATGATTTGTTCTGTTATACTGCATCTGTTTACTCTTAATATGATGAATAATGTCCTGATGCATTTAACTGAAGATAAACTAACTAAATTATAAGATTTATGGTTATACGCTGGCTTCTTTAGACACAGTAGCGTGTACACGCTGGTTCACTTAACTGAAGTAGCGTATATGTTTCTGAGCATTGAAAAAGTTTTATTGATCTGATAATACTGATTCACCCCCCCCCCCCTCTCAGTATTATTTCCAACAAAAAGACTCATACATAGACACTTTGATGTCAAAAAGACAAAGTGGCTAGGAAACTTGGAGTCTTTTGATAAGATTGAATTAGTAATATGTTCTAAAAAAATTGCACCAATTAGCACTAATATAACGAATATCAAACCTTTTAATCGCACAAAATAGTGCAAGAAACAAATAGAAACCTTAATTGAATGACCATAAAATTGATTAGCTTACTTTCTTCTTGTTACTCATTGAAATATTTTTTATTTCACCAAAATAGGTGAGCTCTTGTAGTTAAGAATAAATGTATCAAATAAAAATTAACAACTTTAAAACTTACGCATATCTCTCCCTACTATTATTTTCCATCCTCCCTTTTGTGCCTTATTCTTGCTTTTATATTCTCTTTAGGTAGCTAGAGAGAAAAATTGTTTTATGATTAATGTTCTCATTATACTAAACTCTTTTTCATTTTAATTTGGGAGAAGGAATTTATAAGGATATTTTTAACTAATTAGAATTATATTAGTAGGTGGGGTCCTCTATTATTTCCATGAAATATTCTCATTAAACCTTGTAAATCCCATGAAATAAAACATACTTAAATATGACATCCATAAGAATATCATCACCATAGATGTCATGTGTATGAATCATCCCAGTATCTATGATCATATATAAAGAAACATGTGAAATTATCCTTATGTCTCCAATCCATAATAATTCCATCAAATAATGTATCATAGTAAAAAATAATATGTTATCCCAAAAACATGATCATGTCGTATTTTGAAATATTCCCAAGTAATATAAAGTAAAAAGGATCATGACAAAGAAGAAACTCATGTCAGCTCAGGATGTCTAATAGTGCCATCCATATAGAGTGGTCTTTTCCCATATTTCTCCTTTTCTCCTTATACCTTTGGGTGAATTTCTTGGAATGATATTTCTTTCCTCTCCTCTACTTCTACTATTGAAATGTTAGTATGTGTGTGTAATGAAGTGGCCTTAGAGGGAGAATATACAAGAATGAATGACATAAGAAACTTTCCTAATGCAATGTGATCAGGGGAATCAAGGGCCATGTAAACATGTGGCCTAATATAATTTAGAAGGTACCTAAGTTGAAATGATCATAAATTGAATTGAGTGTTTTGAAATATAATGTTGACGTGGAAATCCATATGTGGGATTGTGAAGGTTAGCTTCCCATCCATCATGTTGTAATGTATGATGTTGAGATACATGGGGTTGTAGGATTTCCATGATGCTAAGATGTGGGAGAGGTAAATTTTGTGAAACATGAAGAGAAAGAGGTGGAGGAGGAGGAACTTCGAGGTATAAGTGGCTTGTATGAGTCAACTGATTGAACTCCTATAAGTCTCCATCAAAGTGTATGGAGAATTGGATTGTTTTTTTTTTTTTCCAAGATACATTTGTTATTTTAGCTTGAACCCTTAATTTATCCTAAGAACCTTCACTAAATAAACTCATAGTGTACTGTGACCAAGAAAATCTATCATGAAGCAATTAATTCATGAGCATAAATAAATAATCAACAAAATAAAGGACTTTTTAAAATCATGTCTCACATAATTGTCGAAGTATTTTGCATACACAGAAGGAAAATTATATGAAATGTGGGAAATATTATTGATGCATGCAACAAGAAGAAGTTCTTCGAACAACACAGTTATAGAATGAATCTGACAAGAGAATTGAAATATTTTTGTGCACATGTAATCTTCTTTTCAAAAAATTGTGAAACTATGTGTAAAGCATGACATGAATGGAAGTGTAGTGTGCCAATCAAGGAAACTAGTTCTGAGATGTTTTCCATTGTTTACATCACAAGTCAAAGCATGGTCAGTGTATATAAAACATCATATGCAATAGGTATATCTCACAAATTGTAGAGGGAAATACATGAAATATTTGTAGAGTAAATACAAAACAACATTTAGGGTTTTCCTTTTCTTCCATCATAATGGTGCCCATGGATATCAACATGGAAGAGAACTTAGATGCAATATTGGGAAAGTATTATGAATAGATATAATATGACTAAATTAAGCAGCCTGTTTGAGAAAAACAAGTCTTTAGAAACCTATGTGTGAAACTAAGGATTTGAGATTTATGTTTTTTTCCCAAACTAATTTCCAAGCCATGGATAAGCTTCATGAACTACACAAAGAAGGAGAAAAATTCATTTTGGATGTTATTTTCAAAACGAATAAGCGTAGGGGATGTTGTCCTAGTGTGGGAGGCATTAGGTGGTAAGTATGGTGGGTAGAATGCGTACATCATCAAAAATTGTTGTTTCTTACTTTCTTGGGTGATAAATGTGAAGATAATTTAACATGAAATTAGATAAATGAGGATAAAGGTAAGCATGCCTCAACATATATGCATGATCCATATAAGACTTAAAACAAATAATTTCTAAGAAACACCCTTTTGTGGTCGCATGGCTAGATGTTAGGATGGCTTGGCACACACTGAGAGTTGAATCATGTGCACTAAGAGTGTGAGATGAGATGGAATAATGCAGTTTGAAAATGTAAACCAAGATGGCACGTCATAGACTAGATGAATCCTCATTTTTTAGTCTAGGAATTGAAGATCTCTTTGCTGTCAAATTCCCCTTTTTTACCTCTTTGAAATCCTACATTTACCCTCATACAAAGCTCTTTCACACACAACAAAGGGATATCATGTTAAATTAGGATAATTAGGGGTTACAAGGTAAATCACTAATTCACGTCAAAAATATATGTTTTGGATGCATTTTTTGAGCTTAATTATTAATATTAAGGTTTACTAATAAAGGTTATGTACATCTTGCAAACCTAAAAGAGTCTCACAACTGGAGTCGAATTTTGGCTTATGTGTGCAACCTATAATGGAAAAAAACATGTGGATTATTTAAAATGTGGCATCAACATCCTCATTCACCCATCACAGCAGATCTTTGGTCAATGTTGTGTGCCTCATCGGCATGGTATTTTGGCATTTAGTTCCATTTTAACTCCAATATTCAAGGCTCATTTATTCAATTTCCTTCAACAAATTCCCACCTGCCTATTCTTGTTTTCTGATGTTCTAGCTATTTCTCTTTGATACCTAGAGATCGTTAGGTCTCTCAAGTATCTTCTTGGAATAGGATCTGAATATGGAATCTATTGAGATTTTTATGTATTGTATTTATTATAAAAACCTAATGTTGGCCCTAGGTCAGCTTAGTAGCAAGGTCACCATGATTCATTCTTGTTTTAGATCTATAATGCCACTCATTAGTATGCCCACTAGGTCAAACATTTTTATATTTTTCCTATGTAATTTGTGTATTTATTAGTATAAATTGTGGATTCCTAGGTTATTCTATGTGTTGTGATTAATCTTGTGTTGATTTGGCTTTTCATTAGGAGGAAAAACTACTAGTTGGCCTAGGCCCACCAAATTAATGTGTTTCCCTTCATTTTTGTGTGATTTAATGTTAGCTTATTGTGTGTTCTTTTAATATTGTAAGAGATGCTCTATTTTGGTAGATCCATTCATGCAACGAATAGATCATGTGATTTATTGGTTAATGCATGAGTTATTTGTACATAGGTTTTCTTATCTTGATAAAAAAATAATAGATTAATGATTGGTTGGATGTCTATGGTTTCAATATGGAATATATCTGAGCTCTTGTCTTAATTCGGATATTGAATCTTACATATTAAATTTAGTCTATTCTCTTTTGTGATCTAATATATGGATAGTTGGTTTGAGAGAACACACTCTATTTTATATATGCAAGAACAACACAAGTGGTTCTATAATGTTCCATTTATATTTACTAATTTTTTTGTTGGTTTACATAGTGGTTCTAAACGAGATTTTATTCTATCATTACAAACTTCACTCTTGATTTCATTCACCTTACCTTTAAATTACAAAATGAGTATATAACAGTTGCATACCCAGGGAAAATTTATCCTTAATATTTTCTTACTTCAATCATATGATAACAATGTTGGACAGTTGACATGAATTTTATTTTACATGCCCTAAACTCCTTTCATGCAAGATTGGTTTTGAAGCCATAGTCAGTTCTTGAAATTTGTGACTTCCTAATGACTTGAGGGAACATTTATGTCAATTAGTCTAGGAGGGAATAATTGCATGTATCCAATGGTCTCTTAGATAGGTTCCTTGATTGAGTTGTGTGAGCTACTCTACCACTAAATATATTCTAATTTATTTAAGTCTCATGTAAAGACTCTATAATGGAAGCCTAGGGTAATGCAAGGTTTTGATCCTTTTCAAGTGTGAGGCTCTTTTTTGGAAGTTAGTTGGGAATCTAGTGTAGTATATTAATAGTGTATCTATCTCTACACAAAAAGCGTATTGCGTCAAAGTATACAATCTATGATTGATAATTAATGTTGAGTTAGATTTCCTCAATTATTCCACTAAACATTTTTGGTGTCGTTGTCAGGGAGGTTCTTGAGAGATAGATCATTGGTGATCTATTTTTTTATTATATTCCCTAGACTTTAAGACTCGTTGGATGAGGGGAGGTAATATGGGAGATAAGAACCTGCGCAACCAGCTCAAGTGAGCCCCACAAGCCCTTTTTGTGCTACTAATTGCATGTTTTTCTTTATTCATGCAAGCGATGTTTTTTCTTTATCAAGCATACTAGGTGAAGATGCAAAACTCAAGTAACACCAAGAGCTCACATCTTGGTGTGATTCCCCTTTTTGATAAGCAAATATTTTATTGATCCTACTAGGTAAGTATCACTAGAAGTTTATAGGCTTGGTTTACTTCTTTTACCCTGTTTTCATGATAAATTTGTTTTTGAGAGGTACTATGACAGTAAAATTAAAGAGTTCCATTAGCATAAGCTAGGAAAAATTATTGCGGATGAATAGAAAAATAGATTCTTAGAATTGTTGTGATAGGTTTTGTATGTCAGAGATGAGAAAGAGAATATTAAAAGTTACCATAGTGGGTTACCACAAGTGTATTGAGACAAGATTGAGTTTGATAAGCCTATAACATTAGAAGGCACCATCCAAAAACTAAGCATTGTTACAAACATTCTAAGAATAAGGTTGACCTATAGATAGATTGGAAGAAGAAGGATAAAACCATATTCAAAGGAAAAGGATTAAGATCGTATGGGCATAGGAAAATGGGGAATAATACTATGTTCGCCACCCCTTCCAAAGGGGGATTCCAATGAACTTTCTCTGCTAACAATAGAGATTGACCCACTAAACCAGCAAGAGAAGAGGCCAAGGGGATCAAGAGGGGGCCATTCCAATGTTGGACACATGGAGGGAACTGTATGCAAAGGCGTTTTCCTCACCAATAATAGCAGAATGATAAAATGGGATACAATGTGCAAGAGGAAATAAAAATGAACGCTGTAGATGAGAATGTGCCTCAAATTTATGTAGGGTTAGATAATTGAAAAGTAGATCATCAAGCATCAATTATCAAAATTGAAGGTGGAATCTAAGGGAGAATTGCAACCAGAACCATGGTGCATCCTAGACTAGAGATAAATTATGCTCCAGAATCATGTAATAAAGAAGTTTAATTTATAATGGAAGCACTTCAGACTAGATGAGGTATATGGAGAATGTGCAAATTAAATGAGGGAAATGTACCCATTTTTTGTTAAAATATAAGTAGATGTAAAGAGTTGTGACTATATAACACATTTTATCATATCATTATATATGTATAGAACACAAAGCATAATGTTCCATTAAGGGAGTGGGGTTTGTAACATCCCTTGTTTTGGCCCCTACCTTTTTCAATGCCAAATGTAACCACAGCACAAACGTAGAAAACCATGTCTAATTAAATATCTAATTAAACAACTGTTAATTATTATTAGTAGTAGTTAATTAAAAACAACTGAAGAAGGGACAACCTTACATATCTTTGATATGAGGGAAGCTTTCCTACTTTCATATATGGAAGGCCATTCCCAACCAAATTTAATGCTTAATGTTTCTTGCTTTCTCACCTAGCTCAAAAAACCATGACTTGAACTAGCTAAATTTAATGTCAAAGCTAATTGCAAAGATGGGGATCCATTACCTAAAAAGTTTTAATAGGATGAGATTTGGGCCAAATGGAGTAACAAAGTTGTCAACAATTCATTTATGAGACCACAGATTGAACTGGGCAGGGCCCATTCCCATTATTTCCATCTCACAGATAGAAGAGGGGGCTCTCAGGAAAAGGAACCAAAGAGCTAAGGAAATTCTCTCTCATATGTATCAAGGGATGTGGGAAAAATTATACATATACACATAATAGAAGTGAATCTGGGGTGTGAGCATTCAACTTAAATTCAATCACTTAGTACTTCACTATTCAAAACTCTAGTGCATGGGTGTCCATATCTCCTTGAGAATAGAGGACTTCACGTTCGAATCAAGACAATGCTAGATATTTCATTTGAGTGGAATTTTGTAGCCTTGATGCCTATACCCTAAGCCTCTAAGAGTTTCTCACTTTCACTATGTCTGAGACTACTAAGATATTTGTATAAGATTTTTTTCCATGTTTTATGTTTAGTGACAAAATTCAATTATTAAGTGCTTTCCTTTAGCTAACGAACCACTTAGTTCTTTCGTACTAGTTGATGAACCACTATGTGCTTCTAAAATGGTTAATAAACCACTGAGTGCATGTAGTTAGACTAATTATCTACTCAGTTCTCATTACATGCTTGATAATTGGTTGATGAGCCACCCCCATAGTGGAATTGGTCCCTAGAATTGAGAGCTTTCCTACCTTTGATGTGTTTTATTGCTAGTGAACCACTGGGTGCCTATTAGGTAAACTGACTTGAGGAAATATTCAAGGTTGATCGGGTCATCAGTAGTTGTTTTGGGCCATTTTTTTGTTTCTCATGGTTTTGTGCCCGTGTATTACATGTAATGGATCCTTTAAAATCTCTACAGGAACTTTATTGTAATTGACAAAGGAGGTGAGTGGTGAAGGCTCACTTGGCAAACTTGGATTGGTTTTGGCCAAGGGACTAATGAAATCCTATTAGTTGGTTTTTTTGCATGGAGTTGGGTTTTTCCGTGGAGTTGGGTTTTTCCGTGGGTAAACATTGTGTGCATTAGCTTAATGTTTATGTTTTGTGTTTTATTGTTGATAGTGAATTTAATTTTTCCTCTCAGTGAAATGAATATCTCTCCGGTAAAATTTCTACAATGTTTAAAGTTAGGTTGTTGAACCACTTAGTGCATGATAAGTTATTTATAACTAGCTAATGAACCACCCTTGTCATGGAATTAATCACTGAAGTTTAGCGATATACACTTATGGAATTTGGGTGAATACATTTGTTTTGAAACTCAACAAGTAAGTGAGTCATTACAATGCTTACAACTAAAGAGAATTTGAAAGACAACCTATAGAGTGGACTCTATATCTTATGTGTTTGACCAATCCTTGATGTTAACCTCCCCTATGAAATCATCTCCTCATCCTCTAGATCTAGTTTGGGGGTGGTAAGCTACAAGAGATATTGTAGTGTAGATTGCCTATGGTTGGCAAGAGATTCAAAGTCCCTCTTCTAGTTGGCAACCAATATAACACAATAAAATAAATAAATTGGTTTAAGCATATTTTTTTTATGATTCTTGACAATGTTTCTTATGTTATACGATAATGTGTTGTTATATATGTCCCATGGATGATTACCTGCAATCACTGTATGTTCATAGTTGACTACAACTTATTATGTCTTTGGTTATAATATATATTTTGTATTGTTAATTTTGTTGTCAAAATCAATATTCATAGATTATTTTTATATGTTATAATCTAAATGAATTTTTGGTTAATGTTGAGGACACTTAGTTCATGAATGAAGTTGTCAACCTATTAATTGTGCACACCTATATGCTATTACAGTGATTGAGAACTATAATCAACTTAATACTGTGAGGTTCAATGTTTAATACATGACCTATAACTCTCTTGTGTAATCATGCACACCTTTAAGCTTCCTTGAGGGTGATTGAAGACATCCTATCTCATTAAAGAAGTCAAAAATACCCTATAGGAAGAAAATGTAGATAATTAGGCATAGTTTATTATAGAAAATATTGAAATTGAGGAGTTGGCTTGTGGAGCCATGTATTTCTTCTATTTTTCATATGGTCTTTTGTTTTATGCCATGTGCATAAATTATGAATTTTTATAGTTCTTGCTGTCTATTATTATTGAATCCATATTAATGATCATGGTTAGTCTTAGATGAAAATTCTAGTGTCTTGTAGCTAGTCATAGAATAACTCTGTAATCCTTTGTGTTTGACTCTAATTGGATTCATTAGAGCAAAGAAATGACAGTAAGATATAGACAAGACTAGACTCAAGGTTGAATGATGAGTCCATCAACAACCAAAGGCATGGAATTTTTCATTGAAAGGTATTTTGGATAGTGGATATCCAACCCTCTACCATATGACTTGGCTAAGGTGTGTGTGACCAAAGTTGGGATTGGATCCCATCTAGGCTAGATTTCCCCTATTTCGTCAAGGATCCCACGTGAGGACATATGGAATCTAGCGAATGGTATTTCCATCATCTATGCACATATATTGGATCTCATCTGGGTTCTATGTCCCCAATTTGGTGTAGGATCCTACATATGGGCATCCATCATCCAGTGATGGGAGAAGCCATCATCGACACATGTCAATTGAATCCCATCTAGGAAATATTCACCCTATTCTTTCAAACATCCCACATTTTAGCATCTAGTGATGGGAGTTACCATCGTCTATTTCCAAGGACCATACCACATCTAGACCATATTTCCCCTATTTAGTAGAGGATCCAGAGGTAGGAATTTGACATTTGGTGACAGGAGTTTCAATCATCTATGTGTAAGGACTTGATTCCATCAAATCCAAATTTCCCCTACTCCAGCAAGGGCCCCATATCGAGACGTTTAGCATCCAATTATGAAAGTTTCAATCATCTACACATGTAGCATTGATCCCATCTACACTAGATTAGGGCCCACACAATAAAGTTTATGTGGTAGGTTCTACGGGAGCTTGGCAATGGCTGCATGGATTCCATGTAGGGGGAGGTGTCCCAATAAGCATGTGGCCCACATCATGTTGAAGTGGTAGTGTCACATGGAAAACACCACACTATGTTGATGTGGAAATGCCACATGGGCTAGGTAGAAGCCACTTGGATGTCACATGATAGCTTCATGTTGATGTGGCTCTATCTGATTGGCCAATATTTAAATTGACATAACTTTTATTCCTAGAGTCATATTGAGATAAAATTTATAACAGTGAAAATATTTGGATGATATGAGATCGATGGTGGAATGAGTTTGTGGTTTTGATGAAGTTGGAAAAAGAGTACCTTTGTAACCTCATCCTCATAATAGACCTTGGAGGTGAACTTATCAAGTAATACATTCCACATCCCAATATAGTTTAAGGGGTTGAGAGGGAGTGTTACAGTGGGATGTTGTTTCTATAGAATTATGAGGATATGAAGGTGAATTTTAGCCTATATATATGTTTTATTAAATGTAAAGAAGTCGTATAAAATGTTGCATTATAGGCTAATTAGGAGTAATTTTGGAAAGATACTCCACTTGTTGAAGTATAATAGTTATCCATAGGACATTTTGAACCTAACTAGTAAGTAGGAATTGTATATGCATGATATATGTTTTCCAAATGGTAACTAGAGCATTGGACCACATGATATATTTATTTTTCAGGAAAAAATTATTGTTCATGACCAACAATTTGAGACTTTTTGTGTTTTTTGGCAACATGTTGATCATATGTTTCTCCTCAATTTCTTAGCATTGATGGAGATAATTGTGCTATATGCATCGAGAGAACAATAGGAATTAAGGAATGAGGTGTAGGAAGGGGAGGAAAAAAGAAAAAAAAAATTGTTCGGATAATAGTGGATACTATAAAAGTCATTTTTAAAGGTTTTAGAGAGGAAAACAACATATGAATTATGATGAATTGGGTATAGGATGAATTTAGAATGAAAACTAGATAAAGAGGTAAGGTTGGGGATATAGGAGGATGATGGATACAAATTTTAACATTTAAGGAGCATGGTGTAAATCTATAGGAGTATTTTCTGATAGGTACAATGGAGAGAAGAAAGCATATATACAAGTTGACAGATTAGATTATAACACTATAAGGGAGATTTATTGTAATAGAGGTGACATCACACATTTTTTCATTTTAAAAGAGTTTTAAATTATTAGTAAATAATCATATTAGTGAAACAAGTTGTTGTTGAAATTGGTTTCGTAAGAGTAAAGCAAGACAATTGAGAGTTATGGATCACCATTGTTAACCAAAAAATCAGATTTGTGTTTTTTTACACAAACAAGGTAATAAGGAGAAGGGGCGTACATTGTAGTGGCAAGTTGAAAAAAGGATACCACGTCTTGAGATATGAGATGGTTTTTGCTAACACTATTGAGGATGGTCATAGCAAACTAGTCTTTCACTTGACAATCACGAGAAAAAAGGAGATTTGGAGAGTGAAAACATTATTTATGAGTCAAAATTGAAACCATTTCCACATCAGGTTATGTACATATGACGAATAGAAAATAAATTATCCCATTATTCTATGAAATTCATCCTAAGTAGCTATTCAACTAAGTCAATAGTTGGTATTGGCATATTTATTTAGTTTAATGTAAATGTTTGATAATTATATTGTTAGTGGCACTAATCTAGGGTTGGACCTTCTAAGTGGTTTCTAATGAGAAGCAGATTTTAAGGTACACCATTCATTTCCAAGGAAATTTTAAAGTATATCTATTATTATGTGGATCCATGAGTTTACTAATTCATCTCTTCCCAAGACATCTCAGTAATGAAACATAGGTACTTAAATGGAACATGAACGAGGGAGTGATAAACTAATGTCGTAGAACATATATAAGAGAATTGTATACATCTTGAAAAATGTTAGAGAGATGGATTATATCTCCAATTAAAGAAATGTCTTTGTAGGGATACATCGTTTAAAAGTGGTGTACCACATATAATATACAAATTATTATATTTAAATACTAAATTAAATAATAACTAGGCTAAATTACTAGTGAAGGTAGGATCAAAATACATAAATCTTGGTTGAGGGAGTGTTTAGGTTGTAGAGTAGTCTAAAAGAAGTATAATGTTGTTTTCAGAATGTAGGTTATGGAGATTTAGAAAGAGTTATACAATCAAGGCAATGATGGGTGGGAAGGAAGCTTTAAAAAACCCTATACGATTGCTAAAATATGGTACACTTGGTGGGCATCGAGCTAACATAACCAAAATTGAATAGAATAAGCAGTAGCTCTATGATTTTTTGGGTTTCACAGTAAGAAAGGTTTGGGTTGGGGGTGTACTTGAATGGAGCCAAATTTATGTTATATGATGTTTTAGGTGGGATAGCGGCATCCAAGAAACATAATAGTATTGAACGTTGGGAAGTATTTAAGCTAAAGAATCAAATTCAAGTTGAAAGCATACCCAACTAAAAACTTGTTCTAGTATGAAATGAGAAGTTGAAAAATATAGTTTATATTTAAATGCAACAACAATAGTAAATGAATGCGATATAAGAAAATAATTTCCACACTTTATTAATCTCATGAAAGGTGTCTTTTTTCTTTTAAAAATTTCCCATAAATGAACTATCTAACTAGTTATATGTAGCTTAAAGGATATAAAAAATAACAAATTAAGTGCACTTGGATTGCATATGTTGTAGAAAATGGCAGGAAATTTGTAGTTTCTAATTGAATTCAAACTAAAATCAACAGACAGAAAGTTCTTCTACTAAATTATGTGGAAGCAAAACACACAATAGAAACACATGCAATAACATGAAACCATTAAAACATAAGGAACACAATGATTTTACAAGGAATCCCAACTGGGATTAATTCACATGAGAATATAGATCAATTATAATTACTGCTACACACATGAAGCACACCCTTCACCACAATTCTGATCTCCTGCTCACTGACCTACTCCAACCAACACTAAGCCAAAATAGGCCTTTTCTTTCCTCCTATCTGCTTGCGCAATACTTGATGAAATTATCCCCTAAAAAATAGGAGAATTCCCTATTTCCTTGCGCAATTTCTAGAGCAATTGACCACCTACACCAATGCAAAACCTGTACACTCAAATAGTATAGAATTTAAAATTACAATGTGCATTTTCCTCCACCTCAACTAGGAAATTCAAATTCCATGCATGACAGGGAATATTTTTAGTAAATTGACCAGTTAACAGAGAGATCAATAATTTGACCATTGTTATAACTATTCCACTGAACTCCTACTGACTCTACTGATGAATAAAGCTCATGTAACTGAGTTTAACTAACAATAACTCCACTTGATTTCTATATTTTAGCAATCAACCCATGCACAACACTACCTCTAGCCTACAAAATTGAATTTACTAATTTAAATTAGAGACAAAGCCATGTCACTCCAGCTAACTACAATCCAAGTCATCCTGCTAATGTGGAAAATAAAATTTCTCCATTTGATTAAGGCACAAGTCAAATGGAGCCTTTTCTTGGTAAAATTCTAACACTCCCTTTTAGTAAGAAACAGGTTTTGCATCACCCCTATGCTAATCATGTGGAAATTGAGTTTTGTTCTTGACAATTCCCTTATCAATATATTTTCATCATGTGCCTCTATGGGAATTTACGACAACATCATGATTCTTCTTTGCAAACAATATCTCAAGTGATGGTACCTAATATCAATGTGCTTAGATATGTCATGAAATATTATATTTTCAAAGAGTTTGATACAAATCTTATTATCACAGTAAATCACAGTAGGATCCATTTCTTGACTGAAGATACCAACAATATTTTCCTCATCCAAATGGAATTTCATGTTTCTTGACTATCCAACCATATACTTGGCCTCCGCTAAGCTGAGTGCTACATATATATCTTTCCCAATATACCAGGAAATAGCTACTCACCCAACTTTGATGATAGCTCCTAAATTTCTCTTCCTACTTGATGGAATCCCTGCCCAATATTCATTAGTTAAGACTTGGAGCTTCACACCATCATTCCTCTTGTACCATAAACCAAAATGTTTTGTGCGTCTGAGGCATCTAAGCACATGTTTTTCTTATTTTCGGTGAAGCTTGGTAGGCTTCACCATAAATTGACTTAGTTGATTAACTACAAAACATGTGTTGGGCTTTGTGTTCACAAGATGCATCAATAAGCCCACCAAATGTTTGTAGATGGTGGAATCTACTGTCTCTCTTATAGAAACATCCTCCTTCCCCTAGCTAGTAGCTAGAGGAGTGTCCATAGGCTTGCAGTCCTGCATAATGAATCTTTGAAGTATTTCAGAGGTATACATCCCCTGACTCACAAACATATATCCATATCCCTACCACACCTCCAAACCATGGAAGTAGTGCATGAATACCATTTCCTTCATCTCAAACTCTCTTGTAAGGCTCTCCTTACAATATTGAATCAACTTCTCATCCCCTATTAGTATCAAGTCATCTACATACATTTGTAAGATAAGCAATTTGGCATTTACCACAATGTAGTAGAGATTGGAATCTACTTCACTCTTAGTGAAGCCAAGTCCACTGAGACAAGGGTCTATGTGAGTCTACCAAGCATGGGGTGAAAACTTGATACCATAAAGGGATCTCCCAAGTATACACACATGTGTCCCCTTATCAAATGTCTCAAACTCCTTAGTTTTACTTATGTAATCTCTCCCTCAACCACTCCATTAAGGAAGGAAGTCTTTAGATTCACTTGGTGGATCTTCCACCCCAATTGCACAAGTAATGCTAGAATGGTTCTAATGGAGGAGTATCTTGCCATAGGGGAAAATGTCTCCTCCTAGTCAAATCTCTCTACGTGTGAGGAGCCTTTGGCTACAAATTTGTGCTTGTACTTCTAGATACTACCATCAACTACATGTTTCACTATGTATATCTGTCTGGAAACAACCACTAACTTATTCTCTAGTCTTGGCACCACCTCCTTTACATTGTTCTTCATGATAGAGTCATACTTCACCATGGAATCTACCTGCACTAGTTGGGAAACTACATCCTCAAATGAAGAAGGCTCGAAATAAATGAGTTATGTCATGAGTGCCATATAATTGGTATATTTGTCTGGTGATCTCCTCCATGTACATGAGCATGTAGGAGCTCCCAAATGCTCCTTTGCATCCTGCACCAACTTGTCATCCTCTTTGTCACTCTTCCTCCCCTCATTGGAATATTTTGGTTAAGTGGGTGCCTCCACTCGGCCTTCTCTCTACTCCTCCACATGTGGCTACTCCACAACATCCTGGAGCTCTTCCTTTGGATATAGAAGCTTATCCTCTAGTGGAATATTTATCTCTTGCTCTTGAAAGATTCTCATAGCCTTCTCGTCATCAAATCTGACATCTCTCCTCATGAGTGAGGGAAAATACACCCAATCGTTATGAGGTGTATCTTTGTATACTATAAAGATCCACATCTTAGTTGTAGGCTTCAAAATTTTCTTTCTATCCTTAGAGACATGACAATAGACTGTATCTCCAAAAATTAAAAAAATGTTAGACGTTTTTCTTCCTCTAGAGAAATCCTCTTCAGGTGTGATCACGCCAAGTATATTTTGAAGGTTTTGGTTCTGTAAAAAAAATATATATTACAAGCTTCTACCCACAAGGATAATGGAAATCCTTAATGATCATGCAACATTTCTCTTTCATATCTTACAATGATAATGTTTTTCCTCTCTACCACCCTATTTTTCCGTGACTTGTGGGGTGCAATTAGTTCTCTTCTAATACCTCACTCGCCACAAAATTCTTTGAAGGAATTATACACAAATTCTCCTCCATTATGACTTCTTAGGGATTTAATTTTCTATCCAGTCTCATTTCAACTAATTCTTTGAATTTAGAAAAAATTTCCATACACTTCATCTTTATTCTTCATAAAATAGATCCAGCACTTGTGGGAAAACTCATCTATGAAAATTACATAATACATGTGCTTTGCAACTGAGACTCTAGAAAATGGTCCACACATATCTAAGTAGACTCACTCCAAGATGGCTACAACTCTGCTGTCTTGGCCTAAGAAGGAGGATTTCACATATTTTCCAAGGGTGCATCCATTGCAAACATGATGGTAATAAAGGGTGCATTTTAGAAGTCGAGTGGTGATATGCCGCATGATTTTCAAAGCTCCATGGTGAAAGTGATCCATGGGCCTATGCTATATTTCTCCAACATATTGACTCCGAACATGTTTTTCCTTACTACCCAATGTAGTGCATGCATCCACCTCTAGGTTGTAGAGATTTTTTACCATTACACTAATTTGTTTTACTTTTCCACTAGAAACATGCTTAAGAATTGTTTCCCCTTTACTGAACACCATATCATATGCACAATCTTCAAGTACAACTATAAAAACTATTTTTTTCTTCAAACCAATCACATACATTACAATATCCAACTGCATATGGGAGCCTGACTCCTCTCAAAGGTGATAGTGTACTGATTCCTTTGCTAGTATACCTCCCATCATATCTAATTTTTATGTGTAATTGTATGTCCTTCTCTTCTAGGAAGTTGAAGAACTCCTTGCTTCCTATCATATGAAATTAAGCACCAAAATCTATTACCATACACCACCTCATACATTACTTCTCATGCATGTATTGAGGATGAAATCCAACTTGAATTGTGATGTGAGAGCATCACCTCCTACCGCTCTTGCATTCTTCTTCCTAGATTTCTCGTGTGGACACTTGGTTGCATAGTGTCCATATTCATGATAATGAAAAAAATTAATTTTGTTGAGGTCCTTCTAATTACCTTAGTTATAGATGGATTTGGGCTTGATTTGTGCCTTCTTTCTTTTTCTTACAAAGGTAAATGTTTCTTCCTCCTCAGATCTAGATGTGACACCATCTCTAGTGTTTCTTCTAATCTCCTCTAGCACCAAATCAGACCAAAGTATCTCGCAATCTGGTAGTCTGTCTCTTCCATTAATTGAATCCTAATAGTTATGCCAGGATTTCAAACGTCCAAGGGGTGTTAAGATCACAAGTTTGGATGATTTCATATTTTCTTGTACTCGTCCAAGTTCATCTCAAACCTAGGTGAATCTAGATAGGTATTGGGGAATGGTTTCATTTTTATGCATTCGAATGCTTCTAATTTTATCTCTCAATGCAATTTTCTTGGAATCACTATTGCTCTAGATTAAATCTGTGGGGGTTTTCTACATTGCAAAAGGAGTCTCCTTTCCATGCAATTTTGAAACCACATGATCTCTAACACCCTCTAGAATAATCCTCCTTGATTTTGTTGCATCTTTGTTCCGCTGAGAAAGTGCTTGGTCATCTAATGCTACTGGTTTTCGAATATCAGTTTGTGTGTATTCACATACTTCATTTTCCTCCAAGACAACTTCCATATTGTATTTTGAATCACAAAAATTCAATGTACCCTCCAATGAATTGAAAGACATTTTTCCTATAGTAAATAGAATTTGTATTAAAAACTCTGCAAATTAAAATTTCTCTAAGAGAAGATCCAGAATAAGGTTTCTATGTAGTCTTCAATAGCTCTGATAGCATGTAGAAAATGGTAGGAAATTTGTAGTCTCTAATGAATTCGAACTAAAATCAATAAACACAAACTTCTTCTACTAAATTATGTGGAAGTAAAACACACAATGAAAACACGTGCAATAACATGCAGCCATTCAAACACAAGGAACACAATGATTTTACAGGGGTATCCAGCTAGGAAAAACCCCTCGAGTGCTTTGCATTAATTTAGATGAGAATATGGATCAATTACAATGATTTCATAACACATGAAGCACACCCTGTACTGAAATTATGATCTTTTGATCACTGACCTACTCTGACCAACGCTTAGCCAAAATAGGCCTCTACTTTCCTCCTTCCTTAGGCAATTTCTAGAGGAATTGACCACTTACTCCAATGCAAAACATGGAAACTCAATGTAACAACCCGGGTGAAAATTCCATGTAAAAATATATAAATACCACATATGATGGGACACATATTCCAAGCTAAATTTTGAGAAGAACATCCTAGTGTGGGTCTTCATTTGCTTGTGCATGGCTAAGGAAATTGGAAAATGCAATGACTAAGGCTTTAGAAAGGTAAAATGGCATTTTTTGCACATTATTTATGAAAATAATGGAAATTATGAGGAAATGGAGGTGAAAGGTCATAGGTTGCATGTGAGGAGGAAAATGAAGGAAAATAATGGAAAATAGAGGCCTCATTGATAAAAAGGCTTCTAAGGATTAGTGGGCAGCTTAGTCAGTGTAACCTTTTTTCAGTTTAGCTTTGGAGCTCTTTCATTATTTTCTCTCTCTCTCTCATACTCTTGGACACATATTTTTCTTGGATCAATTTGGCTTTGGAGCAAGAAAGGTACAGAAGGTGAGAGGAAGCAAGCATCAAGTAGGGACAGACAGGATCAAGTAGCTACAACAGGCTTAATTGCAGGTATCGACTTGCATGTGTATTTTCTTTGCTAGATCTGGAATGCATGGTATTGCATGTGGTTCCTTTCTATCATGGCATGGGTTTTTCGAGGCATGATATTGTTTTTTAGCCTAGCCTTTCCATTTCTAGATAGCTATGGTGTGATGGGGTTCTCATGTTTGGTTGAGCTGTATTGCCAAACGGATTTGAAGTTGAGTGAGGTGGATCTCCAAAATGATAGAACACATGGCCTAGTAACCCGTGAATTAGATTGTGGGTTGCAGTAAAGCCATATTTTTTGTTGCCTCAGAAGTCCTAGGAATCCTTGTCGGTGAATGGCAGGATATATGGTAAATCCTAGGGGCGATTTTCTCTCTGTTGGGCATAGTAAACCTAGGTTTGGTATATTCAGTAAATCCCAGAGAGTGGGTCTCGGTGTAGGTCCTAGTGATCCGGGTTTGGATTGTGGTAAAGAGTGAGAGACTAGGAGACAGGAAAGTTCCTCATGGTGTTGGTGGAGAAATCTGGTGGCATCCATGCTTGTTTCGCCTCGTAATCAGGTGGAGATCACGATAAAGCATGTTATGATGTGTTCATTATGTTGGCTTAGTGATCCATGATGTATTATCGTAAATCCGAGTTTCTATTGACGAGGATGGGGCGGTTTAGCTTCAATATGCCCTCGTTGAGGTCTTTTGGTTTGAGTCCCACATTAATGCTTGGAATATGGCATGGGGTGAATAACTGAAGAGAGATTTGGCTCAATCATTCTATGGTCAGGTTGAACATCGTAGTCCCATCTCCAGTTGGTTTATTGCATTGATTAATGAGAAATTCATTTCCTTTATTTTCATGAGTAAATGTATGGATGTATTTATGGATTTTTATGGTTGATATGTTTATTGTATTTACATTCCTATTATGTTGGCTATATGTACATTTTATGACAACAAATATGTATGGCTCTCAACATGTTTTTACTTATATATGAATGGATAATGTGTCTATGACCTAATAGAGGATAATGCTGCAAATGCCCTGAGGGAACAATGGTTCATAGCGATTCTCAGATAATTATGAGATCCCTACACTTAATTTTGTTGTTTACACTTGTAGGTTACATGTCAATGATATGCTTGACAAAATACATATCATGGCTAGTAGGGGTATGGTTAAGGTCTTGTTGAACATATTTATTTTGCATCATTGTTTCCTTGTACTTTACTCGATTATGAGATTTTATTCCATTCTATGCAGTGGGTTGGGCTTTGGGACCGAAAAAGTAGCTTAAATCTTGAGGCCAGTGACACAAAATTGGAAATTTTAGTCCATAGTTTCTGATAGGCAAGCCTATGAGAGCAACTTTAGGTCTCTGGTCACTCCCTTTCCCATAGCATGAGAGAGACTATGACCTAAGAGGTCCAGAACAACAATGGGACCCAGGGACAGGCTATCAAAGTGGTTGACTTGTCTCCTGAGGGTTATGTTGATGAGGTTGGATAACTGTATGTGATGTTTTGTTGATTCCACTTCCTTAAGGTCACATAGGAGATAAAATTTGATAATAGTAGCCACTCGTCTGATGTTTACCCTAGTTGGCATGGTTACTTTTGGTAGGCCTAAGAGGAGGGTATTATAGAGTGGTATTAGAGCATGGTTCAACTCTTAGATTGGATGGGTTGAATATGTTAGTCATGCTTGCATGTCAGTTGTATGTGTGGCTCTTACACTTGCATTTCATGTGCTTGTTTCATTTGCTTGATGATTGATTATGGTTGTAGTAATGTTGACATGGAGAATTTGATGTTGATTTTGTGGAATGCATTGTTCATGAGTATGTGATTGGTTTCATATGGTTATATATCACTTATATGTTGACTTTATGTCACCTACTTACATACTTGTATGTTAGGTTACATTCTTGAATATTTGGATTAAATGTATCAATCTTGTAGGTTGATTACAAGGATTGACTGCTTATGTTCGACTACATGTTCTATGCATATGTGTGGTTGATTTGGCATTGCTTATGCACATTGTTGGTTGCATGTGGAAATGTCTACAATGGACTAATGGTTATTTTCATGCATGAGGTCATGGTTTGTGTACTTGATATGGTCATGCATTGGTGACTGGACTCTAGCTAGAATGATGTGTGTATGGTTTGGTACTCATTTCTTACATGTCTATATAAAGTTGTTATTCATGTATTGTCTTGTTTATAGTTTGAATATTAGGTCAAACATGCCTTTGTGAAGTCATTGTATGCAACTTAGATCATCATGGTGCTATTGGTATGTTATGATGCTAATGTGTTGAATGAGGTAAAGCAGGAGATGCAGATCATCAAAGTGAAGTTGCAACATTGGATGTCGATGCGAGAGCACGTCGTCATACAGGTTTGTATGTTGGGAACGCATGTATGTAGGTTAAGGATTATTATATTCAGAAAAGTTATATACATTAGGTTATGTACATGTCTTTTGATGTTATGGTTACATACCTGATAGATGATATTTGATTAGAATAGTCATATGCACATGAGTTAGATAGACAATAATGATAGTAACATATGGTTGTAAGCATTGCTATTGTTGGTTAGGTTAGGTAACTTGATGAATATGTTATATGATATGTTGTTAATGAGTATGTTATAGGTTAAATTATTGTTTCTATATGACAGTTAGCTTGACAATTAGATTTTATGTTGTTGATGACCATGACATATAACTTATTGTTGTTATGTGCTATTAACTTGATGATTAGGGTTATTTCATTGAGATCTTGATGTTGTAATTTGGATTGGTCATATGTGTGATGGTTATGTTCATTGCATTGAAGATCTTGATGTTATGTGTATTGCGTTAAGCTGGTTTGACCTATGCAGATGATTATGATTGCAATATTCGGGTATGAGCCAACATATCTATGATATGGTGTCATACTAATCTAGATTGATCATACATATGTGATTTTTATGCATGAGAGACAAATAATTATGAGATTATGACATGAACATGATAATTAGTTATTGTTATGGATATCATGATTTATATTTGAATTTATATGTTGTGAATTTGTATCATTCTAACCTAGCTTTATTGTGTAGACATGATAGCCTCCCCTGATATACATTAAGATATGATTTTTCTTGTGTCATATATTTGGTGCCTGGTTGTTTGATTATGACATCTATTTCGTGTTTGAGTGTTTGGTGCCTAATTGATTTATTTAACATGGTATGTTTGCAAGTTGGTTGAATGTTTGATGAATTTCATAATATGAGTATGTGTTCCAATGATCTTGCTTTAAGATGGTTTTAATAACACATATGGGTTGAGACAGTTGATATGTACTTGAGTGTAGTAGGTGATAGTTGTAGCATTATGTCTAATGACTATGAGTTGACCATGGATTATGACATGATTGTTTGTAAAATTTGATTTCAAATTGATAGATATGATTCTCTCGATAATTGGAACATGTGGTTGACATGTGTGAGAAGCTGCAGGAAACATGCTTGGTATTAGCATGACAAGGTAATAATTGATGTGTTTATATAACTAACAATTGGGTGACGTGACAATATATAGTAAGACTCAATTGCAGCAAGGTAAAGGTAAAAGAAAGGAATCGAGTAAGAATTCATTTGCCTATGTTTGGAAACCCTAATTCCAAATGAATGGGTGCTTTTCATACAGGAAGTCTTCTTGACCTTGATTTTCTTTGACATTATGTGGATATGTGCTAGATTCATGAAAATGTACTTGACAGGTATATTAGCTAGTCTTTAGTTGCAGGTAGATCGTCAAAGGATTGGAGTCCCTTGAGAGATCAAGTGGATGTGTTCAGTTGCAAGCAATGTGCTTGGAACAACAAGATAAGGTAACTAATGTTTTGTTATGTTTATTTATACACTGACAGTTATGTGTTTATGGAAATATGATGCAGGGGACTGTATGGAAAGGAGAGGTTGCCATGAAATCTTGAAGAAGGCTCTGGTTGAGTTTCCTTGAACCATGGGGATTGGTTCATAGTGTCTGTTGTTAGTCTTGTGCTTTTGGTCTTTGGCGATTGTTGCATTTGATTTGCGGTTTTGGTTGTCTCTAGTGCATAGCTATACCACCTCATTTGCAAAGTCATGTTGTTATTGGTTTTCATGGTTTTATTCTTGTTGTTGTTTATTATTTCCTTTTATGTTTTGAGTCTGAGGAATTGATTGGGAAAGAGGAAAAGTTGATGGATCTTGGGGTGAGCTATGTGGTACTGAATCGGTAATGTAAGACATGGATGAAGCTTGATGTATTAATAAGTGCACCGGAAGGTAAGACTATGGTAGTCGGTTGGACTAGTTGGGTCCATTGTGGTAAATGGATGATGATAGAACAATCATGGGTAAGGTAATAAAGAAAAGTTAAAGTAAATGGATATGACGTGTCGAATGCCTTGGCTATGTTGGGGACGATTATTCTCAATGATATACATGTTGTGCACAAATAAGGAAGTTCTCTAACCTAGACCTTATGATGTTGGTAATTATGTTATGATCATGATTATGTTGATGTTTATATATGTATACATGTACATGTATATGTATGTCATGTTTTCCAGGGTCATCATCAATCATGATTACTAACACTAACATTTATGTGTATATATATGTATATATGCATATCATTATCTAATAATATCATGCTTGTTTATGCTAATATTTATGTATATGTATGTATGTTCCCATGTATCAATGTCACTATATCACAAATCATCAAGAATTGTTCTTGTGGTGGAATGATTGCTTATGCAGGAAAATGGCATGAAGAGATTCTTAGTTCATGAGAAATCAAGTGGGAAGAGTAGTCATGAAAAATATATGAGGTCAGTATCATATGGTCATGAGTTGATATTATGTGATTGTATTATGCCTATGCTTATGTTATGGACATGTTATACCGAGGAATACATCAACAAAGTGATAGCAGTGTGATTTGCGGCATGCTGGGACAATCATGGATAAGACACTAGAAGCAAGGTTGCTTGGTAAAGAGTCAATGTGGTTTCGGGTGTGTTGTACGACTATTTTTCATATGTCGTATAGGTTGTACTTGTTGCACCTGTGATGTTGTGTGCATGCGGTGTGGTGTATATTTAGTGTGTGTACTTGTTGGATAGGCGATATTGTGTACATATTATACTGTGTACATGATGGATATGCAGTGTTGTGTGCATATGGTGTTATGCACATGGCGGATATGAAGTGTTGTGCCTATATGATGCCATGTACATGTTGGGAATGCAGAGCTATGTATAAGTGGTGTTGCATGTGTGTTGTACATGTTGTATAATGTACATATGGTGTGATGTGCATGATTGTACAAGTGGTGTTGTGTACATGTTATACAAATGGTGTTGTGTGTGGGTGGTGTTGTGTACATGTCTTTCATGTGGCTCTATGTACATCTGGTGTCACATACATGTCATGTGTGTGGTATTGTGTACATGTGGTATTGTGTACACGTTGTATATTGGCGTAGTGTATATATGGCATTATGTACACATTGTGCAAGTGGTGCCATGCACATGTGATGTTGTGCATGCATTGTGTAGGTGGTGCTTGGGGCATGTGGTACTAGTGTACATGTGGGATTGAGTGCATGTCGTACATGTTGTGTTGTGGGCATGAGGTACTATGTATGTGCATTATGTAGTCATTATGTCGTGACATATGCATTCATTGTTTTGCACTTTAGACACATATTTGTGTCATGTTGTACATTAGGTGTAGGTGCATGTATTTTGTTGTATACTGGGTGTACGTGTATGCATTTTGTGGTGTTGCACATGGTGTGTAGATGAATGTCTTCTGATGTACATTGTGTGTGTGTATCTACATAAACTCAATGTAGGTGTATGTGTTGTATGTCGGGTATAGGAGCATGCATTGCATGGTGTTGTATGGCATATTTGATTGTATCTGTGTGATGCACACTATGCGTATGTGCACACAGTGGAAGAGAAGGCACTGGGTGTTTGCTGGGTGTGGCAATCAATCTAGTGGGTGTACAAAAGAACAAAGGCAAAAGTAAGGATCGATGAAGGATAAGTATCGGTATTGTATTTAGTTTTACTATGCATATGATTTATAATTTTGGACTATGATGATTACATGTGATTTATAATTCTGGTTTATGATGGTTACATGTGATTTATGATTTTGATCTATGATGGTTATGTTTTGAGCTAATATGATGTGATGTTTTTATACATGATGCTATTTTGACTTGTGATAGGACATAAACAGGATTGCAAATGTACCTTATTAGTGAGCTACCAATGAGCATGGATAATTTTATGGGCTAATATTCGTAGGTGAGCTAATTTTCCACATTTTTTTCCAAAACAAGATATTCGCTAGTTTCCTTTTTTTCTAAAAATGATTCACCCAAATTTTACAAATATATCAATAAATATTTTATAGTTTGCCTTTTAGGGACTAGTGAGATTCACCAATGTTTCTAAACTTCAAGATAATATTCCATCCTCAAAATTTTTCCCTACCAATGAGTTATGATTTGAAGTTATTTAAATTTATTTTGAATCTAATGGAAGTTATGTGCTTGGTACATGAAGCATAGAAATGCCTGCTTGTGTGGTTAAAATAAACTGCAATAATCAGTAAATGCAGTGAAAAGAATTGGAAAATGCAATAATATGTTGGTAAAGCACTTTAGGAACAGGGCTATTGTGGGACACTGGTACCCAATTTTGTCCATTGATTTCCATGAGCATTGTATGACTGATATGATGGTTTTGAGGTAGGTATATGCCTTGGCTTTGTATCCTCTGATGTGAGGAAGCCTTGCCAAGGGATGAACTACCCGCGATGGGGGTTTCAGCATAAATTGGAAGGTGGATGACTACACAGAAGGGTTGGTTGGATTGCTCGAGCAAATGTGTAGTAGAGAAGGGAAGGTCAGGCACATATTTATTTTGGTCATGAGCATTTCCAAATGGAATTAGATGCACATTGGGAGTGCTCCCTAGAACAATGAGTCAATAAGTGTTCATTGAGAGGATAAGTGGTGCAGGATTTGCCGCGATAGACATTAGATGCGACTTTGATTGTGGTAGTACATTTTGGACTTCTTATGAAGGAGGTGAATCTTGGTACTACTTTGAGGGTGGAGGTGTGAGCCTATTGATTCCCTTGTTGATTGATATGAGCATCATATTCTCTTATTTGATGGTTTAGAAAATATACATATGTGTATATGTGGATTGTAAATATCGTAATGAGTTGTAGTATAAAGCTCCAGTAAACAGTATGTTTGTCATGTTTCAGTAGTAGTCATTGTAAATACTACAACGAGCTATGTTATAAAGCTCCATGGGTAGTATGTTTTGTTTTTAGTGGTATTTTTGGTTATAGATGTCATTGAACACCAAGGACGATGTTCCCCTAAGGGGGAGGGTTCTGTAACATCCCTGGTGAAAATTCCATGTAAAACTATATAAATACCACATATGATGGGACACGTATTCCGAGCCCAATATTGGGCATGACATCCTAATGCAAGTCTTCATTTCATTGCATATGGCTAAGGAAATTAGAAAAGGCAATGGCTATGGCTTTGGAAAGTCAAAATGACATTTTTGTCACATTTCTTTATGAAAATAATGGAAATTAGGAGAAAAGGGAAGTGAAAGGTCACAGGTTGCATCTGAGGAGGAAAATGAAGGAAAATGATGGAAAATAGAGGCCTAATTAATAAAAAGGCTTCTAAGGATCAACGGGCAACTTGGTCAGTGCAACCTTTTGTTAGTTTACCTTTGGAGCTCTTTCATTATTTTCTCTCTCTCTCATACTCTTTGACACTTAGAGTTCTCTTGGAGCACTTTGGCATTGGAGCAAGAAAGGCAAAGAAGGCAAGAGGAAGCAATGATCAAGGAGAGAAATGTGGGATCAAGAAACTACATCAGGCTTCATTGCAGGTATTGACTTGCATGTGTATTTTCCTTGCTAGTTATGGCATGGATGGTATTTCATGTGGTTCTTTTCTAACATGGCATGTTTTCTTCCAGGTATGAGAGTGTTTTTTAGCTTAGAATTGCCATTTTCAGATAGTCACGGTGTGTTGGGGTTCTCATGTTTAGTTGAGCTGGATTTCTAAATGGATTTGAATCTGAGTGAGGTGGATCTCTAAAATGATAGAACACATGGCCTAGTAACCCCTAAAATAGACTTTTTTTTTCCTTATATGGCCTAGAAATCCTTGCTGGTGAATGGAAGGATATACGTTAAAGCCTAGAGGTGGATTTCTCTCGTTAGGCCTAGTAATCCTAGGTTTGGGATATGTGGTAAAGGTTGGAGAGTGGCTCTCGATTTAGGGCCTAGTGATCTGGGTTTGGATTGCAGTAAATCTTGAGAGACTACAAGACATCAAAATTCCTCATGGTGTAGGTAGAGAAATCCAGTGGCATCCGCACTTATTTAGACTAGTGATCAGGTGGAGATCATGGTAAATCATGTTATGATGTGTACATTATGTTGGCCTAGTGATTTGGGATGGATTTCGATAAAGCCTGGTTTCTATTGATGAGGGTGAAGTGGTTTAGCCTCGGTATGCCCTGGTTGAGTTCTTTTGGTTTGAGTCCCACATTCATGCTTGGAATATGGCACGGGGGTGAATGGTCGAAGAGAGATTTTGCTTAGCCATTATGTGGTTGGGTGGAACATGGTAGTCCCATCTCTAGTTGGTTCATTGCGTTGATTAATGAGAAATTCCTTACCTTGATTTTCATGAGTAAATGTACTGATTTATATATGGATTTTGATGGATGATTGTTTACTGTATTTATGTTCCTATTATGTTGGTTATATGCACATTTTATGACATTAGTTATGTAAGGAAGTTAACATGCTTCTACTTATCTATGAATGGATAATGTGTCTATGACCTAGTAGAGGATAATGCAAGAAATGGCATGAGGGAACAATGGTTCATAGCTATTCTCATATATGTATGATATCCCTACACTTAATTCTATTTTTTACACCTGTAGGTTACATGCCAATGATATGTTTATTGAAATACCTACCATGATTAGTATGGGTCTGGTTAAGGTCATGTTGAGATTATTGCTTTTACATCATTGTTTCTGTGTACTTTACTTGAGTATGAGCTTTCATTCCATTTCGGGTAGTGGCCTAGGCTCTAGGTCTGAAAAGGTGCCTTAAATCCTAGGGTCATTAGCACAGAACTGACAACTTTAGTCCATAATCATTGGCAAGCAGGCCTATGAGAGAAACTTTAGGTCTCTGGTTGCTCCCTTTCCCATCGCATGAGATCGATTATTACCTAGGAGGTCCAGAATAGTTGTGGGACCTAAGGATAGGATATTACAATGGATGAATTGTCTTATGAGAGTTATGTTGATGAGCTTGGATGATTGTATGTGATGTTCCATCGATTCCCCTTCCTTAAGGTCACATAAGAGGTCGAATATGATCATAGTAGCATCTCGTCTCATGTTTAACCTGGTTGGCATGGTTACCTTGGTTGGGCATGGGAAGAGGGTGTTACACTCAACTAGTACACAATTAACAATTACAATGTGCATTTTTCTCCACCTCAAATATGGAGTTCGAATTCCATGAATGAATGGGAATATTTTTAATAAATTGATCAATTAACTAAGAAATCACTCAATTAGCAATTGTTATAACTACTCAATTTAACTCTTACTGACTCTACTGATGACTAGAACTTATATAACTGAGTTTAACTAACAATAGCTCCACTAGATTGCTATATTTTAGCAATCAACCTGTTAGCACTCCAGGAAACTCTTTTAGGTTGTAGTTCGAAGATGCCTGGTAACATATAAATATCCCTCAATGGTTCTCTCAATTATGGGAATGTGTTTGGATCAAGTCGAATGACTGAATCAAATCTTATTCACTCAAGACATACATAAACACTCTGAGATTGACAAGGCTTTCAACTACTATTATTTAGAGGGTTTATAAATAAGTGGATGTATGAAGAATTCTTATTGTACTAGCAGAATCATACATTAACACATATGAATGGCTAATTACAAAAGGTAAATGAAACTTGCAATTATAATTCATCAATGCAAAGATAAGGTGACAATTATCTGGCATTAGACAAATAGGAATAAAATTAATAACATATTCAGATACAAGCAGAGAACAGATAAGAAGATGTAAATCTGAATAGGTAATAGCAAAAGAAGCTTGTATTACTAATATGAAAATGAGAAGCTTGAGATTATGAAGTATGAAAAGTCTCCAAAGTAGAACCTCTTCTCATATCTAGAGTTCTAGGCTTTATAGCCATTACATCAATGTCAAGATCCTATAAATATGGATTTGAAACACCTAAAATAGAAAAGTTAAAACATATAGGAAATAGAAAAGTTAAAACAGATAGGAATAGATCATATTTAACTGGTCAATTCTTGTACAAATGGTCTTCATAATCTTCAAAAGCTGTAGATTTCTTAGGATCTGATGGATGAGGTCGAAATCTTCCCAAATCCTGAAGATAACAATTAGTTACAATCAATTTATGAAACTGTCTGCCACAAACATTGGGCCAGACTGTTGAAAAACTAGGGCCCAGAGATGGATTCGGTTCTCCACATCTATGACACCTATGTATAAACCCAAAGACATTATTGCTATTTGAAAGGTTGGGCACAAAAGCCTCTGACCGTTTCTCAAAATGATCCTCCAGTCACTCAGAATCATCATTTGAAAATGATGACTCAACACAATAGAAATGCCACATTTTTGAAAACGTAGCCTCATCTTGTGGGGGCTTTTTACTGCATTCCCTAGATCTAAATGTAGATATGAAAGTACCATTATATATCTTAGGATGTCTAGTTGTCAATCTACTATTTGAGCGTGCAAAACGGCCTCTCCACGTCTGAGAAAATTGAGTTTTCCCAAAGCAGTTTATCATTTGAAAAACCTGCAATTTTGGTAGCTAAGAGGTGTGCTGAGAATGTGGGTTAGCTATCGAAAGTTGATTTTTAAAAAATGAACTAACTAGAAAGTTTATTATCATGATTACAAGCTTAAGACTCAATGAAATGAGTCTAAAAATTAAATTAAAATCTTTCCTAAAAGGACCTTCTATCACCTAATGAAATAAAATTGATAATTTTATTTCAGGAGATAACACAACCCATGCACAAATCTGCTTCTAGCCTACAAACTCGAATTTACTAGTTTACCTAGGAGGAAAAGCCATGTCGCTCCATTTAATTACAAGCCAAACCATCCTATTGATGTGGAAGATCGAATTTCTCCATTTGACTAAGGCACAAGTCAACTGGAGCCTTTTCTTGCTACAATTATAACATCTGAAGGAAGCTCAAAGGCTGCAATATACAACTAACCATACATGAATTATGATAATTATAGAGAAATGAAATCTTAGAAGTGATGTACTAGTGGAAGCACATCCTTAACTGGAGTCACCAATAATGAGGCATCCTTCTTGGGAGGTGTTCCCTCATGTTCGAAGTCAAACATATTTTTCTATACATACCACAAGAAATTGACATCTCTAAGAGGAATGGATACAAATTAAAGGAAATGACAAATTATATGAACCAATATAAGGGATTAAACCCTAGTTTTTATGTGGGGTAACAAAATAATATTACCTTATCTACAAAGATTTGCGTTAATATATATTTTTCAAATTTAATTCTATGCCCTTGCAATTTGCATGATCATCGACTGCATGTATCACCAGTAATATTCCTAGCTAACATGTATTTAAAATCCCAAGCCAAACACATTCAATAATAGAACATGTAAGAGTGCTTGCTTCATCATAGGTAATATTGCATCATCACCAAATACATGTCAAATTCAACATGTGGAAATCTAAAACTTCTGACATCAAACCAACAAACACTTCAATTCATAAAACATGTACCATGGCGTATACACACACTCATAGGCTAAAAAACTATCGAAAATGTACAATTTTAACAAAATAGCATGACTAATATACAAAATGTTGCCTCATGCCTAAACATGCAAGTATGACATATGGTGATCTATGTAAAAAAATGGATCTAATATATAAACAAAATCTCATGTGCAAACATGAATGTATGGCATCTAATGTTTCATATACAAAATGTGTCTCATTGGTTACTCATTAACCACTTCCAGCCTCACCACTATCATTTTCAACATGAAATTCAATATTTATCCTCTAAATAGAAGATTGAGGTCACATTTTTTAATGTTGAGGTGTTCTTCATCTCTCTAGGGACTATAGAAAGGGAAAAAATATCATAAGATTATTTTACACAATAAATTATCACACTTACAAACTAATACTTTATAATTCAAGCCCAAAAAGCCTACTCCATATGATATAATTAGCTGTGAGAGTGTTGTACTTCACGCCAATTATTTAGTCATTTTGTCAATTTTAAGCCAATTTAAAATTAAAAAAACATTAGAGTTCCTTCTTGGAATCCATAGACGATGTATGATGCTGACTTGAATCTTGATGTAAACCAAGGTTCAACTAGGGTATTTTTTAAGGCCTCAAATATTATGCCTCCTTATAGTATTATAGGTGACAATCTTGGTTTCAAAAGTCATACATATAGAATGTAGGTAAATATCCAATAAGAAACATGTAATTTTATAATGAAATTAGTAAATTTTTAGCAAATATTATACATTTATTCATGAATATGTAAAAAAATAGCTTATTTTTTAACCAAATGGATGTATGTATGTATGTATGTATATATATATGTCTATGTATATGTATATGTATATGCATATGCATATGCATATGCATATGGATATGTATATGTATATGTATATGTATATGTATATGTATATGTATAGTATGTATGTATGTATCTGAGAGAATGTCCAAAAAATAGCCAATTAGTAAAAATTTTCCCCTATAATTTTCCCTGGGATCAACAAGTTTGCACAATGACTTTTAAAAATGCACCGCACAACCCAAAATAGTAAAAAGTGAGGCCTCATACACATAAAATTTGGCTGCTTCAGGAATGTGTGAAAGTCCCTAAGAATGTGTGCATCTTCGTGAGAATGTGCATGTGCTTCTGAGCCATGTTAAGCATGTAGCCTAGTTAGTATCCTAGTTGGTAGCTCAAGGCTTATAGAGATTTCATGACTAGGAATTCATGTGCATTCTTAGGAGCACACGTGCACTGCTATGGGTGTGTGTTCCTAATGGCCCCATTGCCACTTTTAAGGTCATCAACTTTGTTCGACCACCCATGTATTCATGCTAAAATGTATGAGATATTTGAAAATCTTCTATAAAGATAAAAAAATGTTAAAAATGGAAGTAAACATTTGACTAGACTCTTCCCAAACTTCTCACTTTTATATCTAAAGCTAATAAAAAATAATTACGCATAAGAATAATAATCCACAAAAACACATATGAATAAGAATGAATAAAAAACACATACTTAAACTTGTCTTTCAATGAAACCTTAAAGTCTTTCATTTATATCAAATATTCAAACATAATAAATTTGGTTCAAACAATTTAGTACAAAATCAATTTAGGAGCTCTTTTAATCTCATGTTATAGTAAAATTTCTTACAACTCCTGTCCTTTTCGAATAATCTTAATAGTCATTATTGCTTGCCATTATGATAAGTTATTTGTAAATTCCTCTAAATATTTAAAACGAACAGGACTGCTAAAGCTAAATAATCACTTTCCCTTTTAAAAGATATTATTATTATACCTTCTGCTAGCAGCAGGATATTCGTATTTAGTTTTTCATTGATTTGCTATTAGTTTTCTTTGACTAAAAAAATTTAAAATATATCCCTAGTTTAACATTATGAAATTAAATTTATTATTTTTAAATAAAATTTATTTCTATTTATCTCATATACGATTGGTTCAAATGTCTCCTTTCTTATTGAGTAATGATCCAAGAATCGACTTTTGTGTACTCTATAATTAATTACTATGTAATATATCACTAATTACTATCTACAATAAATATAAATAATTTTAAAAATAACATTATATATTCAAAAATTAAATTAAAAAATTCCAATTTCTCTTTGGTGTAAACTATTGAATAGACGATTTTTATGGGTTTTATTTTTTAAATTATAAAAAAAATAAATTTGAAAAAAATATGTAAAAATAACATGTGTACAATTTGTACAACTCTCATTATATCAATCTATACTCTAACGACATAACATGCATACTATTATATGAGCATTATATAAAAGAATTGCCATTATTCAATATTAAATAAGTAATTATTAAATTGTTATCATTCTCTTCAATGTCATATATATATATAATCTTTATCTACCAAAAAAATGTTTAATTCTTTTTAAAAAATTAATAAAAACAGTGAAACAGATATTCATATAACTTTTTTATTATTGTTTAGAGTATATACAATACATCATAACATTAAAATATTTTATTAAACTAAGTGATAAGCAACACTAGCTACTATGCTTCTTTACTTTTTCTCCAGCACCTTATGACTAATCTAACGTACTATGTTAATTTTTAGAATATGATGTTGAAACTATATATATAACATCATGTATAAACACTCGAAAATTGAGCACATTCAAACTCAACATTGTCGCACGTGACACTTTTACTGATCAATACATGGCGTCAGACATGATACCTTGACCTACGCCTTAAAAGCAAGCCCGAGCACACAAACAACTTCATTAACTATAGAAGAATATGGTTAAGTTTATTAGAGAATAGAACCACACCCAAAACATGTTTCTTTCATTACTAAACACTACAATTTATAGACGTCTTCAGCTATAGAGGAGCAATAACTGCGTTGAATAACTTTATTATCTACTGACACTAGCTTACTGTTGAACAGTGATCAGCATCATCTGAACAATGAGAAGAGCCATTTGTGATTAATACCTGACACCTCCCCTTAATCACGATCTACATGTTAACTTGCCTGTCGATCTAAGTCTCAGCTAGGCTTACAACATAATTTGGATTTTCTACAACACACAACTTACTTCTACACATTTCAAATTTAGCCTTTCCAAGAGGCTTCGTGAATATTTCAGCCACATTTTCATCTCTATTACAATATGATAAGTTAATTTCTTTTGATTTCAATTTTCCTCTTACAAAATAATGTTGGTTGTCAATGTGTTTTGTCCTTGCATGATATAGGATTGTTTGCCAATTTGATAGTGCTTTGATTATCACATCTAATTATTATAGGTGCTTGTTGTGTTTCTCCAACATCTTCAAGTATCCTTCTAAGCCATATTGCTTTGCAGGTAGCACTGTATAATGCTTTATACCCAGCTTCAGTGGATGACAAGGAAAGAGTTGGTTGTTTCTTACTGCTCCATGATATTGGTCCTAATACGATATTGATCACGTATCGAGTAGTATATTTCTTGTCATCTAGATTTCCAGTCAAGTCAGAATTAGAAGAACCTACCAACTCAACATCAAATACATCAGTATACGTACTACCAAAATTAAGTGTTCCTTTCAGATATCGAAGGACTTTCTTTGTTGCTTTCCAATGGATTTTGACAAGGCTTGGCCATGAATTGACTAAGTGTGCTAATAGAATATGCTATATCTAGCCTAGTAATGTTGAGATAGTTCAGACTTCCCACTAGTTGACGATAAAAAAATCCATTCACCTCTTTGGTTCCATCATCACTGCACAATTTGACATTCTGTTCTAAAGGAGTAGATGATGCCTTGCATTCAATTATATTGAACCTTTTAAGGATTTCCCTTATATATTTGCTTTGTGTGATTAGTGTCTTACCAGATTCCCTCCAAACTTTAGGACCTAAACAATAATGCAATTCACCAAGATCCTTCATCTCAAATACATGTGACAACTAAATTTTAATTTCTTCAATCAACTTGCATGCATTTCCTATTATCATAAGATCATCAACATATACAGATCTTAAAGCAACATTCCCACCTTCATCTTCCTTGATGTACAAGTTAGGATCATTTTTGCTTCTCATAAAACCTTTCTCATAAAAGAAAGAATCAATTTTCACATACCAAGATCTTGGTGCTTGTTTCAAACCATATAAACCTTTCTTAAATCTTCAAACCAGATTCTCTTGTCCCTGTTTTACAAACCCTTCAGGCTGAACCAAATAAACTTCTTCTTTTAACTCACCATTCAAAAATGCATATTTGAAATCTAATTGATGCATTTTCCAATTATATTTTGTAGCTAATGCAATCATGATTCTAATTGTGTTCAACTTAGCTACATGTGCAAAAGTATCTTCATAATAAATTCCCTCCTTTTGTTAATATCCTTTTGCAACCAATATAGCTTTATGCTTATCAATACTTCCATCAACATAAACTTGGATTTATACAACCATTTGCATCCTATGGGAACTTTGTTTTTAGGCAATTCTGTCAATTCCCATGTCTCATTCTTCATTATAGAGTTATATTCTTCATTTATTGCATCTCTCCATTCTTCATATTCTTTAGCTTCCTCATAGCTTGAAGATTCTACAACATTCATAACAAGAGACATTAATGCATAATCTTTATACCTTATAGGTACCTGAATTTGACGAGATGACCTTCTTGGAGTTTTACTACTTTCATCTTTCTTTCTGCTTTGTGGAATCTCCTCTCCTCTTCTTGTAGTGTCATGACTACTTGATGCTCCTTGCTCTTGAGCATGTATCTGTTTTCGTTCTTGTTCCTGCTCTTGTTCAACATTTGTATCTAATTTAACATAATCATCAGTGTCATGCCATACACCAATATTATTCATTTTATCACCTTCATTTACATTCTCATGAAACACCACATCCCTACTTGCAAGCAGTCTATGAGTACTAGGATCAAACAACTTGTATGTTTTCTGATCATCACAATGACCAATAAAGATTCACTTAATTGACTTTGTATCAAGTTTTCTTCTTTCATCTTTTCGAATATGAGCAAATGCCTTGCAACCAAAAACTCTTAAATGACTCGCTTTTGGTGTGTACCCATAAAATGCTTCAATAGGTGTTTTAAGCTCTAAATTTTTGGTTGGAATCCTATTCTTCAAATAAGCAGCAATATTAATAGCTTCAACCCAAAAACCATAAGAAATATTTTTACCTTGAAGCATACTACTTGCACATTCAACTAGTGTTCCGTTTTTCCTGTCAGCAACACCATTTTGTTGAGGTGTATGTGAAACTGTAAAGTGTTCCAAAAACCGATTGCTTTTACAATATTGATTAAATTCTCTTGCTTTGTACTCTCCCCCCTCATCAAATCTCAAAATTTTGATGTAATTACCAGTTTTTTTTCCCACCATACTCTTAAACTCTTTAAAGTACTCAAAAACATCACTCTTCTCTCTTATTAAATAAACCCATGTATACCTAGATCTATCATCCACAAAAATAAGAAAATACCATGCTCCACCAATATATCTAGTTTTCATAGGTCCACATACATCAGTATGAATTAATTCAAGTATTTACCTTTGTTTTTTTCTTTATGTATAGGAAATTCCTCCCTATGTTGCTTGCCAAGTACACATGGTTCACATTCAACATGATCATTATTCAAGACAGGAAGACCTTCAACCATTGTGTTCTTTTGAAGTAGCATTAAATATTTGTGAATTAGATGTCCATATCTTTGATGCCATAACTCTATTGTTGATATTGTTGTAGATGGCAACGCCAAATGACTTTTCCTAGTCACATCCAACTTATACAAGCCTCCAACTCTGGTACCTATGAAAATAACTTTGTACTGATCTTGAATGTCTTTCACTACACACTGTGATTTAACAAATTCCACCTTCAAAACTTGGTCAACAATAGTATAAACAAAAATTAAATTCTTTTTGATACCAGGAACATACATCACATTATGGATCTGTCTCTCTTGTCCATTAGGAAAATTCAAACCTATTACTCCATAACCTTGAACTTTAAGTGATCTATTATCTCCTAGATAAACATATGTTCCATCAATGTTTTCATAATATTCATCAAAGAACTCCTTATTACAAGACAAATGGAGTGATGCACTAGAATCAATGAACCAAGCATTCATATCATCATTTTCCATAGACAATGCAGCATCAGAAAAAAGCAATTTAAGATTTTTAAATCCATCACTGATTGAGGTGTCTTTGTCCACAAATTTTCCATTATGCCTTTTGTTTCTTTTCCTAGACTCATTATGTTTCCTTTTATCGCAATCTTTAGAATGATGCCTAGGTTTGCCACAATAATAACAATCATTCTTTCTCTTATCATGGATTGGAAATTTAGACTGTGTCATACCTTTTTGTTTTGCTTTAAACTTTCCTCCTTTGTTCTTGTCCCATGGCTTGCCTCTATATGGTTGTTTGCCCTTAGCTACCGATGCCAAATATGAACTACTAGAGCCAAAATTAAAGCTCTTCATCCTCTCCTCCTCTTGTAGAAGATTTCCTGTCAATTCATCACATGTAGGGGTCTTCTCTCTACCTAAAAGACTTGAAACAAAAATTTGATAATCTTGCGCTAAGCCATTTAATGTGATGGTGACTAAGTCAGTACTAGACACCTTTTCACCAATATCTCCTAACTCATCACTTAAATATTTGACACGAGATATGAAATTTCTTATATTTTCATTTGATTCCATTTCTAGAGATAAAAGCTTAGCCTTCAAAAAAAAAATCTGGTTTGTATTTGTTGTTTCATACAAACCCTTCAGCACATCCCATGTTTCTTTTGATGTCTTGCAATCTCTGGTGTGAGGAATAATGTTTTCCTTTACGGACATATGCATCAACACCTTTGCTTTCTTCTCCCTTCTCTCTCAATATGGAATAGAAACTACAACAATAGGTTTGGGTTCATCCCCACTCACAATGGACCATAAATTATAACCTTCTAAAATAGTCAGCAACTTGAATTTCCAATTCACATAATTTCCTCCATCAAGTTTGGTGGATTCATTCAAATAAGTATCAGCCAACAAATTTGACATGATGGAAAAAAAACTTTCTCCAATCACCAAAATGCCACCAAATCTAAATCCAAATGTACCCAAATTCACCAAATCCCAGAAACTTTCACCACACACGCACCATAAAAAATATTTACTAACTCCTTTTCACTGTAAAAATTTCCACCAACACTTTTTTTTTAACACATTTCACCACTTTAAATAAAAAAATACTAGAAAACCTTATCACTCCTTATGATAATCTTCACATTAAAAAAACAAGCACACCATTTTTTTTAAATTTTCTCACTGCTCATTCTTTTCACCACTTAAAACAAAAGTGAATATTTAAAAAACACTTATATCTTCATAAATAAAAACAAACTCAAACATTGAGTTGCCTTCCAACAACGATTTTTTTTCTCCATAAATAAAAACAAACTCAAACATTGAGTTTCCTTCCGACAACGATTTTTGTTTTAATAATAATGTCACACTTTTAATGTAAAACAAGGAAGGCACCGTGGCAAAAATATGAAAGGCACCGTGAATTACTGCCACAATTTTCACTCCTGATGTTGGTAATTCCATAGAAGGGCCAATGCTCACTGTCTGGAAAAGAACATCTACAAACCAGTTACAAGTTACTCTCCACCTTTTACACAAAGTGGCTGACCAGCATTCACACAGCAGCACGATTTCAAGTTCTTACTCTTCACAACTAGCCAGCACACAACAAAACAAACAATGCTCTTTATAGGCTATGCCCACACTTCAACACATAGCTCAGCCCCACTCAAACAGGCTCTCAGCTCAGCCCTACTCCAACAAGCTCGCAACTACTCAGCTTTCACAACAACATCAGGCTCCACCACACAAGGCCTCTCCCATAGCGCAACTCAGCTCACCTGAGCTCTGATACCATATTAGAGAACAAAATCACACTCAAAACATGTTTCTTTTATTACTAAACACTGCAATTTATAAAGGTCTTCAGCTACAGAGGAGCAATAACTGTGTCGAATGACTTTATTATCTACTAACACTAGCTTACTGAACAATGATCGACGCCATCTGAAAAATAAGCGGCGTTGTTCGTGATTAATACCTAACAAACTTCACCACAATTAGTATCTATGGAGCTTGAGCTATAATTTTTCTTCGAGTTGACTACATGGATTAACTATAATAGACATTTTTGAAACCCCCTTTTTCTAGTTTCAAGGAATTTCGCTGAACGTTTCAAGAGTTGCTAGGAACTTAGGCCTCATCTTGCCTTTTGGATGAATATATTTCACCATTGAATATTTAAACTAATAATGGATTAAGTGTGTTGAATGGGATTTGAAGTTTAAATTTGTACTTTTAGTTGTTTATGTGGTTTATAAACAATATATGTTCACATTATCCTTACAATTCATAATATTTTCAGGCTTTTCAATTTCAATGCGTAAAGATACGTTTATTATTTTTTTCTGACCATCTTTATTCCTTGCTCGGCTATTTTATCAATTCTTCATATGTTGAAGCCTTTATGTATTAGGCATTCATCTTCCCTTTTTCATGAATTCATCTCACCCTTGAATATTTAAACTAATAACTGATTAAGTGTGCTGAATGGGATTTGATGTTTAAATTCTTAATTTTAATTGATTAACTGTGTTGAATGGGATTTGGTGTCTAAATTTTCACTTTCACTTTTAGTTGTCTCTATTTTGCTATGGTTAGAATTTTAAAATTCATAATATTGTTACGTATCTCAATTTCAATTCAAAAAGATAGGTTATATTCTTTCCCGGGATATTTTCGTTCTTTCCCTTAGTTCATTTCTTAAACCTTTTACACATGATACTTGTGATATATATGTAATGGGATGAAGAAATATATTTTTATTTTTATTTTTTTCTTTTTCATTTTCTTTCTTTCAGTTTATTTCTTAAACCTTTTACACATGATCCTTGTGATATGTATGTAATGGGATGGAAAAATAATTTTTTTTTTCTGTCTTTTCTCAATTAATAGAGTGAAACATAATACTAAGTTTACTTACGATATGAAAAAGTTGCTATTTTTTATATGAGTAAGAACAAACATATTATAATACGAAACATATATTATATGATTTAAGAGATGTAACGTTGTGTTTTAGATTAAATATATTACGTTATAGATTTTATTCTAGATATATCAATTATTATTTTGACTATAAGTAAGAACATAGGTAGGGTTTCAATTATTTTATAGATTTAGAACATAACTCTTTCCATTACATATTAAAATTACATTATAAATTTTGAGCTTTTTTATATTATGAGTTTGTATTGTTATGAAATAAGATAAAAATTTATTTCTCAAAGACATTTACCTATCATGTTTGTTTATTTTTTCAATGCTAAATAAAGCAAAGATGACATAACTTTTAGTAGGATCCAAATTCTAGAAAAAATTTATATAGTTCTATAGTAAAAATTAGGAATTAATAATACCCATCTAGCATACTAAAAACATTGTTCAATATTCTCAAAGACTTAGATATATACATTGAGGTACACCATTTTGTTGTACTCTTCAATTTTCACTATGCAAATATCTCTTCAATCTTTTAGTTTACAAATTATGCATCAACATGCTAATAGACTTAATCATCTTACATTACCTATTAAAAATGGTAACATATAAATATCTAAATAGAATATGAAAGAGAAAATCAAGAGAAACTATATACAAGATATGGATCTTATGATATGTTGATGATGTGTTAAAAATATGGACCTTGATGAGATACTAGTGGTGACTCTATATTCTTGAAGTACAATAAAAGCTTTTGAAAAGTAATATCATGAAATTTCTAGAAACAATAAACTATGCAAAGTTATTTTTAGAAACAACAGATCCAAAATATAACTCCAAAATGTAAAAACTTACATGTTAATATTATGTAATGTTGTGGGCTATGTGATTTTTCATTTCCTTTGGTTAATAGAAGTAGTAGATCCAAAATATAATTCCAAAATGTCAAAACCTACACATTAATATTATGTAATGTTGTGAGCTTATGTGATTTTTCATTTCCCTTTGTCAATAGAAGCAATATATCCAAAATATAATTCCAAAATGTCAAAACCTACAAGTTAAGATTATGTAATGTTATGGGTTGTGTGATTTTTCATTTCATTTTGTTAATAGAAGCAATAGATCCAAAATATAATTCCAAAATGTCAAAACCTCACATTAAGATTATGTAATGTTGTGATTTGTGTCATTTTTCATTTCCTAAAGAAGATTTGGAGAGTGCAAACAATTTTTATGAGTAAAAATTGCAACCATTTCCACAAAAGTTGTGTACATATGAATGATAATAAATACATTATCCCATTATTCTACAAAATCCATCCTAAGTCTTTATTCACCTAAGCCAATAATTGGTATTGACATATTTATTGAGTTTAATGTAAATGTGTGACAAGTATATTATTAGTGCCACTAAGCTAGGGCTGGACCTTCTGAGTGGTTTCCTATGAGAAGCAAATTTTAAAGTACATCATCCATTTCCAAACAAATTTTAAAGTATATCTATGAGGATGTGGATTCATGAGTTTACTAACTTGCCCTTTCCCAACACATTTAGGTCATGAAAGATAGGTATTGAAATGGAACTTGAATGTGGGAATGATAAACTAGTGTCATAGAACATATATAAGTGCATTTTTTACATTTTGAAAAGGTTAGAGAGATGGGTTCTATCTCCAATTAAAGAAACTTTTTTATAGGGAGATATCATCTAAAAGTGGTCTAGAACATACATTATACTAATTAGATATTTAAATGATAAACTAAATAATAACTAGGCCAAATTACTAGTGAAGATAGGATCCAAAGACATAAATCTAGGTTGAGGAAGTTTTTAGGTCATAAAGTAGTCTAAAAGAAGTGTAATGCTGTTTTAAGAATGTGGTTGATGGAGATGTAGAAATATATCTACAAGAGATGAAATGATGGATGGGAGATAAGCCTAAAAAAACCCTATAATGTTGCTAAAATATGGTACAATTGGTGGTAATTAAGCTATTGGAAACAAATTTGAATAGAATTAGTAGCTCTATAATTTTTTAGGTTTCACACTAAGAAATATTTGGGTTGGGGGTGTACTTGAATGGAGCCAAATTTATGTTACATGGTATTTTGGTTGGGATAGCAACATCAAAGAAACATAATAGTATTGAACATTGGGGATACTTTAAGCTAAAAATTTGAATTCATGTGGAATGTAGACCCAACTAAAAACCTGATGTAGTATCAAATGAGAAGTAGAAAAATACAGTTTATAGTTAAAGACAAAAACAATAAGAAATGCATGTGATATATATATATATATATATATATATAGATATATACATCCTAAACTTATTAATCTCATGAAAGGTGTCTTTGTTGTTTTAAAATTTGTCGACAAATTAACTACATAACTAGTTGCATGTGGCTCAAAAGATATAACAAATAACAAACTAAGGCAGTTGGATTGCATATGAAGGAAAACCAAAGGTTGCAATATACAACTAACCATACATGAATTATGATAGGTATATGGAAATGAAATCTTAGAAGTGATAAGCTAGTGGAAGCACATCCTCAATGGGAGTCAACACTAATGATGCATCCTTCTTAGGAGGTGTGCCTTCATGTTTGAAGTCAAACATATTGTTCTATACATACCGTAAGAAATTGACATCTCTAAGAGGAATGGATGCACATTACAGGAAATGAAAAGCTATATGAACCAATATTAAAGATTAAATCTTGGTTTTTATGTGGGCTAACAAAATATTACTACCTTATCAACAAGCAATTGCATTAATATATATTTTTAAAACTTAATGCTATGCCTTTGTAATTTTGCATGATCATCAACCACATATACCACTAGTAATATTCATAGCTAACATGTCTTTAAAATCCCAAACCAAACACATGCAATAATTGAACATGTCAGAGTGTTTATTTCACCATAAATAATATTGGATCATCACTACATGTAAAATTCATTCTAACACTCTAAAATTTTAACATCAAATAAACAAACACTTTAATTCATAAATCATGTACACTTTAATTCAAGCGTAAACATAAAAGTATGACGGATAGTGACGTATAATATATAAAGAATATGGACCTTGATGAGATACTAGCGGTGATTTTAGATTTTTAAAGGACAATAAATTCTTTATGAAAGTAATATCATGAAATTTCTAAAACAATAACGTGTGCAAAATTATTTCTATAAGCAATAGATCCATAAAATAATTCTAAAATGTCAAAACTCACGTTAAAATTATGTTGTGGGTTGTGTGATTTTTCATTTCCTTTTTAAGTTTTAACCTTTTTTTTGGGGCTCATTGCAAGATTGACATGTGCCTTTGTTTACTTGATAATAAAAGCGCAACAAGTGCAACTAAACTGAACACAAGAAAAAAAGTAATAAAGGTAATAAGAGTAGATATATATAGGCATTGGTTGTGATAATCCTTTTTAAGGAAATTAATAGAAATAAGAGATGAACTAATAAAATGTGAATTGTTCTAATGAATAAATCATAGGGAAAAATGTCTCATTATAACCTTAAACCCCATGAAAATTTTTGCTAGGATGTAAAATCAGTGTGAATTACTAAAAGTTAGAATGTGATTAGACTCATAACCATGGTTGCTAGTCGAATCACGGACTAATAATCTCCAACAAAACCGAAACGTCTTGCAAATGGATAAGGTTACCGCACATGAAGAGATGCTTCTTTCTGTTAAAGAATCCAATACCATCGGGTAAAGGTACCCATAAAAATCTCTCAAACAAAAGAGATTTCCCGCTGAGTTCCTTATATTTAACCCAGAAACTCGATGTGGTGGCAACACCACCTCACTCAACGTAAAAGTTACAGTTGTTTTCAACTTTTCTGGGACAGACCTGGAAGCATGGGGAACGCTAAATGTCAATTTTCAACATTATTATAGAATGAAAAGGCACTCCATTGTCGTTCACCTCCACAACTGTAACAATGGAAAAAGGTGAATGTGTGAATATCACAAAACCCGCGAAGACCATAGCTCAGCGCACCGACACCATAGCCCTTCACTTTCTCCTTAGTCACGGATAATTCTTGCACTGATATCAGCAATGGCGTGCATATCGTGGCTTAAGTCACCGAAAGGGATTTTCGAACAGCGACGTGAATGGGATTGTAACTCTGCAGCCACAGGGTTAAGCCTGGTTTGGTTTTATCGTTCTCAATATTTAATAGATGTAGAATAGAAGGGATTTCTATGACCAAAACAGCCTGAAGATATGGATTTTGCAGGGAATGGTATCAAATCTGAACTTCTAGTTTTGCTTCTGCTTATGGCTGGAACTATTATGGGGCAAGCACTACATCCATCAGGTAACAATTTCACACACATATAATGGTTGTGCAGCTGAACTCAATTAGCAGTACTTCGTCTCTCACAGTTGCAACCAAAAAAACCCTTGTGTGAACCTCAGATACTCTTACATATATTTGACATTCAGATTTGCTTTCAGATTTGCTTTTGTTTTATATTTGCAGATTTTCACAGTTATAAACTCTTGTTGTGAACCTCGGATACTCTTGCATCTATTTTGACATTCAAATTTGATATTATTTTGTATTTGCAGATTTTCAACGTTACAGATACTCTTACATATATTTTGACATTCCAATTTTATTTTATTTTATATTTACAGATTTTCACAGTTATTCACAGTTAGTTATCTTATAAATAGACTTTTAGAGTGAACAGTTCATTTTGTAGATAGGCTTCTAAAACTGAACTGTATAAATATGATAAAACATAAGAGCAGGCTGAAACGCCCTAAATTTCAGCCTAGTTACACCATTCAGCTACACAAATCTATATACAGTTTATTTAATCTTCTCAGCCTGGAAAAAAATGAAAATAAAAGCTTAAAATAGTAAGGACCACTGAAGTCATGCTAATTTGTTAATTGCCTGTTCGTTGAAACACTGGTGACATTGTGGGATATTCAGCTATTTATATTGTAGATAGACTTTTGGATTCTGAACCTCAGATTCTCTTACATATATTTTGAGATTCAAATTTGATTTTGTTTTATATTTGTAAAATTTCACAGATAGACTTCTAAAACTGAACTGTATAAATATAATAAAACATAAAATGAAGCTGAAGCGTCCTAAATTTCAGCCTACTTACACCATTCAGCCACACAAATCTATATACAGTTTAGTTTATCTTTTCAACCTGGGAAAAAAATAAAAATAAAAACTTAAAATAGTAAGGATCACTGAAGTCATGCAAATTTGTTAATTAGCCATACATAAGTGACATTATGGAATATTTAGCTATTTATATTATAGATAGACTTTTGGAACTGAAGTGTCTATTGTATATAGATTTCTCACACTGAATTAAAATAGTAAGGATCACTGAACTCATCGTAATTTGTTTGAGATATTCAGCTTTATATTGTAGATAGACTTTTGGAACTAAAATGTTACTATTGTATATAGATTTCTTACACTGTATTTTCATTCATATTGTAGATCAGCTTCTAAAGCTAAATTATGTAAGAATTGTAAATAGACTTCTAAAGCTCAATTATGTAAGTTCCCGAAACTGTAGAAATAGGCTAAAGCCTCCTAAATTTAGACTACTTAATTCAGCTCCACAAATCTATATACAATTTATTTATCCTTTCAATGTGCAAAAGATCGAAGCTTAAAATAGTAAGAATCACTGAAGTCATGCTGATTTATTAATTGCCGATGCATTGAGTTGTTAATCATCTGTTTCAGGGTTAACATCCTCGGATATTCAACGTGCTGGTGCTCTTCTTGTTAAAGGGAAATGCCAGTTGAAAGACATTGTCACAGTTTTTGTCAACATTGATGGCAGCGGCTGTAGCCGCAGCAGCAAGCGCGCTGATAATTTAAATCACTATCTGATTATTATAGAAAACCGTTGTAAATATTGCAATGCTAAGGGTGTAAGCGTTCAGGTTTCAGGTTACTTCCTTGGAAATGAAGTTGTGAAGTTGGCACGGCCCTTTGCTCCAGGGGGAGACAAGTATGTTCTCAGGTATAACAACTCGAACGAGGTGGGTGGAGTAAGCCCTACCCATGCAACCTTTTATGAGTGCAGGGACTTATGAGGTCTGCTACCTCTCCTCACCGTTATGGCCAGGAGATGGCCAAAGAATAAAGGGGTATTATATACTATACATAGATGACAGACTATATAGGATATTTAGTTAATTCTATCTTAAGTTCATTGTTCTCAGTTTCCACTTCTGGTTTCTTAGCGTTCAAGTTATTAATAATAGTTGTGGGAGACCCAGGACTACAAATTTTCTCGAAGATAGAGATTTAAATTCTGTATTGCAATGTCATTCCTTGAAATAATAGAAAGTAGCAGCTTCTATCCTCATGTTCAGCAATTGTCATTTAGATTTAGAGTTCCAAATTTATTTTAAAACCAATGTTAAAAGCTGACTGCATTTAGCCAATGTCAATCTAACTGTAATCGTTGTCCTCGCTTTTATATTTCAATTTTTTTATGCATTTAATGTAGAAGTATGTCAAACATCTCTTAAGAAGCATACAGAGTAGGAAATTGCTCAACTCCGTTGTTTACTTCTGCATTAAACTGAAATATAGCAGCCAAAAATCGGTCTAGTTGAAACCTTAAGGTGGAAAATCTGTGGACAGAACAATTCAGTTAAGCGTTCCCATTGGAAGTTTACCATCTTAATTTTAACATATCTTTGAAAGCAAGTTTACATTTTCAATTAATTTTTTTATTAAAGCAGGATTAAATGAGCTTATTAGCCTGCTTCATTGGCTCACATTTCTTTTTGTTTACTCTGGTTATCACCATGATTCATTGGGAAATTTTAACTTGTCGAATTGAAGGACCAAGTAATTTCAGACATTTCATTCTGTTTACTCTGGTTATCACCATGATTTATTGGGAAATTTTAACTTATCGAATTGAAGGACCAAGTAATTTGGGAAGAATGGGCCAGACAGTCGCTTTTCTTTTAGCTTATCGAGTTGAAGAACTCAGGAATCGACATGGTAGTTATTTTTCTTTATATAACAAAAAAATAAATAAAAGTAGGTTGGTTTTATTTAAGACAACAATTATCAAGTTGAAGGACTCAGTCATTAGGAAGGAATGGACATGATAGTTATGTTTCCTTATATAATAATAAAAAAAAAATTAAATGCAGGTTGGGCTTATTTAAGACAACAATTATTATTGAGTGACCATCTTCCTTTCCCGGAGTTGAGTAGTGGTTATATGCAATCATCACGCCACGTACCATGTTCTGTAATTGTTTGTTTCATTATTATTTTACAAACACAATTAATAATAAATCGCTTACTAATACCTTTTAGTAATAACAATTTAATATATATATATATATATATATATATATATATATTATTATTTTACAAACACAATTAATAATAAATAGCTTACTAATACCTTTAGTAATAACAATTTTATATATATCTATATATATATAACATTAAAATTATTTTTAATGAATTAAATTTAATTAATTTATAAAAATTGATGGTAAAAAAAACCAAAAACATCTAATAATTAAATTGCTCTATTAACATGAAAAGATTTGTAATAGATTCGCATCATTCTCGGCCTCTCTTTAGTTAGATTTGTTGGCTAGGAGAGAGATACAAAAGTTGACAGGAGAGTGCCGAAATCTATATCATGTCTAAAAACAAAATCCACAAATCCTCCAAAATACAAAGACAATACATATGCAGTCTACTGTTATCAAGGATTATGATGGGGGGTCGAAGCCTGTCCAGGGCTAGAGCATATCCAGCATTAAAAGGGTCTAGGGGTCTAGGACCCCATTTATATGGAATTCACATGGAATTTCAAGTGGTCAATCCTACTGTCAATATGATCCAAACACTCATGAGTGAGTCTTTGGCTTCGTCTAAGTGAAGGCAACCTATCCATCATTTACCATTGATTGTGTTGTAAGTCCTTCATGAAAGCCATCATCTTGTTCTTATCTTTGTGCCTCTGCTGCCGGAGCTCCACCAAGAGTGTAGTAACACTTTGCAGTTGCCTATATAAGGACTCCAATGATGATGGCTCCTCTTCATGATGAGATGATGGCACATTTTCATGCACCAATTCACCCTCAGAGACCACTTCGGTGCCCCCATCTCCTTCAGCTACGCCCAATCATTTTCCATGACCTTCCAAGCCCCTACGATGTACCCCACCATGCCTCACATGCCTCCTTTGTTTAAACATCCCTCCAAATGAGCCTGATTGCTGAGACCAATTCAAATTTACCACCCAGGAGTCTTGACTTACTAAGGGAGCACCAATACGGGAATGGGTGAAATGGTAATTATCTAGCCCATCGGGATCAAACTGCAATGTCACCAGACGTGCACCCCCAAAGTGCTAGAGACACCACTTGGTCACAATCCCCCATGCGACCAAAGAACTAATCTTTCTTGAACAGAGACAGAGTGCCCAAGACCTCAAACATCCACTTTAACCTTCATACAGATAAACATCAAAGTTTCGCAGCGTAGACCACAAGAGCCTACAAAGACCCCTACGGTAAAATCCCCAAAGCACATATATGAAGGGACCCAAAAAATAGACTTCCACCATACTCGGATTTCCAATTATAGCAAAATTCCTAGGGCCTAGAGGGAGATTTGCGTTACATACCAGGTGAATAAGGAAACAATGCCACACCCTTTGAGATTCCATAGTGAGACCATGTAGAATATCTCCATTTTGCACCTTGTCTAAACAGTAACAAGGAAACTCACCACTTTGTTTCTCTTTGGGGTCTCAAACCCCGCAACTCAACACACCAAAACTAGTGTAGCACTAGCCCCTCTAGCCTGCATGAATTTTCCTCTCCAAGAAAATCAAACTAATGGACATGCAGGGGTTGGTAGTCTATACAGACTCAACATTTTCCTCGCCACCTTCCAACTCTCATGTAACTAGAAATAGTTGCTATCGGATATGAGCCACTATCCAGCTTATAACCACCTTCACTTGCCTCTTGAAGTTTTTGGGCATCCTTCTCCACTTGTGCCACTTGTCACTAGCTTTCATCATGCATCATCAATATAGCCTGTGGGAGGATCAACTCCCCTTCTACCTTGTATAACCTACACTTTCATCCTCCCAATCAGGCTAATATTATTTTTTTAATAGTAAAATTATATATATATATATATATATATATATATATATATATATATATATATATATATATATATAAGTTTGTAATTAAAATAATTGCATAATATAAGTTAATTTCAACTATTAGTACTATAATCTCTAAGTATAACGATGGCACATAAATATACATATGAGAGTTTGAAGAAAAAAAGTCATCACTCACATGACACTATTTAACATAAACTAATGAAATAAAGTGCCTAAAAAAATATTATTTTTATTCATTTTTAATAACAAATCAAAATTCATATATTATAATTATACAAAAAATAATTCATTGTTTTTATTAATTTTAAATACCAAATCAAAATTCATATATAACAAGTGCTACATAGTAGCTTGTCCTTGCCCCTTCGTAAAAAGAAATAGTGAAAGTAGTGATATATTAAAAGAATTAGCAACTAAGGTTTGTAAATGCAGTTGTAAAATGTATCATTGGAGCAAGACTGGTCTAAGGTTTGTAAATGCAGTTGTAAAATGTATCATTGGAGCAAGACTGGTTCCAATTTATTTCAGAATCTTGAAAATTATTATTTAATATATATCTTAACTTAAAAAAATTAAGAAATAATACGATATATTATTTATAAATAGTTACTTTAGTACATAGTTTGTTTTGAATGGTCTTTTAAATATTAAATGATCTTTGAAATATTAAATTCTATAACTATATTAAGTAAAAATGGAATGATAAACATATAAATATATAAATATAAAGAAATTAGTTTTAAAAATATTATTTATTATGGAGATTATAAAATTAGTCTACAAAACTATTACACATTTTCCTTAATTATAACATTAAATTTTTTAATTAATATATAAATTATTTTGTCACTTTTTAATAAAGAAATGTATCAAGCACTTATTTATGTGATGTCTTACTCACTTAATTATGGAATGCAATAAAACAAAAAGAAAGTTTCATGTAACTGTTGTACTCTTCACTCAAATAATTGTGGAATAAGAACAAAAAGAAAAAGAAAATTTAAACATTTTGAGACATTGGGCAATAACATGTCCAAATTAAAAACCAATTCATAAAAGATAAATACAAATAAAATAAATTGTAAGAAAATAAAAAATAAAAATTTTAAAATTACACTTTGTTAAATTGAAAAATATTTCACTTCTAAATTAATAATGTTCAACAATTACCCCATACATAATTCCTACCTATAAATAAAAATAATAAAAATAATACTTATAGACAACATTAGGTATAGAAATCCAACACGGCTCTCCGACCATTTTCCTATCAAAGCTTTTGACACCAATTTTAGAAAGAAAATCCACTAAATAAAAATGAAAAAAACAAAAATCCGTACCTATTAACATAACATAAAAATGATTGAACTATTGAATACGTCGATTACTTGATAAAACTATCATGTTTCATTTTCAATATATGTCAAGTATACATGTGATGTATTGCAAATTATTATTCCAAGGGATATTTATGTAATAGGTTAAATTTAGAATTGGAAGTTACTTTTTAAGTGTAAGAAGTTAAGTGTTCCTTAAATTTATTTATCGGTGGGTAATTAGAGAGTTACCATTCTCTTCATTATTATCATATGTAATAAAAATAAATGGAATGAAATACAATTATTTTACATCCGCATGTTAATCGGAAAAATGAATTCAGTTATGATTAACGTAGTTATAACATCTGAACTGGTCTTATGCGGTTAGATAACTACCTCAACTCAACCCGTAAAATGTAATCTGTTCTCAAATGTGTTGTTCTCAATATTCAAGTGCGAAGGATATCGATAGACTTTAACTGCGAACTTAGAAATTCAGCAGTAAATGGCTTGGAAGATCGAAGAGAGAAATGCTGTGAACCAAGTCAGAATCGTAATATCGACCACTTTCTCCATAATTGAGTGATAACATATACCATATGGTTAATGTATTGATGGTGATTTTCAGTTTATATTGCAGGTGCACATGACTGTGAAAGAGCATCCGCCACCTTTAGTAGCTTTGGTCAGACGAACAAAGCACAAAGTAAGTCTGGGGACTCTTAACCTTCCACATGGAATGGAGGTACTGATACCAATCTTAGCCGATCATCATGATCAAACTTTGTGCGAGGATGGTGTTAACGAACCGAATTCCCTAAGATTTTGCATTGGACTTCAGGGTCTGCAAAACTTGCATTGAAATGTTTGAATGTTGCATTGTGTACAGTGTGTTGTGAGAATACACGCATGAATATTGCCATTCTGTATAATTTGAACAGAAGTACCTTTAATTCCCCTAGGGGGGGTTCTAAGCGTCTGTATAGGCTATTGGATTTTAAACTACTTATAAGTCTTTGTTCTTTGTTTCGAAGTATCCTCAATTTGATATGGTAAGTTCTACAATCTCTGCTTCAAACTAAAAAAACCACAAGAGTTCTAAGCGTCTGCATAGGGTTTTGGATTTAAAAGTACTTATAAGTCTTTGTTTTTTGTTTGGAAATATCTTCAATTTGATATGGTAAGTTCTATGCGCTGTGCTTCAAAATAAAAGAACCACAACATAGTGTATAAAGTTTGTTGGGTTTGAAAGTACCTTTTTTCAGAGAAAAAAGAACGCTTCTGGTTTATATTATTCTATCTTTACCTATCATCTCTAACTATAATATCTAAATTCCTTTCCTATAATATATATTCCCAGAATTTTTCCAACTTTTGTTTGTCATGGTCACATTACAGTTAACTTTATAGGTATTGAGTCCATCTATCTCAACATTACAACAAAATCCTTACATGATGTATCACCATACAAAACCTAACATGATGTATCACCCTACAAAAACTACCTGATGCATGAATGGTCTTCTGAGAGTAGTTAATGCTATTAGCATTAACCATAACACCCTCTTCAAAAGCTATGAAGAAAAATTTACCAGATTTCTTTGTGATGCCTCGCTTGGATGATAGATTAGCAATCCAGTTTTGTTCCCGTAAAAATGGTGAAGGTAAATACCAAATTTCCGATTCCAGTCTTGTTACCTGTAGATATGGTGAAATTGAATATGCTGAAAGGTACATACCTAATTTATGATTAGCTTCATCTAGTTTGTTAATATGGGAGGATTGAAAATTGTGTTCTCTTTTACTCAATCAATGATGCATTTTGCATCTCCATATACCTGTATCTTTTCCAATTTACAATTATATAAAAACTCCCTATAATGCTATAATCTCTATTTTATTATTAATAATACCATGTCTGACCTCCCAAAAAAAATAGAAAAATTTACTTGGCTCACTATACCATGTCTAACCTGAAAAACCTGTCTGAATGAGAATTACAACTCGGCACCCAAAATTTCTCATATTACTTGCTCCATCCAAAAATCTTATTGTAGTTTTTTTCCAAATGTCCTTATACTTGCATACTCTATAGCTATGCTTCTTCGATTATTATGTTTAAAAAGTTCTTGTCATTCTATTTTGGCACATTATTGGGTTTTAAAATGATTATGCGTTTAAAAGTACTTATTCCATCTATTTAGTTTGGAAGTATGTTTTGAGAGAACACACAATGAGGCAAGATTATAGCATTTATAAATTATAAATTTATAAATTTACATGAAAATATCTACTTCCATTTACATTGCCAACTATATGTCATTAGTTTGTAAGATACAATAATATGCATATTATACTAAAGTGAAGAAATTAGAATTATATATATCAAAAGAATTTTTATGCCATTAGTTTGTAAGGTACAAGATTGTGCATATTAAACTAAATTAAAGAACTTAGAATAAGATGAGTATGAAGTTTTCGATGTGAAAATGCTATCTAGAGTTGACATAGATGACTAATATTACTGTAAAAAGCAAGATTTATCGTGAATGAAACATTGAAATCAAAGGGGGAGAGAGACAAGCTGTACCTAACTATTTTCATGGCCCCAGCGATCAGTTTGCCCATCCTGAGCCTTTTTTGTTTTTTCCTAATAATTCACGAGCAACATCATGAATCGGTTGTTGGTTAAGGGTTCACATCAGCGTTTTGACAGAAACAAATGTTGCATAAGTGTAATTTGGATTTATGTCGTTTCGTGTACGGTTAATTTCAGGCCTTTGAAATTCTGATAATTTCTATCCATTTCAGAGAACTATCAAACACGCACATCAATTCAAGAATTGTCTTCATCAACTGCAACCAAGTGATGTAACATCATCATGGAGACATCGAATGGTTGTTTTTCACCTAACAATTAAATTAATTTCTGTTTCTTTCTCAAAAATAATAAACTATCCACTTAGCATCGTATAATTATAATTAGTTCAGGTTTGATTTCATTTAAAAAATCAATAGAAACCGTGCAATTATTTAAATAATGAATACTTAAAAAATTATAGAAAAATTTAAATTATATTTATTTATTATTATTTTATTATGGAAATTATTAATTTATAAATATAATTTATTATAATATCACGGGTCAATATTCATCCTTGAAAAGTAACTCACAAACATATGACACATGTTCATATGACATTTTTGAACTAGTTAACTTAATTAAGAGGATAGAAATGACATAATTGTTGAGAAAAATCTGAAACTTTGATCTCTTAATACTAGTATTATATTTGGGGGAGGTTAATTTTTTTAGGAATTAAACTATCCCAAAGTTTGGGGAATTAAAATATATCTCAAGGGGCATCCAATCTCAATTGAGCTTTATAGCATCCAAAGGGTGGGTGGAATGTTCATCCATCCAACATTAGGGTTGGCCCTAGTTTAGGCTCAACCTAGTTCAAAATAATAACAATAATAATAAATTTGACAATATCACAGTGGTGATAACATCCCATTGGAATGTGCTTCAATTTTTAGGTGGGGAGGTTTGGTTCCCATAGGTGTTTTGGTGCAATCTCAAACATGACTATGTATGTTTGAGACTTGCTCCATCGTATATTTACAGGTTCAAAAAGGTAAATGATGAGAGGTAAGCCCTCACGCGAGAAGGGTATCCACCCCAATATTACCTTGTTACTCTTAATGGATGCCCCCATTTTATCATTATGATACCCTTTTTGAAAAAAAGAGGAAGAAAAAAATTAAGTTCACAGAGTCTTGAATAGATGGTGTTTGCGTGCTTTCTTAAGGAACTCCTTGATGTGAAGAGGAACTTCTTGATGTAAAGCCACTAACTCAAAACATGTTGAAAATATAGTCATCACCCAAATCAAATTGATAAACTAAACATATTAAAAATATAATCCCAAACTTAAAAAATATATAATAATTTATTTCTCTAACAAAATTCAAAATACATAAATTTTTTACATATATTTTTTTTATATAATAATTATATTGTTAATGTCTCTATAATTTATAAGCATGTAAATTTATTTTAAAACATAAAATTATTATTTTTTGTGAATGGATCACACGTCTCCCTCGTATTAAACAATATATTATGAAATGTTTTTCTATTAAAAATATTTCACTTTAACTTGATACATATGGAAATGATAATATAATAATTTATTTTTATTTTGCTATTTTCACTACAATTTATTGTAATAAGTTTTCATCTAGAGAACTCAAGTTGTAAAAGTTATCTCGAAATTTTTCGGTTAGAGGAAATTGCTTTTAGTTACGAAATTTTCATCCACAGAATTTAAGTAAACATTTCCTCGAATTCTACTAGGTCTACGCCACACAAATTCTTCAAATGCTTAGGGTCTTTTTTTATCAACATGTTTATGAACAATCAACTACTTGACACTATTTATTTTAACAAAATGCTTTGTTATTTTAGGAATCTATCTTTCTTTTTTCTTTTTTTAATATATATATGTTTGGTTATTATATATATATATATATATATATATATATAAATTATTGCACTATTTAAAATAGTTGGATATTTGAAATATTTTATCTTTAATATATAAGTAATATTGTAATATTTTTTATGATGGGAGAAATATGTAATTAGGCTACAAGTTTTATTTGGAATGTTAAGACTATTTTTTTTGTTTAGGTTGAGTTAGGATAAAATATAAGTTTTAAACCAAATAATTAATTTCTACAAAATATTTTAATTTTTTTTAATTTCTAAATTTTAAATTTTTTTTTTTAAGTTTGATACAATCATAGATATTGAGAAACTGAGTCTGTTGGCCATGTAATAACATTTTAAGTCATTTAAAATTTAAAATTGTCTATCTAACAACATTGTAAGCCATTCAAAATTGAAACTGTCTAGTAGTGCCAAGTAGGTCTGAATATCCTCGTTTCTCCTAATATCTATATAACTAAAACACAAGCATAAATACTGTAAACCCATCATATGAGTTGCACAAAATTTTCAAAAAACAAGACCATGCTAATCAAACTATTATTCATCAGAGTTATCAATATGCTATGAGTGTATCTTAGGTGCTGGAACTCAACAACTATGTCTTTCTCCTAATATCTAGTCTTGTGTAGGTTTGAATATCTCCTAGTATCTATATAACTAAAACATAAGCATAAATACTGTAAACCCATCATATGAGTTACACAAAATTTTCAAAAAACAAGACCATGCTAATCAAACTATTATTCATCAGAGTTATCAATATGCTATGAGTGTATCTTAGGTGTTGGAACTCAACAACTATGTCTTTCTCCTAATATCTAGTCCTGTGTAGGTTTGAATATCCTTCTTTCTCCTAACATCTATATAAATAAAACTATAAACCCATCATATGAGTTGCACAAAATTTCCAAAAAACAAGTCCATGTTAATTAAACTATTATTCATAAGTTATCAATATGCTATGAGTGTATCTTAGGTGTTGGAACTCAACATCTATCTCTAATTTGAATAAGGGCCAAGTGATGGAAATTAGAACTTGCATATTTTTGTAGTTATAAATGCTTATGACTATTGATTTTTCTTATGTTATAACATTACAATTTTTGTTTATTGTCATTTCTTGGAATGAAACCTTTCATTTTAAAGAGGAAGGATCCCATTTTGTGTGGTTTAGATTGTTATATTAGGAGTAAAAGTTAAAGTTTCAATGAGAGATGAACACCGAGGATGGGGTTTTCTTTAAGGGGGGAGTATGTAACATCCCTAAGAAAAGTCAATGTAAAATCAAACATTTATGAAATAGTATTTTTAAAAGTTACGATTTAGTTACAAAAACTATTTTTTGATATTCGGGAAAACAGAAGGAGACTCTACACATCAGAAAATAGGAAAACACTTCTCAAAATGGTTTGGTAGGGTGGATAAGGCTTGCCTTCACTTGAGCAAAATAATAGTTATCATAGAGTAAGCTTCAAAAAGCTAGCCACCATAAAATGCACTTTGAATTGAAATATGTGCATTGTTTCCTTATATAAGAAAGTCATGTTTTCAAACGATCTTAGCATTAGTGTTTTGGTGAACAATTTTAAAAATTATCTATCTCCATAAATTCTCATTCATATATATATAATACTATTATTATCATTAAAATAAATTTAGTTTAAAATAATAAATTCTCATTCTAGTAATATCACTCAAAAACCAAAGGCTTCAAAAAGCTGGCCACCATTCAATGCACTCAGCGTCCTTTGAATTGAAATATGTGCATTGTTTCCTTATATAATAAAATCATGTTTTCAAACGATCTTAGCATTAGTGTTTTGGTGAACAATTTTAAAAATTATCTATCTCCATAAATTCTCGTTCATATATATATAATACTATTATTATCATTAAAATAAATTTAGTTTAAAATAATAAATTCTCATTCCAGTAATATCACTAAAAAATAATGCTATTATTATGATAGAAAAAACTTCATTTAAAATAATGAATTCCTATTACCAAATAATGCTATTATTATCATTCAAAGAAACTTGATTTAAAATAATGAATTCATATTATCAATATATTTTTTAATGTTTGACTTGTAAACCTAAAATAATGAATTCATATTATCAATATATTTTTTAATGTTTGACTTGTAAACCTATGATATGAATTGCACAAAATTTTAAAAAAACAAGATCATGCTAAAGAGTTATCAAAGTTACTCATCAGAGTTATCAAGTTATGTTTAAAGGAGAAGACAACTATGTTTAAGGGAGAAAATGGACGTGATTCATAAGTTCTTCTCATACAAATAAATCAAATTGAATTGAAATATGTGTATTGTTTCTTTATATAATAAGATCATGTTTCCAAAATCTTAGCATTAGTATTTTGGTGAACAATTTTTAAAATTATAAATCTTCATAAATTTTTATTCATTCATATATATATATAATACTATTTATAATTAAAATAAATTTAATTTAAAATAATAATTCTCATTTTACTAGTATTAGTCAAAAATCAAATACAGTTTATTATTATTATTATTATTAAAAAAAACTTCATCTAAAATAATGAATTTTTTTTATCAAATATAATAATATTATTATTATTAAAAAAAACTTAATTTGAAATAATGAGTTTCTATTATCAATATATAATTTTTAATATTTAAATTTCATTATTATTTATCAAATATAATGCTATTATTATCTTGCAAAGAAACTTGATTTGAAATAATGAATTCTTATCATCCATATATATTTTTTAATATTTGACTTTCATTCTTATAACTTTTTTGGAGGAAAGTATTTCACATTAATATATAATTTTTAATATTTGAATTTCATTATTATTTATCAAATATAATGTTATTATTATCATGGAAAGAAACTTGATTTGAAATAATGAATTCTTATCATCAATATATATTTTTTAATATTTGACTTTCATTCTTATAATTTTTTTTGGAGGAAAGTATTTCACATTAAAATGAATACATTATTAATATGGAAATAAAGCTGATTTAGAATGCCATAATATTATTATCAATATCACAAAATTTAAAATTTATTATTATTTTTATTATTATTATAATATTAAAAAAATTAAAATTTATTATTATTACTATTATTATTATTATTAATTAAATATTTTTTATTAAAAAAATTATTTTTTAAAGGAGTTTATATTTTAAGAGATTTGATTTCTTTAGACTTAGTAGATACAGAGTTAAAATAGATATGTATTAGTTTTAAAAATAATATAATTTTAGTTTTTATTTCATGTCTCAAATATACTAAGTATTAAAGTTTTGCTTGCTAAATATTTTTTTATAAATTAATATAAATTATAATATATTTATAGTAATTTATGTTGAAATTAAAAAATATATATATAATGAATATTTATTTATTATTTTATAAAATATTAATTTTGAATAGTTGGAACTTAAATTTGTAAATTAATATAAATTAATTATTATATTAAATTTAATTGGTATAGTTTATGAATTATTTAATTTTTATAAAATTAAATATTATTTTTAAATATCACTTGAGCCTATAACTTACTAAACCACTACTTTTTAGTAGTTAGATTTAATTTTGTGAAAGTAGCTTTCAACAAAGGTGTTATCATCTATGGTTTTGTACTTTATATTTATTTAATCTATTAGTTTTTACCTCGTTTTGCTAGATTAATTTTTATTTTATAAATTAAGATGAGGTAAAATGGGGATGAATATAAACTATTAAAAATATTATTATGTTGTAAGTTTATTATAAGTATTAGGTTTGTATGTGCTTATTAACTAAATTTAAATAAAGTAACAAAATTATTATTTTAAACCATTACATTTCTCTTATATTTTTGTTTTTAAATTTAATTTAAAAAATGTTATAAAATTAAATTAAGATAAAATATTTATAAAATATTTAAAATATGTTAACATAATTTATCTTGAATTCTATCTAAAATCTACACATATTTTACACATATTTTCTATACTAAATTGTAGAATACCACTAAAAATATAGCTTACAGATTTCGAAATATGGTGATGTTGTTTTAGATTTTGTGGTATGAATTGAATCAGAACACAAATTGCCCATTGTAGTTCAAATTTTACAAGAGGTCCAATACAGAAGTTCTAGCCGAAGAGAATAATAAAGCTTAAAGATGATGGATTCACCTAGATGGTCTTCAATTTATCACGTAACGGAAGTTTTCAACTAACACATTCACTTGGAAAGAAACATTAATTTATAAGAACCAAACGACCATGACAAACAAGGTACGCCAGGATGAACATTGTTCACTCCACCATTTGAACCCTTCTTGTACAGTAGAAAAGACCCGGTAAGGAAAACCAAAAGACAAGGACAATGCATACCAGATGTGAAGAGTTCTGGCACATAGGAAAAACATGTGAGCATTTGTCTTAGATTCGGAGTGACACATAGAACATCTGCCTCGACCAAGCCATCCTTTCCTTTGGAGGACCTCCCAAGTGAGATTCCTGTTTGAGAAGACCAGCCAAGAAAATAATATCATTTTTAGTGGGCATGCCACCTTCCATAGTCTAAAAGGGTAGATCGGATCAACGCTTGTTGGATGGCAGACAGTCATTGCAGCATATATATCCTTTACCCGAATAGGCAGAGATGAATCCAGAAGGGACCATGCCAGATCATCCTTATTACCAGAGCGGAGAACCCCTTTGTTGGAAAGGTTCTGAATCACTGTAGTCCAAACAGGTCTCATGGTGATAGGTAATGATAAATCCTCCCCTTCCATCCATACAGGAGATGAAGATGACCATGATTTAATCAACTTATCCCATGTGAATATACCTTTTGAATGGATATAGGAAATCAGTCTGCGGGGCAGAAGAGACTCCAAACCATTAACAATTGGATCAATACCAATGATGATACATGAGCCCGAAAAAAACCTCCATCGTAAATTTTCCATGAAGAAAGGCTGTATTTTCCGGAAGATGAGCCATATAGCTGATCCTCTTTTGATACCTAATGAATTCCTTCTATACCAATAAACCATGCCTCGTCCTTTTAAATATTTTTTTATGTATGACATTACTCCATGGGTCAGTCCCATAAATGCCCCGATGAAGAGCTTTGCAAAGAAGGGCTTTTCCAAAGATTCTCATGTTAATAAGACCCCATCCTCCTGCCTTCTTCATCTTTGAGATAATAGCCATCTTAACTAGATGTATTTTGGACTGGTAAGATCTTCCTCCCCTGGACTCCATTCTGCTCCTAGTTTCAGAACTCTCGAATTGACTTGATGTCTCCATTCTGCTCCTAGTTTCGGAACTCTCGAACTGACTTGATGTTTTGAGGGTCTCCATTCATGTGCTTTCATTTGAGCCTGGGTCTCCGCTGTTTTTATGGCATTCCATTATCTATTGATGGTATCTCTGTGCTTCTTCATATTAGTCTCAGTGACTTCAATTTTTAAAATCTGTTATTGTATGTACTATGTTTCGACTGGATCTCTTTTCTAGTATCTGGCCATTGGGTAAAAATGGACTGAACAGATCTTTAGATTTTGTGTTTTTTCTGGACATTTGTCAGATTGGAACTATTTGCTACAGATTTTTGTATGTATACTAACTTTATATTCTCTTAATATAAACTATGATGCTTTTTCTCTATGAAAAAAAAAAAAAACATCAACATTAATTTATGTTAAAAACAATCTATTTTCGAACAATTAAAAGCGTGTCAAATTAGGGGTTGTAGTCCAAATTTACCGAGCGGTTACACAGGGACATTCTAGCCAAAATGAATCATAAAGCTTGAAAAACTAGGTTCAGCTAGGTGGTATTCAATTCTTCATGTTGACTTTGTTATCGAGGAAGTTTTCCACTTTTCATGTTGCCCGTGTTATCCTTTTTCATTCGTTCACAAGAAATGCCAATCTAGGTAAAAAAGTTAAACTGGAGGAAATGTTTTAGTTACGAATGAGTTGCTGCAATTAATAAGATAACGATTATAAAATTATCAAAAGTTATCATGTGTTTACATGAAAATGTTAATCTATGTTAAAAAGGTTAAATTTGAAGAAGTGTTTTACTTGAGAATGAGTTGCTGTAATTAATAACATAATATGGTGTTTTGATGTTGATTATAAAATCAATATAAATTTATTTTAAATATGGATCTATTATGAGCAGAGAAGGATGCAATTTTATTTTAAATATGGATTTCGTCATAAATATAGATTTAGATTTTATTTTAAATATAGATTTCATCTTAAATATGGATCTAGATTTCATTTTAAATATGGATCCAACATGAGGCCAGAAAAATCCAATTTCTTCAGATAAATTTTTTTATGAGTCTACATTATTTAAATATTTTGTATAATTATTTAAAATAAGCTCAATTATCAACTACCTAAAATGAAAAATAAATATTTTCATAAATACATATTCTTATATAGATATTTAAATAATTCCTTAAATATTTACATTACTTTATAATAATATTTATATAAATATGAGATTTATTTAATTTATTTTATAATAATATTTATAAAATGTGACATTTGAATACTAAGACTTGAAGTTAAAAATGAGATAATGAAATTCTAATAGCAATTAATTTATTAAAAAAAAAAACTAGTCATTTCTAATAGAAAAATAATATATTTATTTAATTTTCTATATATTTTAATATTTTAATTAAAAAGTTTAGTTTTTAATAAAAACATTTATGCATAAAATATTTTATTATAATATATATATTTTAAATTTTTTAATAATAATTAATTACTATAATTTTATTACCAAAATTTTACATATTAATTTTTATATATTTGATATATAATTTTTAAATTATATGTATATAATTAATTAATTAATTTCAAAAAGTTATTACTTCAATCTTATTTTGCTATTCATATTGTATAGTTTTTTCTCCCAATTGTGTTTTAATATATAGGTTCTAATTTTCACTAATTTGATGCAAATATTTTATTATATACTTAAAAATGATTTCAATTATATATATATATATATATTTTTGCATTATGTGTTTATCTTTAAATTTTAGTAATAAAATATTATCGTAATTTTTTTTTAATATATAATTGAACATATAAGTAAAAAATGTACATTATTAACAATGTATAACATTATATCTAATTATAATTAACCATGTTTAGCTATAGCTAATCATGGTTAAACATTGTCAATCATAATCAAATATGGTTAAACATGTTCTACCATGTATATTTAAAGCTAACCATAATCAATCCCTGGCCAACTATAAGAAACCAAAGTCAATAATAATAAACCATATTCAAAAATGCTAAAACACATTCAACCATAGTAAAGAATATCAACTATGATCCACTAATGGTAAAGCATATCAACTATGATCCACTAATAGAAACCATAAACATGGTTAACCATAGTAAACCATCATCAGACTTGTCAATCATAGTGAGGCACAATTAGGGAATTAATGGTTATGTCACATTGTAGCATTCATGAATATGCTACCACATTATGACCATCTAAGGGTTTTCTCACATTGTAATGTTCATTAAATGGCATGTCACATTATAACACATATCTTTTTCCTCATTACTACATGTACATTTATATTGTATTGCAACATTCCTCAATGGTTATGTGAATTTGGGACATTCATCATGGCCAACCTTAATGATTATGCCAACTTGCTATGTTATGTGGCATTGTGATGGTCATCATTTATCATTGCAATCATGAAAATTCCTTTACTATTGAATCCATGTTTGCTATAAGATAATAACCAAGTTGGATTATGACATTGTATCATGCTTATGCCACATTACAATCATCTTGTCTAACTTAATGGATGGAATGCATTGCAATGTTCATCAATGATAGTGGTCCAACTTAATGGTTGCAATGCATTGCACTATTCATCAATGATAGTGGTGCATTTATTTTTATTGATTTTCATTGCACGTGGTAGACATTATTTAATGGTTATTTAAGTTTTTGGCATTCATATTTTGACATTAATGATTATGTCACATTACTCTATTCATGAAATGCCATTTCACATCACAACATTTATTAATAGTTTTTTTGCATTGTTATATTATCATGCCACATTATACATTCCTAAAAGGTCTTGTACCATTCATGAAATTCCATTTCACATCACAACATTTCTTAATAGTTTTGTTGCATTGTTATATTATCATGCCACATTATATCATTCCTAAAAGGTCTTGTGCCATTGCAAAATTCACTAATAGAATTCCTTAATGATTTTGATAAATCCTAACATTCATCTTGGATAAATTGTATGCTACTTTCCCCAATAGTTATGTAAATTTGTAACATTAACCTTTGGCTATGTCTTCTGTTAAATTTAAGCTATGTCAAATTTCTATGTTATGTCTCATTATGATGGTTGTTGTTAGTCTTTAGAATCACGAAAGCCTATTTAATCCAAACAGATGGAAACCTATAATGTAATAACCAGGTTGTATTATTACATTCAAATATGGCTATTTTACATTGCCACATTCATCTTAGATGCCTTAATGGTTGCAACACACTATGACATTTGTTGAGTGTAATAGTGCATTGAAAATTTTTCGTTTTTGGTTAGTTGTGGTAATAGTTATTTCAAGTTGTCAAATTTTTTTGTGTCATTATTGACTATAACATTATGGTATTCATGAAATGTGATTCCATGTTATGACATTTTATAAGGGTTTTGACACATTGAAAATTTAAGTGTCATGTCACATTATGAAAATCATGAAGACGATTTTTTACAATGCAAGGTTAATTGAGGGTTATGTTGTATTATGAAGTTTCTTAATGGTTATCTCAAGTCATTACGTTAATTAGGCTAATTTCTATGTGAATTAAATGGTTACGCCAAATTCCTATGTTCCTATGTTGCATTGTGATGGTCATCATTACTCTTTACAATAAAAAATACTTATTTCCTACAAAATCCTTGATGACCTATAATGTGATAACCAAATTGGCTTAGGATGTTCCAACCATTGACCAAATTTAGTTTGATACAATCTTTGATGAATGTTGCTAACATAAATATCGAGGAATGTTGCATTGTGATGGTCATCGTTACTCTTTACAATCACAAATGCTTATTTACTACAAAATCCTTGATAACCTATAATGTGATAACCAAATTGGCTTAGGATGTTCCAACCATTGATAAAATTTAGTGTGATACAATCTTTGATGAATGTCGCAATCTAACATAAATATCGAGGAATGTAGAAACTCACGTGAATGTCTCAGTATGATGTAATTATTTAGTGAAGTATTTAGTGAAGTCATAACCCTTTACGAATGGTATAGTGTAGCAAAATCCTCAATGGATGTTGCAATCCAACATAACCACCCTGGAACATAACAATTTGACATATGTTAATCAAAGATGAATATAAAATAATCACAAAGCATTGTCAACCATGCTCAAACATAGTCAATTATTACCAACCATGATTAATAATAGTTAACATAATAACCATAGTCAAACATGGATATCCATAGTCAATAATTGTCAACATAATCAATCTTGTCAAAGTGAACCATAATTTGACATATGTTAATTAAAGATGAATATAAAAGAATCACAAAGCATTGTTAACCATGCTGAAACATAGTCAATTATTACCAACCATGGTTAATAATAGTTACACATAATAACCATAGTCAAACATGGAGATTCATAGTCAATAATTGTCAAACATAATCAATCTTGTCAAAGTGAACCATGCTATAATATGGTTTGGCATTACCAACCATCATTAACCATATTAAACCATATTAATCCATGGTAAAACATGGTCAATTATAGATAACCATGTTTAATCACAGTCATAAATGGTCAACCATGTTTAATCATGTCCAACCATAATAAATGATGCCAAGAAATATCCTTCGCCAATTGTGGTAGAAAATACTGAACAATTTTCAAATATGGGCAACCATATTCAATCATGGAAAAACATTGTCAGTCATAGTCAAAATGTGGTTAAACATGGTTAACAATGTTCTACTAGGTTTATCTATAGGTTAAATTACTAAACTGTAATAAAACCGAGTCAATTATAAGTAAACATGACTAAAGATCATGAATCATAATCAACCATGGGTAACCAAGGTCAATAATATTCAATGATATTAAAAAATGATATGATGCATTCAATCATATTAAAACATGTCAAATATAGCGAACCAAGTTTGATTGTACTCATCCCAATTCACTTATATTCAAAACATATTTGATGGAAGTTAATATTAAACAAAAATCAATTGAGTTAATGATGTAAAAATAATCAAACAAATCCAACCATAATCAACCATTGTCAAATACAATGGAACATAGTCAACCATTATAAAAGATGGTTAACCATAATCACACTTCTTCAATTATAGTCAACCATACTCACTCATATTCAACTATGTTTAGTGACGTTCAAAAATACACAACCATGATTAAAAAGACTATTCCTAACCAAGTTCGAATGTGGTTAACTATAGACAGCCATTGTTGATCATGTTCAACTATGTTGAAATATCCTCAACCTTTGCCAACCTTGGTTAAATATGGTCAAACACAACCAACTATCATCAACTATAGCTAAAAATGCTCAACAATAATAAACCATCATCAAACACGGTTAACCTTAGCTCATTAAATTCTAATACTCCCTATAGAATGTGATAAATATATGCAATTTAGTCTATGCATATATATATTGGTCATCATTAATGTGGTTGTTGCTAGTTATGGGTGGGTGCATAGAGATACATGTGAATAATCATTGTCATTTATTAATATGAATAAACTCAATAAACAACTTTAGTTATTAATGAAAAATGTTAATACACAACATTAACTTGGTTATTATATTAATATTAATATAAATTATGCTATAATGTTACACCTTTTTATTTGTAAGTTAATAGTGAAATTATAATAATAAAAAGGGAATATAATTGTAAAAAACATAACGAGTTATTTGTCTACCACTCAAGAAAAAAGAAATATAATTGTAGAAAACATAATGAGTTATTTTTCTACCACTCGAGAAACTATACTAAGAAAAATGTGTAAATCATGTAACCAAATTGTTTGTGACAAATTTAATATTGAAGGGTATATATAGAGATAATATTTGAATATATTTTTATATATTAACATATGCAAATGAATTTAGAATTATTTGGGGTGAAAATAAATTGTTATAAACCTTAATAACATATTAAATATGAGTCTATAGTATGGAAATCTACAATAAGAGAGATTTGATGGTTTCTATTCTAAGAGATGACATCATTATTGATATTGGTTTGTGATTATGGAGTTGGAATCTTGGATTTAATCTCCTTGAGATAAATGTAATCTTCATCAAGCTTAATAAAGTCTTGTATCAGGTTTCATCTCTATCTTGTAGTATTTTTCCCACCATTTTTTAAATTTGTGTGAATAAAGGTCCACTATGTATCAATATTTTGTTTTGTGCTCGATATATTATTGTGTTTGACATTGATTTCCCAGTTCCTCATCTATGTAGAAATTTAGTATGGTAATGCACTTGATCTAAGAATTTACTTCTATGTTAGAAATTTTCTCTTCAATATATGGGGGGTTTTATTCCCAATAGAAATCCACAACTTCTTAAGAAACCCTCTATACAACCAAGCTATATGGTCTTGACCCACTTATCACCAGTACTATAACACCCTCCAAATTTTGGCCTACATTCAAAGGATCATTTGAAATATTTTTTTGAGTTGTTAGAGTGATATAATACTTGTTTTCTAAGTTTTCAATTCCCTTTCTAAAAGAATCAAAAGTGTCATATTTTGTTAACTAAAGTGTCATTTTTTGTGAAGGGAAGTTATGGCACATATTTAAGAGTCAAATTCAATGCATTATATTATATTAAGGCATCATTTCTATCATAGGGACATGCATTGGAGTAATTTCTAAGGTATTGTGCACTTTCTCTTTGTATTTAACACTTGTGTCGTATGGTATATCTTAACTGTCGCACATGGATGTAAGTGTCTCTTTGTGGTTGTTCATTGAATACTTTTCTATTTTTGGTACTGAGTGTTTCCTTTTCATGTGGTTGATCATTTATGTGTCTTTGATCATGTTCAAGACCTTGTCATATGCTTCTACTCTTACCCTCTTGTTTCACTGATCTCACAATTAATCATTTTTGGAGTTTTCACTATCCTCCTAACGTGCTTAATCAATGGATAATCTTTCAGCCTCCTTCAATTGCACACTACATAGTTCTAATCCACAGTGAAGATACCTCTACCTCTTGGAACAGATTGTTTCCCTCAACTACGCATTCAAAAACTATAGTGCTTAGTCACTCAGTATTTCTGGTTGCACTTGCCTAATGACAAATTATTATTATCCCTTCATTTCTTTGCACACAATGCAATCATAGTGGAATTTGGACCCTATTCTAGACCCTTGGAATTCTCAAATACACAATCTCTAAACCTCTTCCTCATCCATTGTACACTCTGCAATGAGGGTGCCTAGTCATGCCTCCCTACCTCCTAGACTTTCCCACATCATAATATCTAACTTGCCTCTACCTCAGCTACTATGCACTGCATAGTTACAATTCCTATCACCTCACCCTTTGCCTCCTGCATCTACACACTACATCGAGGAAGGGTTCTCTCCCCAACCTTACACATTGTCCCATCACAATGAGCATGTTACATGAGAAACAATGTAGACTAGGTTATTTCGAGACTAATATTATCTTGTCATAAGTGAACTTCATTTGTAGGTTTTATTATCATAACATGGAAGGATTATGCTCAAGGAGGACATTAAGGAGATTCTGTAAGGAGACACTTTTGTAGGTGATACTCAAAGAGATCATCAAAAAAAGAGACAAAGGGACACTGGAATATCATAGATAGATGAAGATCAAGATGACATGCTAGACTCAAATACTATAATAATCCCCTTTGGAGGCCGAAGATGAAGTACAAGCAAGATCAATCATGAATATTTGAATACAACAACAAAGAGAAGAGCTTCGCATTAATACACTACAATGAAGTCTTATGTCATCATCGCTACATCATGGCTTCTCAAAGTGTCACCACAAACATCATATGTTGTTAATGTATTTTTCCACGATTTGTGGAATCTAATATTGTACTTCCAAAAATGAGAAAATGTAAAGTGTGTGGATGCCCGAGGGTCCCTCATGGAATGAGAAAAAACACTAGAAAGTTCTAGTCACGTAGAAGCTCAAAGGTCACAAAGGAATTTGAAAAGTCACATGGAAGTTCAAGAGTCATGAGGGAGGTCAAGAATCACAACAGAGGTGGAAAATTGCCTTATTTGTTATAAATACACCTTCATAGATCAAGCAAAGGAATTTTCACCTTGCCTTCTTGAGCTAGGAAAATGAGAGAATATCATCGTTTTGATGAGTAAGTGGTGGCTTAATGTTCCACTATTGAAGCTAGGGTTTTATCATTGTAATGGTGTATCTTGTGACTTTGACTTAATGATTTGAAGCTCTTGGACTGAGTGCACTTTCATGCATATGATGTGAATGATTATAAGACTATTATTTTATTTTTTGCAATGTATGTTTATGTTTATACATCTAATGAAAATGAACTATTTCGTTGTCATTCATATGCATATTTGAATTGTGCATCTCTTGCTTTCATGATCATTACTTCTTTGTGAACTATTTCCAAGATAATTAATGATTATTTTAAATGTATGTATATGTCTTTATTAGGATAGTATTATTACTTTTCTTCTAAAGACTCACTTTCTCTTCCCTTTCATGAAAGAAAACTTATACACTTTTCAATTAAGAACCTCACAAGGCTAACTTAATTTCTCATCTCGAAAGTATGTGTACTCTCTTATGTTGTTTTTGTTAGCCAAGGAAAATCATTAAGAATATGTCATCCGTGCCTATTTCACAAATGGGTATCCTACTCCAAACGGTGTGAGTTCTAATTGGGACTTCATATTGCGGAGACCCCCTATTTTTTGGTGGTTTCGAGAACCGTAAACATCTTGGTGCTAGAAGGACAAATGCCTTCTTATGGTTAATAATTCACCATATTCACATAAATAACCTTCTTTTTCAGGTATCATTGTGTGAGCCCAATTCCAACTCATATATCTAAGAAAGAAGAGTCATCTCACCAAGGTGTGGACCATGCTTACAAATCCACTTATGATCAACTCTAGACAATTTGGCCTATTACTCACCAATTTCCTAGAGCTCTTGGATTACTTCTTGTCACATCATTCTTACTCATATGAAAAAATGATAGAGACATCTCGCCATGGTGTGTTAGTTTCTACAGTGGAAGTTGCATTACTTCTTTTCACATCCATTCTTCCTCATATGAAAACAAGGATAGAGACAACCTGCCTTGGTGTGTTAGTTTCTTCTGTGGAAGATTTGGTTACTACAACCCTTGAATATTTACGTGACTCTTATAGAGAATCATTTTGTTAAGGAGACATTCCAAAACCTATTATGAAAAATATAGAGGGACATGGGGAGGATTTTGACCTTTCTAACAATGAACAACTAAGAGATAGTGTACTACTAAATAATAACAAAAATATGAATAGGTAAGGAGAAGACACCTTAGAATCACATAATGAAGAGGAGGAGGAGAACGAAGACATGGTTGATTAATAACTGGATTGGATCACCAAAGGGCATATTTCTCTTTTGGACCTTCATTAATTACAAAATCATCCATAAAAATTTCTTACAAAGTATGATCCAAACAAGTAAGCGAAGGCTGAAGATCATGTTGATGACTTATACTTACATATAAGGATGTTAGAGGTGTGTATTCATTATTTTTCTTGTATATTATTTTCATAAACTCTTAAGGGTAGAGCATCAGTTTGGCACCATAGCCTTCCACCAAATTCAATCCATAACTGGAGTGAGTTTAAACAATTTTTCTTAGAAAAAAATGTTGATGATAAATCTCCTGCTATGTTACTCAAGGAACTTTGAAACATTAAGATGGGGGATAAATAAAATGTTAAGTATTTTAATTAGATATTTACTCATATTTTGAACAAGTTCCCCACTGATGTGCAACCTCATGATTCAATCACCTAGGATTATTATACAACTTCCTTGCCCACGAACATTTCAATTTTTGTGAAATGAGTTGTGAAGGAAAATTTGGCTCTTAAATTTGTAGAAGAAATAACTATTGACAAGTTCTTAAAGTCTATTAGAGTCATTCTTGAACAAGAAGATTTAAAGGACTCCAAAGACATTGGTAAAAAGTCTCTAGCCTCTTCCACTAATACTAAAGGGAAAGATCCTTTCGACATGGAAATCTTGACTAAGTACTTGAAGTAGTTAAGAAAAGAAGTATATGAACTTAGAAGGAAGTCAAGTGAGGCTTCTACTAATAATAAGTTCTTTAAGTTGGAATTTAAAAATAAAACCAATCAATTGGAAAAATCTACAAAAATCTGTAATGTTGTAATTAACGATGAGAACCTTGGCATGGATAATGATTTTATTTTTCACCAAGAAGAACATTCTAAGAAAACATTCCCACAATGGAAACATAATGTGAATGTTGTGGTTTTCAATGGCACAGGAAGTTTTTCAGCAAAAGAGAATTTAGAGTAGACTGAAGAGATTGATGAACCATCCTTGATAGAGGAAAACACAAGTGTCAGTGATTCAATTTTCACATTTGATATTATTTTGAATAATGTTTGACAAGGTGTTAGTGATCCCCTAGTGGTTGAAGCTCTTCCTCAACAACCAAATAAGAAATATAACTTGAGGATCAAAGGATCGGTGCCCAAGCAAGATGTGAGGAAGAAATTGTTGAGGAAAATGTTACCTTCTAGTAATATTGCTTAGAGAACTCATAATAAATCTAAAAATTCTCAGCCTAAAAAAAAAGAATCTAAAAATAATAAGAACAATTTCGTCACTCCTAAGATATTGAGCAAAGTTTCACCACCTACCACTTCATCACACCTTGTCAAAGATGAAGACATTGAGTACAATATCATGGAGAATATGAAGAAGGCTCGTGTTGATATTTTTATCTATGAGCTAGAAAATATGACAGGCCAGCGTGAATTGACCATCTAGGCATTTACATCTCAAACTCCATCAGGTAAGATAATTTATGCTTCCCAAACCTCGTTTAGTATGTCTCCCACTATTTTTGAATCAATAATTAATGTTGCTAATGTACAATTTGAATATAATTTCCCCCCTTTTCTTTAAACATTTGAAATTTTCAATTATAATGCCCATAATTTCCTTGTTGATTCTCGTGAATTTATGAATGTTAGGCCTTTATTTGTTGCAAATAAACTCAATGAAAAATGGGATAAGGTTGCTGTCAAATCATACAATTAGATAGATCTCTAACGCAAGAAAAACTAAACGATGTTATAATTCATCTATGTTGTAATCATAGAGTTCACTAATGTATTAATATTGTCATTGCGGACATTCCATAAGGTTATGGATTACTTTTAAGTATATATTGGTCTAGAAATTTGCAATTATACTTTTCTACTATTTGGTCGCATTTATGGCTTCCCTATAAAGGCAATAATAATTATATTTGAGTTCAAAGTAAGCCTTTCATGAATCATATTGTTACAACACTTGAAGCTCATAATGAGCCAGTTACCTTTGCATAAGTAATATTGAAAAAAAAATTCTTAGAAGTTGATCATGGATGTTATCTTGATCAACCATCACTTCTACCACTAGATACACAGTTGGAACTCCTTCCTTGCAATCCAAATGGTGCAAATGACTTTTGCAATATAATTGTCAATAGTACTAGCATAGAAACTAACCCAATTGCTACTAACATTTAGACATATAATTTTGGTGGTTCGAAAACATAGGCTCAGGTTCTGGAGTTGGTTGCATTCTGATTGAACCTCAGAAGGACAAGTATATGATTTTATGCCGATTGGAGATTGAGTGCATGAATATCATTGCAGAATATGAAGGACTTATATGTGGACTAAATAAATACATAGACCTGAAAGTGGAAGCATTAAAGATAATAAGTGACTCAGAGATTGTTACATGGAAGGCACATAATTCTATTCATTACGTGTCACCTAATCTCAAAAACTATTATCAAGAGGTATGGCATCTTATTTCTTTCTTGCAAGAATTTAATATTAATTTTCTTGATAGGGTAACTTCACAATGTAGCCATATTTAGCTAATGTTGTTTCTATATTATCACCACTAAGAGATAGTTTTTTTATTGAGATTATTTGTAAGCCATCCATACCTAACAACATTACTAATTTACATGTATATAATGAAGACCAAAAAATATTTCATTTTATGGCTAATGTTGATGTGTTTAAAGATGCGGTGATTGGCGTTAATGAACATGAAGAGTCTTTGTAGGAATTATCTCAGGTACATAAAGGAAATCCCATGCCTAAGGGTTTGTCATCTTTAGGGAATATTATGACGTGAAAATTCTTTTGAATGGACCAATCAATCCAAAGACACAAAGTTCCACATTGTTGCATGAACAAGTTAACTTGGTCACCAAGGAAGATCTAAAATATGTGAACATCACACATGTTGTTCTCCCCAAGAGTAACAAGTATTTGTTCATCTTTTCAAAGAGTATTGATATGTGCTCACATGGACATGTGATGAATTGAAAACATATGATACACAAATTATCCGACACATAATACCTACTAAAGATAGGGTAAATCCATTTCAACAAAATTTGAGAAAAGTTCATCCTACACTTGAATACCTAATTCAGAAAGATTTGAGGAAGATGCAAGATGCTTAGATCGTCTTTAAAGTTCATCATTATGTTATGAAACCAGCTCACAAAAAGATATAAATGATAGATCAATTACTTAAAAATCAGCCTCTTCGAGGGGGAAACCTCCTTTACATTACACAAATGAAAAAATCTTTGATGATACAAATGACAAGACCTCCTTTCTATATATAGGACTCTAAGGGGTCCCAATAAAAGCAGAGTCTACATAACAATAACATTGTAGGGGCACAAAAATAACCATAGTGGGCGTCTATGGGGCATAATAACAACAACATGGGGACTATATGGGCACAATAATACAATAAGGGGGTTGCACTAATAAAAATAATGGGTTACACTAATAGTATAGGGACCTAACATGCCCCTCTCCTTCAAAAAGTGTTGTCCTCAATGCTTGAGTATTTCTGAATGCTTCTATATAAAATTCTCATCCTCCCATGTGGAATCTTTAGCAGTTAAGTTCTTCCACTTCATGAGATACTCTGAAATCGATCGATTTTGTAGCTGTCAGGTTCTTGTTTCCGTCACTTCTTCAGGTTCAAATATGATTTTCCATTCCTCTTCATGTTCTAAAAATATTGCTTGAACTGGTACCTTGTCACCTATAACCTTCTTTAAGCATGAAACATGGAAAACTAGGGGCACTCGGGAAGATGTAGGAAGCTCCAATTTGTATGCCATAGTACCAATATTTTGCATCACTTTATAAGGAGCATAGTACGTTGGTGATAATTTATTATCCTTCTTAGCTTGCTTGAGGGACATCTATTTGTATGGTTGTAGTCGTGAAAATACCTAGTTGCCTATGTCAAAACTTCTTTCGTTACGTTGTCCATCTTCCTATTGTTTCATTTGATTCTGTACAAAAGTGAGGTTATCCTTTTTCTTCCTGTTATGTCCTTCTATGTTGAGATTTTCAGGAGTGGTAATTCCTTCCAATGCATTACAAAATATGGTAGGATTCATTTCTTCCTTCTCTTGGGTTGTTTCCTGGTGTATATCTTCTTCTTTTGACGTTTCTTGATCCTTTTCTTCCTCCTCTTCATAATCAATGTAAAATAATTTCTTCTCATCACACTTATGACATTTAGTGTATTTGTTATCACAACTGTAACAAAAGTGATTTTCTCCTCTTTCTTCCAATTGTTGTGGTGTAAACCTTGTATTTTTGGAAGACTAGGAGCAACAACACTTCCATCTTTATAATTGTGAGTGGTAGGATTTCTTGTTTCCATAATTTTTCTTTCATTTTTTCTTGCCAACCTGAATCCCTTCTCAAATGAATCAGGTTCTTGAAGATGAACCTCATGTTCAATGTTATCCTTTAAAGTCCTTATGAATACATCAATCCTCTGCTTCTCTAGAATATCATTTACCCTTATATTCAATTTTTGGAAGTCCTCAATGTGCTCTACCATTGAACCCTTTTGTTTGAGATTTATCGGTTGGATAAAGAAGGTGTTTGTCTTTGTATCCTCATAATGTGCTATCATTTCCTCCATGAAAATTAACTAGGTGACAAGTGGTTTACGAGAAAAAATCCCTTTATACCAAAAAAATTGATTCGGTTCTAAATATAAAGATGAAATACGTACCTTCTTCAACAATTGCACATCATGTAGATCAAAATATTTCTCCATCTGTAGTATCCATGTTATGGGATCCTTGCCGTCAAACGTCCTCATATCGATCTTTGCAATATGGTGGGTCTTCAATCCAATGTTAGATTCTATGAAATCATGATTAACATTTAATTTTTCTCATGATGAGTTTCTTCTACTACCTTTTCGTCATTAGGATGCCTTTCTTGTAGCAGCCTTGTCCCACCTTCCTTCCAACCTTCCATGTCTTCCTTCAAATAGTCCATGCCTTCCTTCAAATTTGCTTCTCTACCATTGATATTAGCTTCCATGGCATATATAAAACTATTTATCTTAGCTTCGATCACATTCTTCAGATCATCTATCCAATTTTTCTTACTAGTTGTTTCTATTTTCTCGATTCAAGTCATTCTTTTTCTTGCTTTTAGGAGCTTGATCTTGAATCTGTTGTATCTCTTAAATTTCGAATCTCCAAGGTTTGAAATTGCGACCTAGAGTAGCCCTCTGCGTCCTCTTTCCAATTCCACTAGTCTAATAGAAATTTGATTCTTCAAGGAAGAGGTATGTCCAATCTCCCAAGATGACCTGATTATATATGTTTTTAATAGAGTAAACTTGTATAAAGCGCCACCTGTCATTGTTTCGACCTTCAAACTTGAAAGAAATACACAAAAAATTATGGTCCATCCTCTTTCTATAACTTCTTACGAAATTTGAAATTGATGCTTACAGAGAAAGTTATGATGCTTTTCCCAAGATCACCTGTTTGGGATGTATCCAAAAAACCTAAATTTATTGGATCGTATCTCCGAGAATATAGCGAAACAAGATCTGAAATTTGGGCACACATTTCACCAATATTTCAGCTCCAATGGGTTTTAATTTCAATGTTTGAACCTTCGTAGGCAAAAGATTATAGCGACAATTCCACGATGGCCTGTTTGAGATGGAATTTTGGAGCTTGCAAAAACCATAACTTCCTCAAATCATATCTTTGGAAATATAACGAGATGAAAATTAACTAGGTGACAAGTGGTTTACGAGAACAAAGCCCTTTATACCACAAAAATTGATTCGGTTCTAAATATAAAGATGAAATACATACCTTTTGCAACAATCGCACATCATGTAGATAAAAATATTTCTCCATCTGTAGTATCCATGTTATGGGATCCTTGCCATCAAATTTCCTCATATCAATCTTTGGAATATGGTGGGTCTTCAATCCAATGTTAGATTCTATGAAATCATGATTAAAATTTATTTTTTTCTCATCATGAGTTTCTTCTACTACCTTTTCATCATTAGTAGGTCTTTCTTGTAGTAGCTTTGTCCCACCTCCCTTAAGACCTTCCATGTCTTTCTTCAAATATTCCATGTCTTTCTTCAAATCTACTTCCCTACCATCGATATTAGCTTCCATGGACCATATAAAAGTATTTATCTTAGCTTTGATAGCATTCTTCAAATTATTTATCCAATTTTGCTTACTACGTGTTTCTATTTTCTTGATTTGATTCATTCTTTTTATTTCTCTTAGTAGTTCAATCTTGAATCTGTTGTATCTCTGAAATTTCAATTCTCCAAGGTCTAAAATTGTGACCCACATATCCCTCTATGTCCTCTTTTCAATGCCACCATTTTGATCGAAATTGGATTCTCCAAGAAAGAGTTATGCCCAATCTCCCAATATGACCTGATTATATACTTTCAATAGAGCAAACTTGTACAAAGTGCCACGTGTCACTATTTCAACCTTCAGACCTGAAAACAATACAAAGAAAATTAAAGTTCATCCTATTTCTGTAAATTCTTAAGAAATTTAAATCTGATGCTCAGAGAGGAAGTTATGATGATTTTCCCAAGGTCACCTGTTTAGGATGTAATTCGAGATTGTACAAAAACCATAAATTTCTTAGACTGTATATCTGGAAATATAGTGAAACAAGATCTGAAATTCAAGCTCGAGTATCACCGAGATTTCCACTCAAATAGGTTTTAATTTCAGGGTCTGAACCTTCATAGAAAAAAATTATAGTGAAAATGCCATGATGACCTATTTGAGATGGAAGTCTGGAGCTTGCAAAAAACCTAACTTCCTCAGATCATATCTCCGAAATTATAGGGAGACCAAATCTGAAATTTGGACCCAAGGTTTAGAAAGATTTAGAATCAAATGGGTTTTTTGTAAGCTTTTGAAACTTCGAAGATGAAAATTTATAGTGATTTTCCACAATGACCTGTTTCGAGCAACGAAACCCTAGAATCCAAAGCTCTAATACCAAATGTTATGAAACCAGCTCACAAAAAGATAGAAAAGATAGATCAAAGACTTAAAAATCAGTTGCTTCGAGGGGGAAACCTCCTTTACATTAAACAAGTGAACAAATATTCGATGATACAAATGACAAGACCTCATTTTTATATATAGGAGTTTAAGGGGTCCCAATATAATCAGAGCCTACATAACAATAATATTGTAGGGGCACAAAAATAACAATGGTGGGCTTCTATGGGGCATAATAATAACAACATGGGGACTATATGGGAAAATAATATAATAAGGGGGTTTCACTAATAACAATAAGGGGTTACACTAGTAGTATATGGACCTAACACATTCTACCCAGGCCTCCAACTTGGTTCCTCTCGTAATGAAGTCCAGACAAATATGTTTATGTGTAAGTTTTCACAACCTGAACCAAGCTTTAGATAAATATAGTAATCCCATGCCATTTATGGAATAGAAACTCCAAATGGTATCTAGGTAAAATATGTTCTCACTATTAGATGGATTTTCAGAATGCAACCAAGTTCTAGTAGAAGAAATTGACAAATAAAAATGACCTTCAAGACTAAATAGGGTACATTCTCTTTTCAAGAAATGTCGTTTATACTTATAATCGTTAGTGCTATCTTTCAATGGGATATGGACATCTCATTCTGATGACTAGTCAGACAAAGTGTGTTTTTTTACTTAGATGATGTTACAATATTTTCAAAGAAATTATCTTACCACTTTCATCATCTACAACAAATCTTTGAGCAACGTAAAAAATATTGTATAGCTTTAAATCCAAATAATAACATCTTCATACTGTACAAGGAAAACCTCTTGGGACACATTATAACTAAGAGAAAGATTAAAGTGGACCCATAGTGGGTTAAGACTATTGCTAAAATTCCCTTTCCCATGAACAAGAAAGCCATGCAATCCTTCTTGGGAAAAACTTACTTTCTCTAGAAGTTTATCTCAAATTATGCACAGATTGTTAAACCTCTACAATAAATGATCAAGAAGGATGTTATTTACAAATGGGACTACAGGGAGAAAGATTTTTTCTCCCATATTAAACGAGTGATTGTTGATGCTCCAACATTATATAGTCTATAATTTAATAAATATTTCTTGTTGTATACTTTTTCTTCTAACACATCTATTGTAGTCGTTATCACTCAGAATGGTAGTCAAAGAAATGAGTGGTTGGTATCATTTTTGGGTGCTAGCCTATAGGTATAATATTTGAATTATCCCACCACAGATAAGAAATCCTATGTATTTTATAAGGAGATGAATCACTTTAGGCATTACCTCTTTCAAATTGATGTTATCATCCTTGTGCCTCACCCATTGGTTAGATAACTCTTTGTGCTACAAGACTTGGGTAAGAGGAGGGAAAACTAGATGATAATCCTTAGAGATTATGATCTAGTATTCAAGCTAGTTTGTATAATAAAAGGCCACTATCTCTATCAACTTACAAAATAAGCATTAAAATCACTGAAAGAGGATTCTTTCAGATGGGAATAGTAAATTTAAATATACAATATTGAGGAAGTTACCCCTACAAATGTAGCCACATCTTGGTACATTAGTGTATAGGGGGGTTCCTCTTAAATCCTTATCTTACCATCATGTTCGTGGTGTGATTTTCCCAAAGATCCATAATGGTGTCCTACTTAGATGCTTAGAAGCATAGTATTAAGAAAGGGTATTAAAGGAACTTCACGATGGACCAACTAGTAGGTACTACACAGGAAAAACTATAGCTCACAAAGAAATGTGGGCCAAATATTATTATATCACACTACTTAAAGATGCACATGCATACACCCATAAGTGTCTTGTATGTCAAATATGTGTTGGTAATGATAAGAAGTCAACCATCCCAATGAAACCCATTATCATTGAATAACCTTTTCAACAATGGGGATCAAGTGTTATTAGTGATATTTTTCCTCATTCATCAAAGAAACACCGATATATCCTAACTGCCACATATCACTTTACTCGATAGGCTAAAGCAGTTCCATTGAAGTAAGTGAGTGAGCTGGAAGTCACTTACTTTCTCAAGTAGAATATAATCACCAGGTTTGGCATTCCTATGTCACTTGTTTTTTAAAATGTAACTTACATTAAAGAATTACTATTTTTCATTGGAAAATGGTATTTTTTAAAGAACTCATCTAACTATTACCCGTAGGAAAATAATTTAGCTAAACCTACTAATAAGAATATAATTCACATCATAAAGAAAATCATTTACTCTAAGCAAAGGAACTGGCATAATGCATTGGTGAATGCACTATGGGCTGACCTTGTTACATCAAAATCCTCTCTAAATATATCCCCTTACTTATGCACAGAAAATAAGTTATCCTTCCTCTGAACCTATACGTCCTAGCCTTACAACTTTCTCAGGAATCTCCAAGTTAACCATGTCTTGTTGTTCACAATAGGATAGACACCCTTTGTAAATTAGAGGAAGAAAGACATTAAAGGAAAGGAAATTTTGTTGTGAAGAAGAGAGGTATCAAGCGTTGGTTTGACAAGAATTCAATCAAGAATCGTGATTTCAATGTGGGATACCTAATATTTGGATGGGATAAAGCTCGTGAAGAGAAAGGTAAACACACCAAATTTTAATCCATGTGGATAAGACCCTTTACCATTCATGATAAGCTTGGCCACATACCTATCGTGTTTAATATTTGGATGGAAAGATTGAATACCTTCTCGTTAATGGACAAGATCTTAAACATTATTTTCAGTAGCAATCTTGGGTTGCATTTTCTCCTATGTACACATTTATTTCTTTTTGTTTCTTCTATTCTTATTTTCTTCATGTCATGTCTTATTTTTTATTTATTTTCTTTGTTTTAGTCAACATACATAAATAAGAACACGTGTGAAATTGTTTTCTTTAGTTTTGACAAATGTAGAAAAAGTTTTAAAGGGATTTATAACAGTCAAAAACACTTGGTTAACTTTTTGTCCCTCTTCTTTGCTTGGGCCTAATATCTTTCAGGTCAATGATGTCTAAATCGAAAATATGATTCATTCCAAATGGTAAACTTTAAGAAAAACCATGATACTGTAATTATTTTAGGATATTCATTCCTTGAATTTATATGGTAATTAAATGGTGTTTTTCTTGCCGATTAAATTGAGTATAGAAGGGAAAGGAGAAAACTAAGAGCGAGCATATCAATTTCAAACATATATAAGAGTCTCTTCAAAAGGAATAACGTCTCTTTCTCTCAAGAAGTTGGGATCCATTTTAAACCCTAGTGATAAAACATCGATAAAATTCCAAAGAGCATATTGAAAATAAAATAAGGAGTGAAAGAAGAGAAAGTCTTCCTGCACAAAGAGATGAAGCAAGAAACTTCGTTAGGGTACTAAATAGGCTTGCTGGCAGTGAAGAAATGCCTTTTTTTCCTGAAAGTCACACCATTGAGGTATTGAACAGGCCTGCTCATAGCAGAGAAACACCATAGATGGAACTAAAAGTTTGATCATTCTAAACTTGTCAATACATATACTATCCTTTTAACAAATCGAAACAATTGAGATATGGAAATCCTTGTCAATGTGTTTGAGCCAAGAAAGGGAATAGGAGAGACTAAACCTATGACTAGGATAGGTGGAAGAGTTGGGGTGATCCACATAGAGAATCAATACTTCCTAAAAGACTAGAATCTATGTACAAATATTGACTTGAATAGAGAAGTTGGGGTTCTTCCAGTGAATTGCCAAGTGTTCACAATGCTACAACACCCTCAAAATTTTGTCCTATAATCAAATTTTCAGGCCTCGCATTGATCATGTGAATAGTAATTTTGATTTTTTATATTTATATAATACTTTTTTTCTAAGTTTTCAAGTCCCTTTCTAAAAGAATCCAAATTTTCACCTTTTGTTAAGTGAAGCTTCATTCTTTATGAAAGGAAGTTATGACACATCTTTAAGAGGTAAACCCAATTCTTTCTCTTGTATTAATGGATCATTCCTATCATAGGCACATGCATTGGACTCATTCCTAAGGTATTTCATAATTCCTCTTTGTATTTTACATTTTTGTCATAAGGTATATCTTAAGTGTCACACTTGGAGGTAAGTGTTGCTTTATGGTTTTTTCAATGAATAACTATTGATTTTGGGTACTGAGTTTTCCTTCTCATGTGGTTGATAATTTATGTGTGTGTGATCATGTTCAAGACCTTGTTATATGATTCTACTCTTACCCTCTTATTTCATTGATCTCACACTTAGTCATTTTTAGATTTTTCACTCTCCTCACAACCTGCTCAATCAATGGTTAACCTTTTAGACTCCTTCAACTACGCATTGTGCATTCCTACGACATAATGGAGATGCCTCTACCTCTTGGAACCACAAACTACATAATCATTGAGGAAAATCTCCCTCAACTGCGCATTGATCAACTACAGTTCTCAATCAACCAGTCTTGATGGTCGCATGTGCCCAGTGCACAATTTTGATCATCCCTTCCTTTCTTTGTTCACTGCAAAATCACAATAGATAGTGGAGCCTCTTTTGGACCCTTGTAGTGTTTAACTACACAAACCCTTGATCCTATCCCCCATCTACTGTGCACTATGCAATCACAGTGACTAGTCATGCCTCCCTACCTCCTGGACTTGCCCACTGCGTAATATCTAACTTACCTATCCCTCAACTATTGTGCATTGTGGAGTCATAATGCCTAGTCCCTCACCCATTTTCTCCTACTAAACATTGCACCCAAGAAGGCCTCTCTCCCCAACCTTATGCATTTTCCTATCACAGTAAATGTTTTATATGATAAAAAATATAGATTAGGTGATTTTTGGATTGATAATGTCTTTTCATGAGTGAACTTAATTTGCGAGTGTTATTATCTTATCATGGCATGATGATGGTCAAGGAAGAAATTGAAGAGATGTTTCAAGAAGAAACTTGTGGAGGTGAGACTCAGATAGATCATTAAACAAAGAGATAAAGGGACAATGGACTACTACTAATGGATGAATATCAACATGACATGGATGAATCTAATTTTATAATCAACCCCTTTTTAGGTTGAACATGAAGTATAGGAAAGACCTATCATGAAAGACAACAGAAAAAATGATATCTTGGCATTGATACAGTACAACAAAGTCTTATGTCACCATCACCAAGTCAAGGCTTCTCAAAGTGTCACTACAAAATTCATATGTTGTCAATGTATTCTTCCACAATTTGTGGAATGTAATATTGTATTTTCAAATATGAGAAAATGTAAAATATGCGGTAGCCAAAGGGTCACACATGGAATGTGAAAAGTCACTAGGAAGTTCTAGAGTCATGTATAAGCTCAAAGGTCACATGTGAATTCAAAAATTCACATGGAAGTTCAAGAGTTGTGAGGGAGGTCAATTGTCACAAGGGAGGTGGAGAGTCACCTCATTTGTTATAAATACAACCTCATAGCTCGAACAAAGGAATTTTCACCTTCACTTCTCAAGCTAGGCATAGGAGAGAAAAGCATCCTTTTGAGGAGAATTGGCGGCTTAACATTCCACTATTGGAGCTAATGTTGTATCCTTGTAATGGTGTATCTTGGAACTTTCACTAAATGATTTGAAGCTCTTGTAGACGAAGCACTTTCATGCATATTTCGTCAATGAATGCAAGACTATTCTTTCATTGTTTTCAGCGTATGTTTACGTTTATACAAACTAATGAAAATAAACTATTTCATTGGATTTAGTATGCATCCTTGAATTGTGTGTCTCTTGCTTTCATGATCGTTATTTCTTTTTGAACTATTTTTCAAGATAATTAATTATTCTTTTATATGTATGTGTGTGTCTTTATTAGGATATTACTATTAATTTTATTCTAAAGACTCACTTTATATTCCCTTCTATGAAATAAACCTTATACACTTTACAATTGAATACTTCACAAAGACAGCTTACTTTCTCATCTTGAAAGTATATGCATACCCTCTTATGTTGTTTATTATAGGAAAGGAAAATAATCAATAATATAGTAGTCAAGCCTATTTCCTGGATGAAGCTCCTACTCCAAATGGTGTGAGGTCTAATTGGGACTTCATATCAGGAAAACCCCCCATATGTTGATGGTCTTTTTCATCATCAACAACACCCCTTAAACCTCAACAATTTCCTCTCCCTCCGAGCATGATAATGAACCCATGGATAGATCCCTAGGGATAATAATACATAACTAATAATAGAGAGGAGAGCTCACTAGGTATGAACATAGAGATAAAGTTAATGCCACCTGACCCTCACCATGTAGTAGATGTCATGTACTTTTTCCATCTAGTTCCTCAAGCTACATGGAAGATTTAGCCATATGAGATGGCACTCATGTCCTTATCATTGTGCATGGTGAGCCTTTCTTCCTTAACTACCTATTTGGGATATAAAGTTGCAACATCAAACTAATTATTATATGAAATATAAATTATAATAATCAATAATTAGAAAATTATTTAACTTTAGTTAACCCTGTCTAAATATTTTAAATTATAGTTGACCAAATTTTGCTATGGTTAAAAAAGTTTCAAGGGATAAAAACATATTTAACTCAATTTAGTTTTCTTGATTGTTAAAATTAATCGAGTATATTTGACCATAATTGAATTTGAAAAGTATGGTTCACTTCAGTTGAAATGTTTTACTATGCTTTAATCTTATTTATCATGTTTGAATATGGTTCATTGTTTCCAGCTTAGTTAGCCATGGTTGATCATGGTTGACTTTTGTACGTTTAGTTATGGTTGACTAGGTTTGACAAAAGCTAGTTATGGACAAACATGTTTTACCATGGTTAGATGGATTTAGTGTATGGTTGATAATGGTCGGCATTTTTATACTATAACTTATCATGGTTGGATATTATTAATTTTTATTGACCATGGTTAAACATGGTCAACCATGTTGATGATACTTGGCTATGTTTGACACCATGGTTAACAATGGTTGAAGATTTTTTAACATGGTTGAGTCATAACTCACCACTATTGAATATGGTTATCCATGTTCGAGCATAATTGAACATAGTTGAAGAAGAGTGATTATGTTTGACTATTGTTGAGTATATTTGAGAATGGTTAACTATGTCTACTTATTGTTAAAAATGGTCCATTATTGTTGGCTTTGTTGAGAATTATTTTAATATAGCTCACTTTAGTTGACCAATGCTTAATTTGGTTAACCATGTTTAAATATGGTTAATTATAGTTCACCCTTGAAAACCATGGTTGGTTACCCATGGGTGATTATAAATTGACATTTCCTACTCATGTCTGCTTGCAATTGAACATTTTGGATTATGGTTAACTATCCTTAACCATGGCCAACTATAGATCAACATTATAGAATATGGTTAAGAATGTATGGTTCATTATGTTTAGCCATGGTTGACTATGGTTAGACATGGGTAACCATGGTTAAATATGATTGGACATGGTTGAATATGATCAGTGATGGTTTGCCATGTTTGACCATGCATTAATATTGATCCGAATTTAAACAAGAACGTAACAAATTAAAGAAATAACCATAAATACAGAGATGAAGTAGAAATAATACTTCATTTCATTAATGTAAAACGCTGAAATATGCTTACAAACAGAAATGGAAATAAACTAGCTAGGGCGATGGTAGCTTATCTTGTAGAAGAGATGTGTTGACTACATGCCTCTGAATTGTGTTACAATGAGGCTCAAAGGCATATTTATTATTGAGAAATAATGGAAAACCCTAAACATCCAAAAACCTAACCCTAGGAGATGAAGCACCACACTATGGACCCCGTTTTGGGTAAATTGGTACATCAACTTCCCGGGGTCATAATGTTGTCATACAATCTCCATTTGACATGCACCGTAGCTCATTAGAAAGATCTATCTGAGGACTACAACTTTGGGAAGAGGAACATAGGGGCATGGACCCATGTTGCTCCTAGTTTTCCCAAAAAAACGTTGTTTAGGGCCTCAAAACGACTCTGGAAGTTCAGGACCCAAAAAATTGCTAAAAATAGTAAACTATGCTATAATTAAGGAAACTGAAAAACTAAAAGAGGCAGTTGTGGGGGTCCAAGTGGGATAGGTGGGTGGCCACCAACATCCACCTAGATTTACTATATATTTAAGCATGATTTACTATGGTAGACCATCTTCGCTCATAAATGATTGTGTTTTAAATGATGGTTAACTACCAAGGTTGATTATGTTTGACCATTATTAACCATGTTTGGACACATTTGACTATGGTTTACTATGGTTAAGAAAGACTAACAATTGATTAAGAGGTTTTCTTTAAGATTCAATCACATTTTGATGTTTATTTAAAGATATGTCACATTATGGCATTAAGTGGTTAGATATTTGACTACGTTCTTCTCGAGTGACTTACGTCAACTTATGATTTTCCTCACTATTTATGGTGAATTGTGAAATTCAAGAAGGATTGTGTTACACTATGACATTCCTAAAGGGTTATGTTGGTTTATGACTTCACCAAACAATTATATCATAGTAGGACATTCATATTCATTGTTTTATTGAATTTCCACATTTCTAAATGATTATTTCACGCTACAACATTCATATAATATTACGTCACATTTCATTTGGTCAATAATTTGGACATGATAACCCAACTTGGTATTTACATTATACGTTATTGTCAAATTGGTAGTAGAGAAGTTTTTGTCATTAGAAAGAGCAATTATGACCATGACAATACACCATTATCATTTTGGATTGGGAACATATCAATTGACTATCTTAGAATATGGTTAACTATGTTGACCATGACCAACTTTGGATTGATATTGTAGGACATGGTTAACAATGTATGGTTCCATATGTTTAACCATGGTTGAAAATGGATAAGCATAGTATATTTATTAACCATTGTTACCATTCATAATTATGATTGACAATATATCACCATAGTTCAATATTGTTATCCATATTTGGCCATGGTTGGTAATTTTTTACCATGGTTGATTATGGTTAGACATGGCTAACCATGGTTAAATATGGTTGTAAATGTTTGATCATGGGTTTCCATGTTCAATCATTGATTAATAAAGTTGACCATATTTTAATATGCTTAATGCACCATATTCAAGCATCGTTCACTATGATAGATCATCTCTAGTCATAGCTTATTATGTTTGAAACAATGATTAATGGTCACTTCACCAGGGTTTATTATTAACCATATTTGGACATACTTGACTATGGTTTACTATGGTTAGGAAAGGTTGACAATGATAAAATGGTCATCTTAAAGACTCAATCATATTGTGATGTTTATTAAAATATATGTCACATTATGACTTTAAGTGTTGAGATATGTCACTACGTTCTTCTATGAGTGACTTATGTGAACTTAGGACATTCCTCACTAGTTATGGTGAATTGTGACATTCAATAAGGAATGTGTTACACTATGAAATTTCTTAATGGCTATGTTGGTTTATGACTTCAACAAACAATTATATCATAGCAATAGATTCATCTTGATTTTCCATGTTGGATTTCTATATTTTGGAATGTCTAAGTCACTTTTCAACATTCATCAAAGATTATGTCACGTTTAATTTTGTCACTATATTTTACATGATAAGCCAACTTGTTTTATGACACCATAGGTTATCATGGATTTGTTAGTAAATAATTTTTATCTTTAGAGAGAGCAATTATGACCATCATAATGCAACATTACCGTTTTGGATTGGAACTTATAAATTTGAAAAACCATTAAATTTAATATCAAAGCTAGTCAAGATGAATATCACGATTTTATATAATCATTGAGGAATTCCATAATACAACATAATCCTTGAAGAATTTCACAATTCCTCAAAAACCCTCCGGAATTTTTTAATGTGACTTGACATTTGATTAATGTTGTGATGCAACAAAACCATTAATAATTTTTATAATGTGACATCAAATTTAATGAATGTATTACTGTGATACAACAATTAATTTCATGATATGAATGTCAAATGCTGAAAGAGCCATTATGGAATGTAAACCATGTTTAGGAAAAATCACTAAATTCAATGCACCAATACCCTTGATGAATATTGCAATGCATTGAAGCCATGAATTGTCTAGGATGAATGTGTCAATATGACATAAACATCTTTGAATCCTATAATCCATCCATGTTATTATATTATATGTTATCATGGATTTGGTAGTAAGTATGTTTTTGTGATTATAAATACTAATGATGGCCATCTCAATGTAGCATAACATAGAAATTTGACATAACCATTGATTAATGTAATATAAAATTTATCCAAGATCAATGCCGCTATTTAACATATGCATTAAATAATTCCAAAATACAAGATAACCCTTAATGGAAATTGTGATGTAAAAAATACCTTGATGAGTGTTGTAATGTGACATGATATTTAATGAATGTTGTAGTGTGACAAAACCCTTAATCAATGTCGTAATGTGACATCATGTTTCATGAATATAATAATGCTATATTACCATTAATTCCACAATAGGAATCTTAAAACTAAAATAACCATTAATGAATGTTAACCATGACTCACAAAAATCAATGAAATTCAATGGACCATTACCGTTGGTGAACATTGTACTACAATGCCACAATTAAGTTATCCAAGATGAATGTGGAAATGTGACATATCCATGTTATAACAATATATTCTAGCCTGGTTATTACATTATAATTTACCTTCGATTTGGTAGAAAATAATTTTTTTGTGTTCGTAAAGAGATATGATGACCATCACAACGCAACATAACATCACATTTTGACATGAACATTAAAATTAACATATGGTTTAGCTAAGATGAATGTTGCTATAAGGTCCCATACAAAAAAAAATTATCAACATATCTGGTACATTTGAACGTTCTAATAAAATATTGTCAACAAAACGTTGAACACATATGGGATCTAGAAAGCAAAATGAAGCCACATGTGTAATTAATTACTACAAATAATACATGTTAGATTCATAGAATAGAAAACCTTGCCACTAGTACAAAATGAGAGATTAGTGACTACGCGACCAAAAACATTAGTCAGCACAATTATTTCAAGTGAGTTTAACTGAATTTGAGTAATTTTAAGTGACCCAACTAAAAATAACTAACTTAAATAACTAATTTAGTCTAGCACTAAAATATAACAAAATTAAAAATGATTAACATAAACAACTACTACAGTCCAAGAATAAAAATATGACCTACTAAAAAGTACAACAAGGATATGAATTAGTCATTAAATATGAATTTAACTGAATTTAAGCAATTTTAAGTGACCCAACTAGAAGTGACTAACTTAAATGACTAATTTAGTCCATGAATAAAATATACGACTAGATAATAGGTGACCTAACTAAAGGAAACTAAATTAAATGACTAATTTAGTATAACACTAAAATATAACAAAATTAAAAATGATTAACGTAAACAACTACTACAGTCCAAGAATAAAAATATGACAAACTAAAAAGTACAACAAGTATATGCATTAGTCATTTATGTTAGTCATTTTTAATTGTATCACTCTAGAAATGGAACACTACAATTTTGATACTGAATTGTTATATTTCACTCAAATTTGGTATAGTAGATGGATTCAGATACACCTTTAATTTGTAGCATTAAAATTTAGACACAAAGGCGTCTTTGAATCTATCTACAATATCAAAATCTAGAGACCCAAGGATTCTCTAAATCTATCCGTAATCTTAAAATTTATATATATGGATTCAAAACCCCTTAAAGGTTTCTATGAATCCATCTATAATTCTAAAATTATAACAATTTTATCCAACATACAATATAAGTTAAAAAAAAAAAAAAATTATACTCCTTTGGGAGAAGGGACAAGAAAGAGAGTTCCAAACGAATGGTTTTAAGGATCCATACCAATTTTTTCCTTCATCACGTCTAATATTTTAATGTTGGGCATGCTCAAAATTTTGTTTTATTTTTGTTATCTAGTCTCTTTATTTATTTTTTGCTTGAAGAATACCCACAAATTTACCAGCACGACAAGGGCCTAGAGTAGTCAAATCATGCAATTTCCCACAAATTTATTCCTTTTTAACAGGTTATTTTTGCCACAATTTATAGAAAGCCACTCAGCAAATCTCCCACTGAGTACCACAAAGTGAATTGATGGTGCGCTCATATTGGAAATGTCATGATCTTCATATGGGTAAATTTTTAGTCACTAGCTTAGATTTATGTAACATTTTTTCACAAAAAATTGTGAGATTCTTGGGATATAGATTTTTTGGGATGACCCAAAAATGGACAATTGTGAATGATCCAAAACTATTTTATGATAGACCATTTAGAATTTTCAAATTCTCTATAACTTGACCCTGCTGGGTAATATAGGGCACCCAATTACAAGGAATGGGGATTAGAGATTTAGTATGAAGAATTTTGTCTTCTCAAATGCTCTGAAGCTTGACCCTACTGGTTAAATTAATGCACCCATCTATAAGATATGGGCGATAAAGATTTCATATGAAGAACTCAATTAATTTTATTTGTATTTGGAAGTTGAATGTAGGAATTTGGGTGAAAAGTGATGGGTTTGATACTTATATTTTTATCAGACCTACTTGGTCTGTAGCACCTACTATCAACATCATAAATCAAATTGATTGAAGAGTGTGGGGGTTTGAAGAGTTTGTTTCTTTGATTAACAACCTTGTCATGAAATTTCCTTGTCCCTTATGAAATGTAATGGAGATATTTTAAATGTAAATGTTTATGGATTTACTTATAATGGGTGAGATCATAGGTGATGCAGTATAGAAGGAAATGTTTATGGTCTTATATTTCTTATTTTTCTCTATAGATTATGTAGGTTTGTTCTTTGCAATATGTTCTATTTTGTTTTCAATGTTGTTTTCTATTGTTTTCTTATGTAATGCTCTCTGCCCCATTATCCAAGTTGGGGCATCGTAGTTTTTAAATCTAAAGGAATTGAAACTTATGGTATGTTCATTTATATGTATGGATTTATTTATCAGACCTACTTGTTTTGTAGCACCTACTATCAAAATCATAAATCAAATTGATTGAAGAGTGTGGGGGTTTGAAGAGTTTGTTTCTTTGATTAACAACCTTGTCATGAAATTTCCTTGTCTCTTATGAAATGTAATGGAGATATTTTAAATGTAAATATTTATGTCTTTACTTATAATGGGTGAGATCATAGGTGATGCAGTCTAGGAGGAAATGTTTATGGTCTTATATTTGTTATTTTTCTCTATAGATTCTGCAGGTTTGTTCTTCACAATAGGTTCTATTTTGTTTTCAATGTAGTTTTCTATTGTTTTCTTATGTAATGCTCTCTGCCCCACGATCCAAGTTGGGGCATCGTAGTTTTTAAATGTAAAGGAATTGCAACTTCTGGTATGTTCATTTATATGTATGGCTTTATTTGTGTTTGATTTTTTGACACAAATCTCAATAGTTTCACCTAAGACATTCCATATTTCTCCCCACCTCGAACTCATTCTAGAGGCCTAGATTTCCTTTATGGCTTCTCTATATTGTGATTATTTTCACTATGACGCCTTCTTATTTCCAAGCTCATTGAAAAACAAAATGGTTTATTCCTTGTTGAATATTTTATTTCATATTAATATGAATGTCTTTAGGTTGAACTGTGTGTCTTTGGCTTACTTTTGTACAGGGTGACATGGAATTTCATGTTAATCTATCAGAAGTGATTGGTTTTGTTGTAAATGAAATGCAATCTTGTGGAAGAGGATGAAAAAGGGAAGCACGAACATGGGAGTATGGAGTCACCATGCACTTCATAGAAATTTGTAAGAAGATAGCATCAGAAAAGTTACTTGTAGACTTATGTAAACCTCTGGAGCACCTAAGGATGGTTTGAAGATGTCTTCAAAAGAAGGTAACTTGAAGAAGTCCTCAAGAAAAGTAACATCACATGTTGGAGAAATAAATATTTTGAAACAGTCTTCAGCTATAAGCAGTTCTGGGAGAATAGAAAGAGGTGCTTGGTATTATAAATAATTAAGGGGAGAACGTATCCCACTGACATAATATACAACAACTTTGAGAGAAGAATTCAAGATAGGATATATTTCTCAGGCTATAATGAAATCTATTTCAAAACAACCATAAGAAGTAAGAACATTAGACACAACCATTGTCAAACTATTGGCTTGAGGGGGCTTGACCCAGGTTCAACATTAATTAGCCAAAAAAATCCCTACACTACTGGCCCTTTCGGCATCAGCCCGTGGAGTGCAGACAAAGTCTCACCCAAAGCAGTATGGGGGGATGCTGGAACCAAGTTTCCGCACCTTGAGATGGTTGTGATGTCATTTGATTTCTTCTATCCCTACCTTCGCATAGGTAATCTTGCTCTAGGGCTTGTAAGACAAACCCTCTGTTCTATCTTTCAATACCTTCGTAAAAGTATATGATCAACATTCACGCAACCATAACCTATGGCTCAAGTACTTTCACGTTGTTATGGCAGTGCGCCATCGATATTCCTCAATTACCCTAAGTGATTTAATTATCTTGCCGAATACTTAAAGTTATCATCATGTAATCAGATATTTGTAATTGAATTTAATTATTCAATGCAATTGTATTCATTCATGTATCATATAAGCTTAATAAAGGAAATTTATACACAAAATATTTAAACCCATCAACATAACAAATACACAGAAATTGTAGAATAACTCCTTTTATTAATATCTTCCGAGTGTTACAGACTATGTTCATCCTGTGCACACAGCTGCAGGGGTCCGTGCACTCAGTTGTGGACTTCGACCCTAGGCCTCTGTGCACTCAGCTGCAGAGCCTCTACCTACGCTACAACCCAAGACTTAGATTTATTGCTCTAAGGCTATGACTCTCTTACATGTTGTGTCTCCCAAACTACTTAGAGATTAGCTCTTTTTATACAATCCCATGGCCCACGGACCATGGGTAGATTTCTTACAACCGACTTTACTTTACAAAACTGAGGGCAAACTACCCTTTATGACACATAACACCTTCGTGCTCCGAGACCACAAAATGTGGATTCTTTATAGTAATATTACAAAAATTGACTTAAATATGGGCTTTTAGCCCCAAAACTACCCTTAGGGGATCCCGCTCCCAACAAGCCCCTAACACAAACATCGTGACTCACCCTCAAGTCACTCGGTAGGCATGGAGATCTTTTCATGAAGCCCATCCAACTTGACCCTGATGACCACAACTTCAGTCATGCACTGAGCTACTGCCTGCTTCACAACTCAACTGTTTTCTCAGTTACTGCCCCTGCTCTGCCAGGCTGAAGCTATTTTTGCGTCGCTTATTTAGTCACAAGCTTGCCTTCAATGTTTCTTGTGACTACATAAGCTTCCTCTAGCCAGGGTTTTAGTCCTGCCTTCAGCACTACTTCCTTGTGCAATGCTATAGCCACCTATTCCTTCAGCTACTTTTCTTCCTACAGCTTAGCTAACCTCTGTCTTAGCACAACGGTTCGCGTTGTGCCCCTGACTTCATCATAGCGTTGTTGGAGTTCGTGTGATTTAGTCTCTAGCCTCTGGATGTTTGGGTCCTCCTACAGGCTGGTCAAGACTTCAAACAATTGTTTGAACAACTGTGTGCAGTCTATTACTACACTCTCGATTGTTGTGAATGCTTCTATAACAGTGACCGCCCACTGTTCCTTTACCTCTGGTGCTGTTGAAGGCTGGGCCCTCAACTAGAGCTCTGTAATCCATAGGTTTAGCCCCAACTGAACCCATGCCATCTCTGTCCAAGTGTCGCGCACCCCTGTGGCCAATTTGCGGATGCGAACCTCGACCGGCTCCTCCTCTGGAATGGCAAACTCCGAGACCATTTTGTATAACTCCTCGATGACCTGTAGGATCTTCTTGCTATGGCTGATCACCTTGGCCTCAACGGCAATTGCAACATTACTTTGCAGGGCCATTTTCTCGTTGTTTATCTTCTATTCACTGATCACTTGGAGGGTGAAGTGCTAACAGGCCCTTAGTTCTGCAATGACTCCATCCTGCAAGAGGTGGAGTGCTTCACGCGGGAGCGCTATGAAGTTCAATCCCACTCCCTTAAAGGCACTGATAGTGGGCCTGTCAGGCTCATTTTCTGTTTTCAGTGCTCCATTCGGAAACACTAGCACATTGGAAGCCTTCACGTGCAGCATATCGACAACCTCTGATGTGCAGATAGCCAAGCTGGTAGACACCGTAACAACTTGCAACGCACGAGTCTGCAACTCTTGCAGTCTAGACTGGATGCCCCCTATGATGATCTGTTGCTGCTTTTCAAATCGTTGTAGGGCCTCTGAGGTGACATTTCAGACTATGTCACTAATTTCATATAAGTCATCCTCCGTCAATGTGACAGGGTCCAGCGAGGTCTTGGTTGCCTTGGATTTCTTTCTGGACCCTCCTTCTATAGCTCTCTCAGGCACTTAATGTAGGCAGACATCTCCTGAGGGTCCATGCCATGATGTTTTGTGTCCTCCTCTTCAGTCTCAGGTGAAGGAGACCTCGCACTTTTATCAAAGCCCTGGTCTATGCCACTTGTCTGTTTCCCTGCCTCCTTTCCTGTCTGTTCTACTTGGGCCTTCTCAGCAGCCTCCTTCTTCCTCTTTTTGACCAGCGGTGCTATCTTCAACTTGGCCTCTTCCTTCTTCTTTTGTGTTGTGGACTTGCTTCCACTCGCTGCCATATTTGTGGTGATACACCACTCGGCTGACCATTTATCCAAAACTGCATCGATGGCATCATCTATGGCTCGGTATGGCAAATCGTACCAATTCTGCGTAGGGTCCTTTCATGCCCTGATTGAAATCAAATGGAAACCAGCCTTAAACTCAACATAGCTCTACATGTTAGCATATACCGTGGGTGACAATTATGGCTTGTGATTGATATCCATCTCGATGTTCATTTCCATCAAGATCAAGAAGATCTTGTTGTCTTGAACGTGCTCCGCATCCTTGGTCACCCATAGCGAAGCATACTTCGCTGCTTCAGGAAGGTCTGGGATGATCAAGGGGAATTGGCTCTCCTCTAATAGCTCCCATGCTATGAGCATGATTGATTGTAAGAGCCACGTGTAGTGGAAGCTCTTTCTTTCCTCTTGTACTTTGCGGTAGTTTGCTAGGAACTCTCCGCGAAGGTAGTGTGACCAGTTAAACTAGACTCCTTATGTGCATTGTTATGAGAGCGCAATGACAAGTGTCGACACCTCATCAGTGTGGCACTTCTGCATCACCTTCCCTACAAGGATCTATGTTTCCACCTTCACAGCAAGCTCACAGATGCTGGAGATAGCGTACCCACACGTCTTCTTCACCAGTTTCAACTTATCTTTCATTGATTCTGCAAGCGCTTGCTTGCCACCCTTACCGCCAATGATCATAGCTAGATTTTCACTTATATAATATAGGCATGTTATTATGTAATCAACATATCAGTGATGGGTATTGGCTCCTCCAACCACAAACACCCATCAAACACCATGCACAACAGATGCTTAATGACCAAAACTGTCATGGGGGTGCGGTTATAGTGTGACACATAGAGCAGGTTGAGTAATACTGCCTTCTCTACTCCTATGACACACTTCTACAGCTCTAGTGTAGTCATCCCCATATTCATGTCTATGATGCAGCGCATCAACTATTCGGTCACCAGGTGTAGGAACTTCTCATTCTCTACCAAGTCCTAGTCTTCAAGCTTTAAAATTGGCACCTGTGCTAAATGCAGACTGTCAAAAGGGATTTCATTGGGTAGCAAAAGGGTTTGCAGGGGATTCTTAGTTTCATCAATTTCCTTTGGGACCTTGGACTTAGGCTTGTGTGGAGGGACATACTCTAGCAATCGTGTGATAGGGTCTGCACCCTAGGCTTCAACCTCCTCTATTTCCACTCCCACATCCTCATCATCCATGGTGATGTCTTCGATATCCTCCTCTTCTGCCTCTAGGTTTATGGCCTTACCTTTCTCCTGGGCAGTGGGCTTTGTTGGGTTTCGTCTTGGCGATGTGCACACCGGTATGGTAGGCTTCTTTCCCTGCTTGTCTTTCATGGTCTCCTTGGTTACTATTGGGTTTGATCTCAGTGTTCTCGGAGATTTAGGGACCTCCGCCAATACTTCGGCCGCTTCCGTGGTAGCTACTTCAACCTCTCTCTCCATTTCCTATACATTCCCCTTGGCTGCCCCTCCTTCAGTGTCCATATCTTCTATGTGTGTCGACATGGCACTATTTACTTGTGCTTGTGTCTCCTTTGACAGTTGCTCAAATTCCGGACTCGCTATCAGATCTTAAAATAATTCACAGTTCATGTGCGCCTGAGAGCGCAAAAACTCAATTCGCAAAATGCCAAGTGTTTTTTGCTAGATAGCCACTTGTAATTTCTAGGGCATTTTGAATTCAAATCCAACTGTTCCCCCCAAAATCGGTTCATTAATGATAGATTGGTAGAATATTTTCAAGGATCTAAGCCATAAAGTTTGCCTTAAATTCCAGCTACCTACTCCATTTGGCCTCACTTCTGCTATCTTTTCATGAACAATGACTTTAATAGTCACTTTCCATCCGACATGTGCAATTTATCCCTAGGTACTGCAACTCCCTCCACATTGCCACAGACCTAGTGACACGTCCTCACTCTACACCATCCTCACTCTGCACCATCTTCCAATCATGTAGCTCTCCAATCCGGGTAGTGTAGTTTATAGTCTCGTGCCTCCTTTTAGCTGCGTGGAGTGCTAAGACTGTGTTACTTTCATTTAGTCACATTTCTGAACTTCCAGTGTATGGCCTCAAGTGACTGGCATTCACCTTTCCTGGGAAGGGTTCTCCATTTAATTTGACCAGTTGTACTGCTCCTCTGTCGGTAATAACATAAGGCCCTAACTAGCGCATCCTGAATTTCCCTAGAAATTTATCAAACTTACTATTGCATAAAAAACCCAGGTCATTTACCTTAAATATGCGTAGTTTGATGTGTTGATCATGCCATGCCTTTTCGCACTGCTTTTGGACCTCCTGGTGAAATCTAACCAAAAATATTTCTTCTTCGAGCTCATCTAACTGCACAAGCCTCTCCTCCCGGGCTCCATGATCCATCATACCTTTGAGTGTTGTTATGCATAGACTATGTATGATGTATTCCATAGGCATTACTGCTTCCACACCATAGACGAACCTAAAAGGGCTTTATCCAGTCAACTTTTTGCATGTCGTCCGATAAGGCCATAGTACTCTAGGTATGCATAGGTCGCAATCACTTCGCTAAGCATTACAAACCTTTGTTAGCATGTTTTGGAGAACTTTGTTGAATTCCTCCACTATCCCATTAGCCTGTGGGTGATAAGCTGTGCTCTTTTGGTGACATACCTGAAATTCCTCCGTCAATGTGCTAATTGTCTCATTCAGGAAGTGCGTACCACGATCACTCATCAAGATTTTCATACATCCAAGTCACATTATTACATGCTCAAATAGGAACTTCACAACAATCGCACCCATGCAATCCTTCACTGGCTGTGTTTTTTCCCAATGAGTCAACTACTATGTAACAGTGATAGTGTACCTTACTTCTATCTTCCCTTGTCGTTGAATGGGCCCTACAGAATCTATCACCCACTTCTCAAAGGGTTGCAATGTCATTTGTGGATTCAAAGGCATTTCATCCCTCCACGATGGCCTGCCCATTCTTTGACATACATCACATGCCTTGCAATATGATTTTGAATCCTGATGAAGGGTTGGCCACCAGAATCTTGTGTGTAAAATCTTCTACGTAGTTTCTCTTCCTGCATAATGTCCTCCCTCGGCATCCCCATGAGCATCCGTGAGGATGGTTCTTCATTCAAACTCAAGTACATACCATTGTAATATCTCATTAGTCCCCATCTTGTATAGGTGCCCAACAATGACAGATAAATCTGTTGCGCGCACCACTAATTCCTTCTTTTGCTGGATAGAGTATCCTTCTGGTGTGGTTCCTATTGTTAGGAAGTGTATTATATTTTCAAAATTACCATCTGCGACATGCACTATAAATAGTTGTGTGTCAGGAAATCCTTCTTCCAAGTTATTAGGTTCCTTCCCTGTTTCGATGCGCGACAGATGGTTTGGTCCCACGTTCAATCGTCCAGGCTTCACAACAACTTCAAAATTATACTCTTGGAACAATAAGAGCCATTTGCAGATTCGCCCCCCAACATAGGGTTATTTACCAGGTACTTAGTGTCGAGTGATCTGTATACATCTTAAAATGGCCTCCTAGCAAGTAGTGCCTATACTTCTAGAGCACATTCACCAAAGCTAGCCCCTCGCTCTCAGTGATAGAATAGTTCTTCTCTGCTTTGGATAATTTGTGGCTTGTGAAAGCGATAGGATGTTCCAAGCCTTCTCCACCAGCCTGTGTCAATATTGCTCTCAGCGCTATACATGGCACGTCGACATGTACATGAAACTCTCTCTTCCAGTCTTGGAAGACTAGAATTGGTGCGATAACCACCTTTTCTTTCAATATATCCAATCTCTTTTTACAATCATCGTTCCAACAGAACGTGACATTCCTCTTCAACAATTTCTCCATAGGCGTGGTGATCTAGGCATAGATTTTGATAAACTTTCTGTAATATCTCGTATGTCCTAGAGTAGCGCGCAGTTGTTTCACACTCCTCGACACTTCCAAGTTCAATATCACCATGATCTTCAGGGGATCTACCATCAGTCCTTGTCTGCAAACCACATGCCCCAACAAGTTTCCAAAAGGAATGCAAAATAGACACTTCTTGAGATTGAGCATGATTTGGTATCTTAAATAGGTACCTAGCATCAGGTGCAAACTTTCTACATGGCGCTTAACCAACCCAAATATAGTCCAGTCATAAAAATATACCTCCAAGAACTTATGAATAAATTCCTTGAATGCCGCAACAACCATGTGCGAAAATATTGCAGGCGCATTCTTCAATCCAAATGACATTATTGTTTATTGAAAGCAACCCCACTCATTTGTGAAGGTTGTCTTGATCCTATCCTCTAGCACAATTTTGATTTGGTGGTACCCAAAGAACCCATCAGTGAAGGAATATGCTTCCTGGCTACCTTCATTGTCCAATAATTCATCAATGAATGGAGTCGGGAAAGGATCATGCACACAAGCATCATTTAGTTTTCTAAGATCCACGCATATCCTTATCTCATACTTCTGCTTCTTCTCTTGCACCACCATTGGGCTTACCCAATAAGATTATTCCATAGGCTCAAGGATGCCTGCCGCAAGCATCTTGTCTAGCTATAAGTGGACCTTTTCTTTATATTTTGGGTTGAGACAGTAAGGCCTTTGCTTAACTCGTTTACGTCGGGATTTAATGTGATCTTCATCATTCCCAGGGCTTTAATGTGATCTGTAAACTTGGTAGGGAATAAGTCCTGGTGTTCGTGGAACAATTCAATGACCTTATCGACCGTCATGTCATCCTAGTAGTCTCCAATCTTCGCAAATTTGGGTTTTTCCTCTGTACCAATGTTCACTTATTTCATTTTCAACTGTGTGGTTATATCAGAGTTCTCAATCTGTGGTCCTTGAACCTCACAATGACCGTCTATTTCCTGAATGTTAATCTTTTTTGGATCCTCATCCTCTTCTTTAGCAGTTACACTATAACATTCTAGTGCCTGACTCAGCTGAGTAGCCCATTTAGGGTGAATCAGGTCGAAAGGATCCTGCGGTATCCTAAATATTGTTGCTTTCACTTTTTGTAGCACTTCATCAATACTGTCAAACCTGTCGTCAAAACTAAATGTCATCATGAATCCTTCAAACAGGATATCCCATTCACCTGTCCCATGGCAGAGCTTTATTTCTATATACCAATTCATTGGGATAACATCCAGGGTATGACATAACAGGTGTACCCACTTAGGTTGGGGCTTTTCTCTAGAAGCCTGGGTGCACTTAGCTAGATGTGCGCACGAATCGTTCTGCCCATCGTAATTGTCTTTTAGTCACATATTAGGCTTCCCAAGTCATGTTCCCATCATCCCCCTACATTCGTGCCAATCATCAAAGCTTCCCTTGAGTGTATTCCACCATCTTGTGCGCGTAGTGTATAGTTCCCAATCAAAGGCCTAGAAGTGCTAATTTTATGGTATCTCACTTTCAAATGCATCCAAAGATATATCTACCTCATTTATACCATCATAAGTTGGCATATTTCTTACTTCTGATGATACAAAGCACAATGATGGGGTAATCATGTTGCAATTTAGCATAGTTACTTCATGTAACCAATTCTGTGAGCATACGATTTCTTCGTCAAAGTTCGAAGTGCAAGAGCCCTTGCGATCCCATGCAATCCATCCATCCAAGCTGGGATTCACCCAATCTTGGTCTCGTGCTATTATCTTATAGATACAGTCCAGGTCGTCATCACTCTCATAATCGCGAACATGTTCAGTATAGCACGATCCTTCAGCAGGATCGATGGGTACTATTATGCGCAGTGGTTTCTTCTCAAAGATCATGTTTCACTTCTTCAAATTAATTACCCCATTCATATCGGTAGCCCAGTCAATTCCCAAGAGTGTAGGATAGGTATTGTTGTCATCAACTATCTCTATTACTTCAAAATCAGCCAGTGCGCTCGCTCCCTCAATATCCACGGTCACCCCCTACAGCCGCCCCATGGGGATAATCTTCTACTGATTCGCCATCCTTAGCTGAATCGGAGACCATTGCAGTACATGTCTCCCCATTCATTCCCAAGTCTGTAATGGTAGGACATTCACATATGACCCCAAATCCAAAATGACCATATCCATTTCATAATCTCCTATCTATGCAGTTAGTCTCATCTCCCATCCCATCCTTGTTTTATGCTTTCTAATCTTTCGTACTATGAGCGGATCACCTGGCACAATTCCAATGCATCTATTGATGAGTTCTTGTAACCCTTTCATAGCAATTTTGTCACACAATAACTTCATAGAGGTTTCTAGGAAAGTTGTGAGCATAGAGGGGTCCATCGCCGGCTCAAGCTTATCCTTACTTCCTGAGGTGGAGGCCTCAGCACAGCTCTTCTTAGCTTCCATGAAGGCTTCATGAGCACACTCCAAATTGAACTCAGCCTCCTTTGTTAGGGCTTTGTGAACCCATGTACTGTCTTCTAGTTGTTTCCCCTTGTCATCTCTTATCATGATTTCACTTCTGAGCACTAAATTTACGTTTTGATCTTCCTTGCATGGCTAAGACCTCATCATATACAGGTTATGAGTTAGCAGAGGTGGTAGCGCCCATTTGTCCTGTATCCTAGCTATCAGTGTAGAAAAGTCTTCTGTTTTATGATCAAATAGTTTGGAATACTTGCACGACGGACGTGTTGGATTAGTGCAATCATGGACATAGTGTCCTGGTCCTCTGCAATTGTAACAAATCAACTATCCTTGACCTCTGCAAGGTCGTCCTCTACCTCGGCCTTGTCCGCACCCGTAAAATACTATCCACACCATGCCTACATTCTAGTCAATGGGCCGTGTTTCGGCCTGAACCCTATAGGCGGGAGTTCTATCCATCATCAACTCATAGCTCCTGTAGGTACACTCACCATGTCCTACCGACCTACAAAAGTTGCAAAACAACTGTTGCGGTGCTTGTACATACTTCTATAGTAAGTGACAATTATCTGTGGCATGTTTTACAGCTACCTGATAGATAGCGCACCATAATGCAGGCCCCGTGCTAGGTCCTGCTTGAGCTTCTAGCCTTAAAGTCATTGGTCCTCCTACTACAATGTAATTTGCAAAGACCAAGAAATGGTCTTTGTCATGACCTTGGCTCTTGCATTTCAAACACCATACCTCCTCGCGTACCTCTGGTCGAACCATCCTGTCCTGCTTCAGACTTTGCATCTCAAGGCACATATTCTTTAGTTACGCATGGATGAGCTGAACTCCTAGATTAGGATCTTGCACCATAGTTTCATGTAGTCTCATGTCAATCTCCAAGCCCTGTACCTGAGTTGTTATCTTCTGCTGCGACAATGCACTCCTTAAGTGTGGTTGTTCTGAACCCACAAACCGCTCGCGATGTTGTCCATCTGTCAAATTCATGTTGGATTCACGGATTGTAAATTCTAACCTCTGATCTAGTTCCCAAGGCATCTCGCCTGTTTTCATCGCGATCTCTTTGAATCCCACAATCTATTGCACCTCAGTTTTAGGCATTCTAAATTCCTTATTTAGTGCTTCCTAGATGTCTACTGCTCGAGCATTCGGGTTATCGTTAGAGTACTTAATATACCAAGTTATTGTGCGATCGTACAGAGCACTAACTAGTGTCGCCTTCTTTATATGATCATCTATCAAAGCTTGAAATTTCCATATAGCCCTCACAACAAACTAGAATTGGTCCAGGTCCTCATTTCCCAAGCCTTTGAACAAAGGAAACTTCACTGCATTTTCCATACCGAACTGTGGTGGAGGTGGTGGTGGTCAGGGTGATGTTGGAGGTGGTGTGGGCAGAGGTGGTATTTGTGGGAATCCTTGTCTTTTTAACTGAATAGCACTTCATGGTGAAGCCTTTGCTATCCCTTCTTCATCACTTCGCGGAGGTGAAATCAAGGGGCTATACTACGGACCCTTTTTTCCTTCGTTCCTGTAAGTTTTTCCGCTTCGCATAGTCCTAAACATCAAGATAGCTGCATAACCCATTTTTCACACAATAGCATTTTAATCTATGGATTCAAAGATTTTATGTACTTACATCGTGGTCCTTTGAAAACGCATCGCTCCGCCTTGCTATAGCTGACTAAGGTATCGAATGCAAATTTAGTCACAAATCCTCCTATGGTGTGATCGAGCCAATGATCAACAACGCGAGCAATCTTATCCTCTGATGCTTCAAACCTCTGCACTAGCTCGAAGGTCCAAACAATAGGACCATCAAGTTTCCACCTTCCTTGGTTATCTGTTGGCTTTGGAATTCACTCATATATCTTGATAGTGAAGGAGCAGAAAAGGACCTCGTGGATCTCTGTATATAGGTATCTGTACAACCACTATTCATTTGTTAGTCGCAAGTTTCTGTTCTCTTTTGTTGTGAATTCATGGATTTTTCTATCCAACCAATCTCCAATCTCCTTCTTAGTTGGATTCCAGTGATGCCACATAACAAATATCTTATGTAGATTCCTGTCCTGGCAACAGAACCATTTGTTGGCTTGAGGGGGCCTGACCCAGTTTTAGCGTTAATTAGCCAAACAAATAACTGCACCACTGGCCCTTCCAGCATTATCCGGCGGAGCACGGATCAAAGTCTCACGCGAAGCAGTATGGGGGGATGTTGGAACCAAGTTTTTGCACCCTGAGATGGTTGTGATGTCATTTTATTTCTTCTATCCCTGCCTTCGCGAAGGTGATCTCGCTCTAGGGATTGTAGGACAAACCCTGTATTCTAGCTTTAAATACCTTTGTGAAAGTATACGATCGACCTTCATGCAACCCTAACTTGTGGCTCAGGTAGTTTCACACTGTTATGGCAGCGCGCCGTGTAGATTCATCAATTACCCTAAGTGATTTTCTTATCTTGTTGAATACTTAATGTTATCACCACGTAATCAAATATTCATAATTGTGTTTAATTATTCAATGTAATTGTATTCATTCACGCATCATATAATCATACTAAAGGAAATTTATACATAAAATATCCAAATCCATCAATAGGACAAATACACAGAAATTGCAGAATAACTCCTTTTATTAATATCTTCCAAGTGTTACAGACTCTGTTCACCCTGCACACATAGCTACAGGGGTCCGCGCACTCAGTTGTGGACTTTGATCCTAGGCCTCTGTGCACTCAGTTGCATAGCCTCTACCTATGCTACAACCCAAGACTTAGATTTCTTTCTCTAAGGCTATGACTCTCTTACATGTTGTGTCTCCCAAAATACTTAGAGCTTAGCTCCTTTTATACAATCCCATGGACTGTAGACCATGGATATATTTATTATAGTTGACTTTACTTTACAAAACTAAGGGTGGACTACCCTTTATGACACATAACACCTTCATGCTCTGCGACCACAAACTGTGGAGTCTTTACAGTAATATTACAAAAATTGACTTAAACATGGGCTTTTAACCCCAAAACTTCCCTTGGGGGATCCCGCTCCCAACACAAACATGCATTAAGACAAGATTTTTCTTGTCAAGCATCTAGAATTCACACATCAAAGATACAAACCTTGATGTAACCATTAATAGGTTCAACTTATTCTCATCAATCTCTTGTGTCAAAAGTACCGATAATGAAACAAGAATTGAGTGAAGTTGACCCTTTGGAGGCATCTGAAGCAAGTGCATTTGAAACAATCACATTGAAACAAGCTTTAAAAATGGAAATTACTTCACATTCAAAAAAATTAGCCTCTTCCATATAGTTATCTAGAGGAGAAGAAGTGGAAACTTCAAAACAAACATGAAATGTTCCAATTGCATTTCAAACATTAGAGGCAGCTATTGGGAAGCTACGAAAAGGAACAAGTACTTCGTAGAAATTGCAAGTTGGTAATCTATCAACTTGGAAGAGTGGATAGGGTAAGGAATTTGAAGGAGGCTCAATAAGAGTGACCTTTTCATTTGACACTTCCTTATCAACAACTACAAGAACTTCACATGAAGTGGAAGGAATTTGTCAGCACACAAAATTCAGACCATCAAACTCATCAGAAGTTGGGCATACACAATTGAACAAATGGATATATGAAGAGGTAAAGGATTTCATATGGGATTCATGTTTACCTACAAGTGATAGCCTTAGTCCTCAAAGTAGTATTGATGTTAGTGGCATTGCTATAGGAACAAGTAGTGTCAAGAATAAAACCAAAGTAAACATAAGTGAGGTAATATTTGGGGATGAGAAATCTAGTGCATCAAACAATAGTGAAAGTGCTAAAGCTATTGCTAGGGGAGTTTCTATTGAGAGTGAAAAAAGTAATGTAAGAAGAGGGAGTGATAACAATGCGATTATTAATCAGATAACTTTGAGTAGTATCACTGGTGGAGTCAACAAGCCTCACAAAGAAAATGATCCAAGATGGAAAGCCATACTAGAAACTCATAAACGATATGGAATTTTAGGACTAAGTGATTTGACATTGTTGAAATTGTTAGGTGTGGTGACATAGGAAATTTGTATCTTGCATAGTTGAGTTGTACAAGGTGTTATTTTTTAATAAAGGTGATGTACAAAGCCTCTCTAGAAAGTTAGAAAAGCTATTAAGGTCACAAAACAAAAGAGAAATGCTGCAGTCATTGGATCATCCTTTTATCCCTACATTATATACACACTTTGAAACAAACAAATTTTCATGTTTAGTTATGGAGTTCCTCCCTGGAGGGCATCTTCAAACGCTTTGGAAATGGAAGCTAGGCAAGAAGTTCTATAAGGTTGCAACATAGTATGATACTTAACCCTTTTCAAGTCCTATTTCTTATGTAGGAAACTGTGATTTCGTCAACAATATGTTGTGATGTTAACCTATGGATTTGAATTTCTATGTGAACTTATTTTATTAAATTCATATAGATTAATAAAATAGTGGTGTTAATTCTGGCACATTAATTTATTTTGGATTGGTATCCATTGATAAAGTTTGGGAAATCTCTTAAAATTTATACTTCCTCATGCACTGGTAGAAACATTTTGAGGCATTATAATAAAACCTTGATGACAAACTAGTCGATTACCTATTTTTACAGAAGGAAATATGGCATTAGGTGGTGCAAAAACAAAAAAATTCCGAAAAAACACAATACAAAAGTAAGCAGTTCCCAAAATAATACAAAAATAGACCAAACAAAATTATACCAACTTTTAAATATTAAATTTTAATGTATATTTTATAGAGATATGCATTGGAAAGAGATGCACATGATTTATGTAGATCATTTCCATAAAATCTATGGTGTCATTTATTTTTGGGGATCCTTGTAAACCTTTTTTTGTTTATTGAACCTTGAAGTGATGGAATATTCCATCACATCAAAACTAGAAATAGTGGCAATTCTTTGGTCCTTTGTTTTATTTCCTTGTTTGATATGTATTTTGACAGAAATATTGTATTAGAATTAAAAAAATGCCTAGGTTTCACCCGTAGGCTGAGGGTGTACGTTTTAGAGGGGTTCCATCTTTTAAATTGAACATCATTTCTAGAACTATGTTGGAGCTCTCACAAATCGAGTTTTTTTCTTTTTACTAACAAGCTTTAATTCTCTACCAAATTTGCATAGAGTATTGCCTTACAAATTGGTTACATAATAGCAAGTAAAAATATAACATAACTTTCTAGAGAGATGAAGGATCATTTAAATTCAGCCTTTATTGCTGCTAAATGATGCAGCTAAGGTGATATGAGATACAATTTTTTGTTTCTTTTAGTTTGTTATTCTCTATGTTGCTCATTTCATCTCCCTGTTATGTGAGGGATTGAAGATGGGGTAGAAATCTTTTCCTTGTCAATTTTGAAAGATGCTCTCAAATATTCCTATGTCCACAAGTCGATCTATGACACTAGGGCTTCCCTTGGGGGGATCTTCAGGGAATGTATCCACCACTTGATTCTGTTGTAGCTTTTGTATGAGAGGAATTTCTTTATTTTGTTGGGGAGCTTCCTTAAGTAGATCTTCTACCCTTAGCTCCATTTCAAAGTGTTGTAAGCATTTCTGAGTACCTCTTCTTGTCCTTGACTTGAGGTGGTGGATTTCCCATCCTGCAGAGGATTTTATTTTTCATTTGGTCCCTCATTTTCTAGTGAATCTGATTCAAGAGATTCTCCAACCAGATATTATCTTGGGGGCTATCATTGGTGGTAGTATAGGTATCATTTTTTAAAAGTGGTGTTGACATCTTTTGAGGGTCCCACTTGTACCCTTTCTCCTTGGTTTTCTTATCTTCCCCTTGGATGATTGATACATACACATTCACTGATTCAGCCTCAATATTATTCTATGGTGGCTCTTCTTTAAAATATTCTATAGAACTTTGAAATTATTTTTCTTGTTTCAATATCAACCCCTTTGTTTTCTAGTCAGGGGCCCTATGTTTTTCCTTTTACTAGAGGGTATAGATTTAACCCTATGAAAAAATGTCTTCTTTCTTCCATTTGTAGGGGGGTTCGATGGGGTTGTGGGAATGGGGGGTGGGGAGGATTAATTTGGGCAATTTTTGCAAAATTTCCATATTCATGGAAATTATTGCGCTCAAATGGAAACTGCTTATCGATTAGTTATTGCACACGCATCTGGTTAGCTATTTGGAGTTATATAGCCTTGATAAGGCATTCTTATATTTTTCACACAAATTTGAGCACAAGAGAACATGCTTGATCTTGGTTTATCATTTTCAAAATACATCCGTATCTTATTTCTGATTTTCAAGTGTTTCATTGCCCTATAATCTAGAGAAATATTTGGCAGTTTCACCCACATTAAAAAACACGAGTTTCCTCTTCTAGGTAAATATTAATAGATCAGTTACTCGTATCAATGATGCCTCATGTTTCCTCCCAACCTCCTCCTCTAGTGGGTTGACTTATCCCTTTTAGGCCTATGGGGAGATTTCATTCTAGATCACAAGTCATACACCACCAAATAAGTAGATAGACCAACTTTAGGCAGCTCTAAAGCTAATCCCCTATTGTTTCTTTCCTTAGTATATTTCTCATTAAGTTCAACAAAGTAGGTAGGTTTCCATTAGGAGAATATTCGCTTTGGCCTTCAATGTTTGGACTTTGGAGAGTGGAACTTGCTCGTTCTCATGCACTACCCAAGATCATACAACAAGATGCTATTAGTCTAGGCCACTTCCTGGAGGATATCTTCTGCTAGTGCATCAATCCTTTTATAGTGATTGAGGACTCTGATGGTGGGCCCAACCCTTCATCTCCTCACTCATCCTTGGTTATCAACACCAGTAAGTCATGAAATCCTCTTTCTCTTTTGCTTGGTATCGATATTTTTAGAGACTTTCAATTTATAGAACTTTTATTTTATTGGAACCTTATCTTGTATTCTCTCTATTAGCTATTGTCAACATTCTTTAGCTAGATATTTAGTGTGTGGTCCCTAGTCCCAAACGTAAAATTCTAACCTATCCTTTGTTTTGTGCTTCTTCTTATCTACAAGAATAAATATGACATTAAATGACCATAGATAAACAATAAACTACCATTGGGGATGGTAGTTTTCATAGGTTACATTAAGGGATATTATTCCCTTTGTGGTGGTACAAATTTTGAGTAGACTCCCACAGAGAAAGTTGTTGTACAACTAGAGTTGGGTAATCTAGAGATTGACAATGATGAAGCTAAATTTTAAAATATCACCCTCACCTCCACCAAAGTATGATTCATATGGGAAAAGGAAAAAATATAGGGAGGTAAGTAACATGAATTACAGAAAATACATTTGAAAGTAATAATTGACCCAAGCATTAGCAATGATGCCTGAGAATTAAAGACTTTATCTTAACATGCCCAATTTTGATTGATCCTCCATTATTGTTGGGTTTGAAATTAGTGTAGGAAAGGAAGCTAGAACAACTAGACTTGAAATGTGTGAAGCTATAGGCATTATACTTTTATATAAGCGAATGGTTACTGACTTCAAATCATTGTATTGAATAAAATATTATGCGAGTGGTATGTGGCTACGGTCATTCCTTGTGAATTTTCAGGCAAATGGATATGTTTGAATCCTAATTACTAACCTCCACTATGGTACAAGCCTATTAGCAAAGAGGAAAATATTTAATCCATTAAGTTATCTGCTCATGAGCCTAGTCAAAATCATGGGAATACTTTCTTTTTTCCAGTTTTAAATTTGAGATTTTGTCTGAGAACATGTTGCAAATATTCTATGTTTGGTAAAATAGAATTTAGTCAAAATTGTAAACGATTATTTGTTAAAAGAAAAAAGTTTCCCTTTATAATGATAATAATAAAAGAGAAGACCATTATAAGGAAGTAAATCTAGTTTGAAAGTAGGATCCATTTCTTTTTCTATTCAACATCCTCACCTTCTATCCCTAGTCTATCTATCTTCATCCAACCGTGCTACCATATATTTGTGGCCATCTGATCTACAATTTGTTTGAGTGTGTATATACCTTTGTTTTTAACAAATTCTCTTAGCCTATCAAGAAATCTAAACTCATTTTTTCAATCAAAGGGTCAATGACCATCCTGGTTTTCCTACCCCAATAGTGAAAACAAATAATTTGATTGAGATTGTATATACCTTTATTTTGAACAAATTCTCTTAGCCTATCAGGCAACATAAACTCATTTTTGCAATCAAAGTTGGGTCAATAGAAACCCTTGTTGTCCTACCCCAACCATCCAAACCAATAGGCTTTCATGAGTAATTTCTCTCCATAGGCTTTCGACTACCAAATATTTACCACAAAAGTGAATTCTCTTTAACCCCCAACCACCTTCTTCCTTTGGATTCGTTATTAACCTCCATTTAACCAGGGGGATTCCTTAAGTTACATTTTTTGGTTTCACGATATTATTATGTTCTCTGTAATAAATCTAAGATTTTGTATTTATTTTTGGCTTCATTCCATTCTTAGTACAATATGGATCCCTTAAGTCATGATCCAATTCCACATCTAAATGTTTTTCATCAATGCAAAATACAATAAGGTGATGCATGCTTTATCTCTTCACTTTCTGGTATCTTATATTCTTTAGCTATAGGATGCTTTCCATCCTAACTAATCAATAATGCCACCAACTTGTGCTTGTAAACAAAATATACATGATTATTATAAGGTGTTTTAACTTTTTTCTTTCTAACAATTGTTGCCGAAATTTTTCTATGTAGCAATTTGTAGCAAAATGTTTGTAGAACCTCATTTGCAGTTGCCCCATGTTGTACTTGTGTGTCCCATTGACCTATTTTGGTAATTTTTGGACATTGAAAAGAAATATATCTTCTTTCACTTTAGAAGTTTGATCCCTCTAACTTGTCCATAGTGAAACAAATTGCTTACTATATTATTATTTTTTAGCTAGGAAGGAATACTGATAGGATAAAGTGGACAACTAGTATCCATTTGTGATTTTTTATTCAAGGGGATTGAAATCTATAAGTATACATTAGACTACTACTATATATTTCCCTATCTTCCTGGAATTTAATCTATGATAGGAGGTTTCCATTCTATCATCCCTTTGAAATCTAGCATAATTGACCTGGTACTGGATTTCATGATTCTAATGTGCCACTAATGCTCAACTGAGTCTATGAGAATTTTCCATTTGTGAGACAAAAGGAAGCAATAAAATGTGTTGGAAATAATACTGAGAGGGGGGGTGAATCAGTATTATCTAGCAATTTACCAAATCTTCCTTATTTGATCTTTTGAAATATTCTTGCATATCAGTACCATAAAACAATGAGCATGAATAAAGAAAATAGACAGTCACACCAAAGAACACAAGATGTAAGGTGGAAACCCAATGCGGGAGAAAAACCACCTGCTGCAATATGTCTCTATCTTCTTTCAAGAAATTCTTTTTACAATGATTTTGTACTGGTGCAGTCCTTTACCAGCACGCAGGCTGCAACCTGCAGAGAGCTACAACTCTTTCTCGTTTTCCAGTCTCTCCTGGAAGGGAGCTACAACCCCCTACTTCTTTTCATGAAGAATCAAATGATCAACAAGTATACAACAGATACAGTCTACTACAGATATCAGATCAGTAATTACATAAACAACCCAGAACACCTTATGAACAGAAATATACAGTCAACAGATCATCTTAAGACAGGGACGCATATTTTCTTTCTGTGGCCTGCGACTGGACGCAGTATACCTTATGCTGTTCTGCGTGCAGACGCACTGTTCCTTTTTGCTTTTCTGCGACCGACGCTCCCAGAAACACTATCGCGCCGCGTCTTTCGCTTCAGAGACGCACCCAATACCACAGTCGCGCCGCGTCCTTTGCCTCAGAGGCGCACCTGAGTCTTTACTGTACTGCGTCCCGGCGCACTTTCCCTTCACTGAATCTGCGTCCCTTCAGATATAGAAGATAAGAGGACTTCAGAACCAACCCAAACACTCAGATCCACAGATCTGATCATGCGCCATATAGATCGTAGTCCATTAGAAGATTTGCCCTTATAGATTTGGACTAGATCTCACCAAGAGATGTTCAACCAAGATGATGCTCAATCCAAATGAACTCCTTTGCTTTATATAGGCAAGCTTCTCCCCAAAGCGTGGAACAATACCACGAGCCGACACCATAGAAACACAAAACCGTCGGCTAGATACCACACAAGAAACCCCCACGTGCTTTTCTCTGCCTTGAAATGTGTGCACTGGGCGGACGCACCTTCTGAACGGCTGGCCTGCGTCCCTGGACGCGGGTTCTGCATGGTCTACCTGCGGGGACGCACTTGCTGAACATATTTTCTGCGTCCTTCTTGATTTATCACCTGAATGAGTTTGCCATCAAGGACAACACCTGAATCATAATGCCAACAAACTCCCCCTTTGGACTTGATGGCAACCACATAATCTTCAGCTTCATCATTCTCCCCCTTTGACATCAAGGGCAAAGGGTATGCTCCCCCTAAGCTCATGCTTCTCCAGATCTGTAACCAAAAATCCATCATGAAGGAGACAGAGACATATTGCAGCTATTTCCAACATCTCCTTCTCCATAATGCCAACAATGCATTATGTGCTCCCCCTGAGCCTATACCATCAATAGGAAGAGGATCAATAGTGAGATGATGCATTAACAAACCCCAGCTTTTGCCTGAGGTATTCAAAAGTGTCCCTGGGCAACGGTTTGGTGAAAATATCAGCAACTTGTTCCTTAGAAGGAACATACTCCAACTTGACCTTCTGTTCAAGTACTTGTTCCCGGAGAAAATGGTACTTGATTGGTATGTGCTTGGTTTTGAATGCATAACCGGATTCTTTGAGATGCTGATTGCACTAGTGTTGTCACATAAGATAGGAATAGGAGGTGTACAAGTGATTTGATAATCCTGCAAAGTCTGCATCATCCAAAGAAGTTGGGTGCAACAAGATGCAGCAGCAACATATTCCGCTTCAGCTGTAGACAAGGCAATTGAACTCTGTTTCTTGCTGAACCAAGATACCAGTCTGGGACCCATAAAGAATGCACCACCACTTGTGCTTTTCCTGTCATCCACGCTTCCGGCCCAATCTGCATCTGTATAAGCATGAAGAGTGAGATCTGTATCTCTAGGATACCATAGGCCATAATTTTGAGTCCCTTGAAGATATTTGAAGATTCTCTTCACTGCTTGAAGATGAGTCTCCTTTGGATTTGCCTGAAACCTTCCAACTATTCCAACTGCATGCATGATGTCTGGTCGGGTACCTGTCAAATATAGTAAACTTCCAATCATAGATCTGTAGGTTGGTTGATGTACTGCTGCAGATTCATCATTTGCACTGAGACTACATCCTGTGACCATGGGTGTACATACTGGTTTTGCATCTTCCATGCCATATTTCTTCAAAATCTGCTTGAGATACTTGGTTTGAGATAAAAAGATTCCTCCTTTCTTTTGTTGGATTTGCAAACCAAGGAAGTATGTCAGTTCTCCTAGCAAGGACATCTCAAATTCTTTCTGCATGACCGAGGCAAAGCTTTGACTCATAGCTTCTTCATTACTGCCAAAAATAATGTCATCTACATACACAACAAGTATTAGTAATTTGTCATTTTCAACTTTTATATAAAGATTGCTATCTGCTGAACCTTTTGAAAAACCTTGTTGATGAAGATATTTGTCCAACCGGTAGTACCAAGCCCTTGGAGCTTGTTTGAGACCATAGAGAGCCTTTTTTAATCGGCATACAAGATTTGGATCGTTTCCAAGAATGAAACCATCTGGCTGTTCAATGTACACTTCTTCATCCAAGTCTCCATTCAGAAAGGCTGATTTCACATCCATTTGAAATACTTTGAAGTTCTGACAACTTGAGAGAGCAAGAAACATTCGGATGGCCTCAAGTCTTGCAACAGGAGCAAAAGTTTCTTCAAAGTCTATTCCTTCTTGCTGTGCATATCCTTTACAAACAAGTCTGGCTTTGTTTCTAATTACTTCTCCATTTTCATTCAATTTATTTTTGAAAACCCATTTTGTTCCGATAACATTCTTATCCTTTGGTCTAGGAACCAGCTCCCAAGTGTTGTTCTTTTCGATTTGCTCAAGTTCTTCATCCATTGCTTTCACCCAACATTCATCTTTGCATGCCTCTTTCACATTTTGTGGTTCAGTAGAGGAGAGTAATGCCAAATAACTTGAAGCTTCTGCAACTGTTCTTCTAGTTTGTATACCTGCTTCTTTTTGTCCCATGATCTGAGATTCTGGATGGTTCTTTTGAACATATCTGGATGGAGTCTTTTCTTCTATTCTTGTTCTTTCTTCTGCTTCTTCGTGAGGTCCTTCTTGAGATTGTTCTTGCGGTTCTTCTTCTTCATCATTCTGTCTTTGAGGGTAGCTTTCATCTTCTTCAATGTCTTCACGATGTATTTGCCTAGGAATGTATCCCTTCTCATCAACCACTACATCAATGCTGTCAACAATTCTGCCAAGTCTTTTATTGTAGCATTTGTATGCTTTGCTATGTGGAGAGTAGCCAAGAAGAATTCCTTCATCTGCTCTAGGATCAAGTTTGCCAAGCTGCTCCTCAGTATTCTTGATATAGCATTTGCTCCCAAAGATTTTGAAGTGCTTTACCGAAGGAGTTTTACCACTCCAGAGCTCATGAGGAGTTTGAGTGCTGTTCACTCGGACATTTGTCTTGTTGAGAATAATAACTGCCGCATGTGCAGCTTCACCCCAGAAGGTTGCAGGAGTTCCTGATTCATCAAGCATAGCACGAGCCATTTGCTGGATTGTTCTGTTCATTCTTTCCACTACTCCATTTTGCTGAGGAGTTCTAGCTGTAGAAAATTCTCTCCTTATCCCATGTTCATCACAGAAATCGAAAAATTCATTTGAAGTAAATTCTCCACCTCTGTCGGATCTGAGGCACTTAATCTTGTGACCTGATTCATTTTCAACCAAAGCTTTGAAGGATTTGAATTTTTCGAAAGCTTCATCTTTGTGCTTCATAAGTCCTAACCAAACAAACCTGGAGAAATCGTCAATAAATAATATCAAGTATTCCTCTCCTCTAGGTGTTCTTTTTCTGAATGGTCCACATACATCTGTATGTACTAGCTCAAGAGGCATGCTGGCTGATCCTTCTTTCTCTGGAAAGTTAGTTCTGGTCTGTTTTCCAAACTGACATGATCTGCATATGGTGTTGTCAGGAATTTTGATATCTGGAAGATCGCGAACTGCCTGATATTTGCAAGCTTTCCTTATTTGTGAGAAGCTTAGATGTCCCAACCTTCGATGCCATAACCAGTGCTCTTCATCCTTGCTTAGATAGCATTGTTGTTGTCCTTCATCAAATATGTATAGATTATTTGGAGTTCTTTTTCCTTTGAGAACTGTTTTACCTGTATCAAGATCACGAACAAGACATCCATTTGATCTGAATATAACCTCGGTTCTTTGATCACACATCTGGCTTACACTTAGAAGATTATGCTTTAGTCCATCAACAAACAAAACATTTCCAGCCTTAACATCTTCTTTTAAAGGAGCAATACCTTTTCCTTTTATAGTTGCAGGAGTATCATTTCCAAAAGAGACTTTCTTTCCCTTTTCTAAATTAGAATAAGATTCAAGTTTTTCTTTATCACCTGTCATATGCTTTGAACATCCACTGTCAATGTACCATAGATTTTCTTGTCCTTCTGCATAGAATGCTATCCCACATCTTTCTGTTTGAGGTTCCTTTATTTTCCATGTTTTGGTGCCTGAGGTTTGTTCCCTTTTTTGTTCTTGTACCTTTCTTTCCGGAAACCTGCTTCTGCATTCAAAATCTTCATGTCCAAAATTATTGCAAATAGAGCATTCAACTTCATTTTCAAGAGCTGAAAAATTGTTATAGGTCCTTTTTGTAATCCCTGTCATACTTCTTTGTTTTTGAGCTTCCCTAGTCATGATTGTTTTATACGCAACACATTGAGCTGCTTTGTGACCAAAGTTATGGCAAGAAAAGCATTGTCCATTGAAGAAGTTTCTGCGATTATTGAATCTACCAGCCAACTGATTGTAATTTCTATTTTCATCTATTCTTGAACCAAATTGGGAAGATTTTACCTGTGGCTGGTTGTGGCTTTTGTTCACCCTTAAGCTGGATTGCCCCTGATAGTTTCTGTTTGACGTTTGTCCCTGCTTTACCTGATGATCTTCCTTGTGCTCTTGCTCATTTCTTCTTGCTGCATCAAGATAACTTTTTGAAGTGGATGCTTGAGAAGTTTCTCCATTATAGCCCAGACCTGTCTTATTTAGTGGAGACCGCTGCACACTGATAATCTCATTCAACGTTTCAGATCCTTTGACAAACTTGAGATTAATAGTTTTTGTTTTCTCAATTTCTTTTCTAAGACCAACAATTTCACCTTCTAATTTTTCAAGATGTTTTTCCTTTTCATCAATTTGAAATTGTAGAGTATCAATAATCATGTTCTTTTCTTCTATACATCTCTTGAGTCTAGTAATTTCATCATAAAGGTTATCCACATCTACAGCATCCTCATAATCATCATCTTCAAATGCCATTAACAATCTATATTTGTTACCTTGTTCATCTTCATCACTGTTTGATAAGCCATCACTATCTTCATGGGTGTAGTAGTTTTTCTTATTTGCACTCTGTTTCTTGTTCCATCTAACTGGTTCCTTTCCTTTATCCTTATAAGAGCATTTTGCAGCATAATGACCTACTCTTCCACAAGCAAAACATTTGAAAGGTAGCTTACCTCTGAACCTTCCAGAACCCCTTTGAAGATTTCTGACAAAATTTGATTCTTCTTCCTCTTCTTCTGGAACATGACTTGCTTCATAGTGATCTTCTTTGCCTGATGCTTTAAAAGCAGCTTCCCTTCTGTCTGATGGACCTCCCTTTCTCATTTCATAAGCAGTTAGAATTCCATGCAGCTGAGACATAGTGAGAACACGGAGATTTTCCTTTTCTTCTACTGCAGATACTTTAGATTCAAACTTGGGGGATAAAGATCTTAGAATCTTTTGAACTACTATAGTCTCTTTTATTTCTTCACCCAAATTTTTCATACAATTAACAATCTCATCTACCCGAAGAAAATAATTAGCCACACTTTCATCATTATACATCTTGAGAGTCTCATATTGAATCCTGAGAGTTTGAAGTTTAGCTTCTTTTACCTGTTCATCTCCTTCATAGCTAGTGATCATTTTGTCCCATATCTCTTTTGCTGATTTGAAGTGCATGACCTTCATGAACTCTGTTTGAGATATACTTCCTAATAGAGTACTGACTGCTTTTGCATTTGTTTCATACTGCTTTTTCTCAGCTGGATCTGTAGGAGTAGCTGAAGGAAAGGCATAGCCTGATTCTACAATGTTCCAAACTTCTGTACCAAGAGATTGAAGATATGCAGTAACTCTTACCTTCCAATAATTGAAGTTTGTCCCATCGAAGACGGGTGGCCTGATTGATGCTTCTCTCTCGTAGTTGCTCATGATGAACGATCTACCTTCAAGCGATCAAGCTTTTCTGAAGGACCTGCTCTGATACCAATTGTTGGAAATAATACTGAGAGGGGGGGTGAATCAGTATTATCTAGCAATTTACCAAATCTTCCTTATTTGATCTTTTGAAATATTCTTGCATATCAGTACCATAAAACAATGAGCATGAATAAAGAAAATAGACAGTCACACCAAAGAACACAAGATGTAAGGTGGAAACCCAATGCGGGAGAAAAACCACCTGCTGCAATATGTCTCTATCTTCTTTCAAGAAATTCTTTTTACAATGATTTTGTACTGGTGCAGTCCTTTACCAGCACGCAGGCTGCAACCTGCAGAGAGCTACAACTCTTTCTCGTTTTCCAGTCTCTCCTGGAAGGGAGCTACAACCCCCTACTTCTTTTCATGAAGAATCAAATGATCAACAAGTATACAACAGATACAGTCTACTACAGATATCAGATCAGTAATTACATAAACAACCCAGAACACCTTATGAACAGAAATATACAGTCAACAGATCATCTTAAGACAGGGACGCATATTTTCTTTCTGTGGCCTGCGACTGGACGCAGTATACCTTATGCTGTTCTGCGTGCAGACGCACTGTTCCTTTTTGCTTTTCTGCGACCGACGCTCCCAGAAACACTATCGCGCCGCGTCTTTCGCTTCAGAGACGCACCCAATACCACAGTCGCGCCGCGTCCTTTGCCTCAGAGACGCACCTGAGTCTTTACTGTACTGCGTCCCGGCGCACTTTCCCTTCACTGAATCTGCGTCCCTTCAGATATAGAAGATAAGAGGACTTCAGAACCAACCCAAACACTCAGATCCACAGATCTGATCATGCGCCATATAGATCGTAGTCCATTAGAAGATTTGCCCTTATAGATTTGGACTAGATCTCACCAAGAGATGTTCAACCAAGATGATGCTCAATCCAAATGAACTCCTTTGCTTTATATAGGCAAGCTTCTCCCCAAAGCGTGGAACAATACCACGAGCCGACACCATAGAAACACAAAACCGTCGGCTAGATACCACACAAGAAACCCCCACGTGCTTTTCTCTGCCTTGAAATGTGTGCACTGGGCGGACGCACCTTCTGAACGGCTGGCCTGCGTCCCTGGACGCGGGTTCTGCATGGTCTACCTGCGGGGACGCACTTGCTGAACATATTTTCTGCGTCCTTCTTGATTTATCACCTGAATGAGTTTGCCATCAAGGACAACACCTGAATCATAATGCCAACAAAATGTGCCAGTCATAGTACATACTTGTATAACCTCTAATTTCATTTGAGTTCCTCCATGGTGAAGGATTTGCTATAAGTTCAAGGAAAGAAACTTTATAGACATATTGTCCTGATATTTTCAAAAAATTAGTGAGCTACTTCTTTCTAATATTTGGACTGGAAATTATAGCTATTTTTATGTCTGCTGGTTCCTTCAATGGATCATGAGCATTCATTTTAAAAATAATGTACAGGTACTAGCAAATTTAGTGTTGTTGCTAAGATAGTTTAGTTTGTTTCTTTGTTGCTTCTTTACAAATTGAGCTATAATTACTCCCTCTTTGTGTCTTTCTTCCTTCTACTTGCTAAGTGAAGATATGATTATGCATCCTTTTTGTTTTCATCTCAGTAGTTTTACTTTTTCCTTATGTTAAAGTAACCATTACGAGATTGGTTGAGTAGTGTAGACCTTAGAGCTCCAAGCCAGTGGTTAAACTTACAGAAAATCTCATGGCCAACATTTTCTGGCCTTAAATGTTAAGAAATATTTTGCGTGACATTGTACTCAACCATATTTGTTGGTTCTTACTAGTATGTGGATTGTTTTGCAGCCCTCCCTTTTGTCTTTGTCCCCTTTTTCCTATGGGTTTTTCTTATTCTTGATAATATTTCTTGTACATATTATTACATTTAATGTATACATTTTTCATACTTTTTTTCTAAGATGCTTAAAAGCTCGTAATGTACAATATGGATGTGGTAATTTTGTAGTTCCATTAGCCATCTTTGGTGACTAATGCCACTAATATGGAGTAAGAAATTTAAATTTAAGGCCCAATCTCTAATGATCCCTAACTTTCCTATCCTTTACCATCAGGGATCCTAGTTTCCAGACTCACTGTGTAAGGATGCATATTATGTGAGAGAAAATAATCCTGAAGGGTAATTTTAAGGTGCAAAGTCTTGTTGACCTCTAAAAATTCTGATGACTTTTAGAGATAGCCACAAACAATGGCTATAGTTTCTACTTTTTGGGTATATCCGGAGAGGTTTGGGGATTATTGACATTGAAATGATTGAGTTGGGCAAGTTTTGTTTGTTCTTTCTTTTTTTTTAAATTTATGTTGCATATATGTGGATGGATTAAGTCGTTTTGTTATGAAACCAGCTCAAGAAAAGATAGAAAAGATAGATCAACGCCTTAGAATTCAGCCTCTTCGAGGGGGCAACCTCCTTTACATTACATAAATGAACAGTCCTTGGATGATACAAATGACAAAACCTCCTTTCTATATATAGGAGTCTAGGGAGTCACAATATAATCCAGCCGACCTAACAATAATAATATAAAGCCAAAAAAATAACAATAGAGGGATTCTATGGGGCACAGAAATAACAATATGGGGGTAATAAGGGCACAACAATATAAATAAGGGGTATAACTACAATAGTAATGGGGTAATCACTAGTATTATAGGGACCCAACATGCCCCTCTCCTTCAAAAAAGTGTTGTCCTCAACGCTTGAGTAGTTTTGGATACTTCTGCATAAAATTCTCATCCTCCCATGTGGAATCTTCAGCGGATAAGTTCTTCCACTTGATAAGATACTCTGAAATTGATCGATTTCGTAGCTGTCGAGTTCTTGTTTATGTGACTGCTTCCGGTTCCAAAATAATTTTTCCTTCCTCGTCAATTTCTGGCAATATTGTTTGAATTGGGAGCTTGTCACCTATAACCTTCTTTAAACATGAAACATGGAAAACTAGGTGCAATCGAGAAGCTGCAGGAAGCTCCAATTTGTATGCCATAGTACCAATCTTTTGCAACACCTTGTACAGACCATAATACTTTGGTGATAATTTATTATCCTTCTTAGCTTGCTTTAGGGACATTTTCTTATATGGTTGTAGCCGTAGGAATACCCAATCACCTACATCAAAACTTCTTTCACTGCGATGTTGATCTACCTGTTGTTTCATTCTATTTTGTGCCAACACGAGGTTATCCTTTAAGAGTTGGAGGACTTGTTGTTGATGTTCGATGTGATGTTCCACTACCTAAACCTTAGAATTTTCTCTTAAATATGATGTGATGGATGGTGGTTGATACCCATAAAGTGCCATAAATGGGGTCATTTTTGTTGCTGTATGGAAGGAAGTGTTATACCACCATTCAGCCAGAGGCAACCATTTGACCCATTGTGTTTGTTTATCAGATACAAAGCAACGAAGATATCCTTCCAAACATTTGTTTACTATCTCAGTTTGCCCATCAGATTGAGGATGATAAGATGAGCTATGAGCTAACTGAGTACCAAGACAAGAAAATAATTTTGTCCAAAAATTTCCAGTGAAAATGGGATCTCTGTCACTTACAATAATCTTTGGGTTTCCATGTAGCTTTTGAACTGTTTCCATAAATGCAGTAGAAACTGTACTGGCTTTAAATGGATGTGATAATGCACAAAAGTGTGCATACTTGGTAAGTCTGTCAACTACCACCATGATGACACTCTTTCCCTCAGACTTGGGTAAACCTGTGATAAAATCCATTGAAACCTCCTCCCAACGTTGGCTTGGAATGGATAAAGGTTGTAATAGACTCGGTGTCTTAATTGTTTCAACTTTATTTTGCTGGCAAACCAAACATTCCGCCACAAACTTTTGAATATCTGATTTAAGGCCATCCCAAAAAAATTCCTTCTTAACCCTGTGGTAAGTTTTTAAAAATCCTGAGTGCCCTCCTAAGGGAGAAGTGTGCAATTCCATAAGAATCTTTTGTTTTAGCTGGGAATTCTTACAGAGGTATAAGCGATCTTTGTACCATAACGAATCATTTTGCCAGCTAAATGTATCAGAAGTACTGGAATCTTGTTGTAGCTTTCGAATAAGTGCCCACACTTCTTCGTCATTCTTCCATTCCTCCCTTGCTTCATTTATCCAATCTGGTTGGATAATAGAAATGGCACACAACAATGCTTCCACATCCTCATCCTTTCTTGAGAGTGCATCTGCCACCACATTTTGCTTCCCTTTTTTGTAGATGATTTCAAAGTCATAACCCAACATCTTTGTGACCCACTTTTGTTGCTCTTCAGAGGATAATCTTTGTTCTAAAAAGTATTTAAGGCTATCATGATCCGTTTTTACCTTGAAGTGTCTTCCCATTAGGTAGGGTCGCCATTTCTTAAGTGCATGGAGTATTGCCAACATTTCCTTCTCATAAATAGCTTTGCTTAAAAACTTTCCCTTGATTGGACGACTTTCAAAAGCAATGGGTCTTTCATCTTGCATTAGAACAGCACCAATTCCATTTCCTGAAGCATCACATTCCACAATAAAGGTTTTTGTGAAGTCCGGTGTAGCTAAGACTGGTGCTTGGCACATTGCCTCTTTAAGATGTTCAAAGGCCTTTGTTGCTTCCGGAGTCCATGAAAATGAATCTTTCTTCAATAATGTTGTTAGAGGTGCTGCTATTCTCCCATAATTCTTAACAAACTTGCGATAATACCCTGTCAACCCAAGAAATCCTCGCAGATGCTTTATGGATGTGGGGATTTTCCATTCCTTAATGGCTTTAATTTTGCTAGGGTCTACCTTAACTCCTTCATGAGATACAATATGACCCAAATATTCCACCTCCTGGACTCCAAAGAAACATTTGGATCTTTTTGCATATAATTGTTTCTCCTCCAATAGTTGTAGCACCCTGTCAACATGTTCAACATGATCCTTCCAAGACTTGCTGTAGATTAGTATATCATCAAAAAAACTAACACAAATTTTCTAAGGAATGGTTTGAAAATTGAATTCATCAAACCTTGAAATGTTGAAGGTGCATTGGTAAGGCCAAAAGGCATGACCAAAAATTCATAATGACCCTCATGAGTTCTAAATGTCATTTTCGGAATGTCTTCAACCTTCATTCTAATTTGATGATATCCCGAACGAAGATCCAACTTGGTGAAGTAAATTGATCCATGCAATTCATCCAGTAATTCATCAATAACAGGAATGGGGAACTTATCTTTAATAGTGAGCTTGTTGAGCTCCCTATAATCCGGACACATGCGCCATGATCCATCCTTCTTGTGCACCAATACTACTGGAGCTAAGAAAGAACTTTGACTCGGTTGAATTATACCAGCCTCTAGCATTTCTGCAACCATACGTTCAATTTCACTTTTTTGGACATAGGGATATCTGTACGGCCTGATGTTTGGAGGAACACTTCCTGGAATCAGATGAATAGCATGATCATGATCACGCATAGGTGGGAGACCCTTGGGAGTCTCAAATACCTTGGAATGATTGTCCAGGACTTTTTGGAGATCTGGAGAAATAGATGATTCCAATGTGGAAACATCTAGCGAGCATAATTGTGCAATTACACCTCTTTGCTCCTTTTTTAGAAGCTTTGTCATACCATGAGAGCTGATTATCTTTCCTGGTTTCCCTGCAATACCCCTTAATTCAACTTCCTTTCCTTCCGTAGAAAATTTGATGAAAAGTTCTTGAAAATTAAAAGCTATTGTACCCAAGGATTGTAGCCATTGGACTCCTAGTACAACATCCGCACCTCCCATTGGAATGGAAAGCATTGGGCTAGTCAATACATATTCTCCCATGGATAGCTTGATATTATGGCACTTTCCAGAGCAATTTATTGTTCCTCCATTTGCAATCATCACTTGACACTCTGGTGCTGGATATAGGAAGCAATTCAATTCTTTTGCTACCCTACAATGAATAAAATTGTGGGTGCTTCCTGAATCAATCAACACTATTACCTTTTTCTTCTTGATTTGTCCTTCTATCTTGATGGTTTGAGGAGTGGTAATTCCCGCCAATGCATTACAAGATATGGTCGGATTTATTTTTTCTTCATCTAGGTTTTGTTCCTGAAGTATATCTTCTTCTTTTGACCTTTCTTGCTCCTTTTCTTCTTCCTCTTCACAATCTATGTAGAATAATTTCTTCTCAGCACACTTATGACCTTTTGTGTATTTTCTATCACAACTATAACAAAGCCCTTTTGCTCTTTTTTCTTCCAATTGTTGTGGTGTCAACCTTATAGGTTGTGGAAGACTAGGGGCAACAACACTTCCGTCTTTATAGTTGTGAGTGGTATGCTTCCTGGTTGCCATAATTTTGCTTTCCATTTTTCTTGCTAACCTGAATGCCTTCTCTAATGAATCAAGTTCCCAAAGGCGAACATCATGTTGGATATTATCATTTAAAGACCCTATGAACACATCAATCCTATGCTCCTCTGGAATATCTTTTACCCTTATGTTCAATTTTTGGAACTCCTCAATGTGCTCCATTACTGAAACCTTTTGTTTGAGACTTATCAATTGGCTAAAAAAAGTGTTGCTTTTTGTATCTTCATAATGTGCTATCAATTCTTCCGTAAAATTGCCCAAGTGATAAATTTTTTACGAGAGCAAATCCATTGATACCATACAAACTGATTTGGTTCTAAATATACAGTTGCCATACGTACCTTTTGTGCGTTTTGCACATTATTGAGATAGAAGAATTGCTCCATCTGTAATATCCATGTGGCGGGATCCTTGCCATCAAACTTCCTCATATCGATTTTTGGAATATGGTGATTCTTCGATCCAACGTTAGCGTCTATGGAATCATGATTAACATTTCTTTTTTTCTCATCATGAGTTTCCTTTACTACCTTTTCACCATTAGTGACCCTTTCTTGTAGCAACTTCTTCAATTCTTCCATGTCTGTCTTCATATCTATCTTCAAATCTGCCATGTCTCTCTTCAAATCTGTCTTTGAATCATCCATCTTAACTTCCATGCCCTTTATCTTAGATTCCACGCCATTTATCTTAGATTCCACGCCATTTATCTTAGATTCCACGCCACTTATCTTAGCTTCTGTTAGCTTTTGTGAGCGTGACATTTGTTGCACTTGTTCTTGTAATTTTGATAGATCATGTAGCATTTCTTCCTCTTCTTCATGGCTCATGCTAGAGCTTTCAGGTTCCTTACTAGGTGTTTGTATTTTCTTTCCTCGGGGCATCAGTTACCAATAATAATGCTTTACTATGCCCTTTGAATTCCGTTAAACCAAGCTTACACAAAAATTTAAAAAAAACTACACACCTTTTTTCACTTTGTAGAAGCCTGATATTAAATCTGATGTATCTCTGTAATTTCGGATCATCCAATTCTGAAATTGCTACCTGTAGTAGCCTTCTGTGTCCTCTTTCCAATGCCACAAGTCTGAGCCAAATTGGATTCTCCAAGGAAGAGTTATGTGAAATCTCCCACAGTGACTTGTTTTTAGACTGGTTCAGTAGAGCGAACTTGTACGACGTGCCACGAGTCATTGTTTCAACCTTTGAATCTGAAACACACAAAAACGAAACTACAGTCTGTCCTCTTTTTGTACCTTCTTACGAAATTTCAATCCGATCCCCAGAGAGAAAGTTATGACGGTTTTCCCCAGGTCACCTGTTTTGAATGTAATTCAGGAGTCTGCAAAAAGGCCAACTTCCTCAGATCATATCTCTGCAAATATCGCACGAAAAGCTCTGAAATTTGGATCCAAGGTTCAGCACGATTTCTTCTCAAAGGGTTTTTTTTTTTAATTCTGAAACGTCACAGAAGAAAAGTTATAGTGAAAATGCCATGATGACCTGTTTGGAGCAGCGAAACCCTAGAATCCAAAGCTCTGATACCAAATGTTATGAAACCAGCTCAAGAAAAGATAGAAAAGATAGATCAACGCCTTATAATTCAGCCTCTTCGAGGGGGCAACCTCCTTTACATTACATAAATGAAAAATTCTTGGATGATACAAATGACAAAACCTCCTTTCTATATATAGGAGTCTAGGGAGTCACAATATAATCCAGCCGACCTAACAATAATAATATAAAGCCACAAAAATAACAATAGAGGGTTTCTATGGGACACAGAAATAACAATATGGGGGTAATAGGGGCACAAAAATATAAATAAGGGGTATAACTATAATAGTAATGGGGTAATCACTAGTATTATAGGGACCCAACATGTTTTCCCCCTTTTGATTTTGGTTGGCTTATATTAGGCCAAAAACATTTTTGTAGTCTAAATAGATTCTTGTACATTAGTTAAACCTTTAGGTAGTTTTAAAGTTATATATACATATGTACTTATTTGTAAATGAAGAAGTACATTCACATTGAATAGAAATAGTAATATTTTCTTAATATTTTGTTCTTTTCACGAAGTTGAATGAAAAAATGTGATTTTGATGGTTGGTTTCACAATGGTGCCTCATATAGTTTGATCATATTCAATGCCCAGAAATCCTTTGTCATTATTATAGTGAGAATTTTATCACTAGGATAACAACCTTGAGTGTGGTTCAAGGCCTTATGTGACCTAGCAATGGAATATGTGGAGATTTTGGACATAAGGAAGAGTATCAATAGGGGCTTCAGAGTGGAGTTCAATAAATCATTTGGTGAGTAGTGCTCCAATGAAGCTCTTAGAGGGAAATTTTTCTAGGCTTGGAGTGAACTTGAATTTAACTGGAACGAAAATGGTCAATGTACTTGATGATTGCCTGGATAAGAAAAGAATTTCATCACTAACTAGAATAATAATGAAACCATAGGATTCAACCAAGGAGATGTATTGTGTTCAACCTAGATGGTTCAAAGTGGAAGGAAAATTAAGTTGAAAATGAAGATGCTCACCCACCTTCATGTATGGGAACCACAGAAAAGGCAGAGCGCTCTTGCAAAGTTGAGAATTATTTCCATGATAATCCAAAGATCATGAGATTATTGGTTGAAGGCAACAATAGAATTGGGGCAATATTTCTTGAAGTGCTTGAGAAAGAGGTATGGAACTATTTGAGTTAGCTCATCAAACTTAGGGGACTTGGGACACATTGTAGGAGCATTTGAAGGAAATTTTTGTAGTGGCCATCTACCACCCTCTTCCCATTCACAAAAACCTCAGGGTGGCTCATTGCTTATGTGCTAGTAATGGAGTCTAAGTCAACCAAGGGAAAATTGCCAAGTTTAGTGAAAAGTTGGATAGAGGAGGAAGTTTGCTTTATTAGTTAATTGAAAATTGTGATCACATTAGTCCATGCTAGTCATACTATTCATATTATTGAGGCCATTTTAGGAAACCTATTTCCTAAGGAGTGGAACACTAGGCATGGAGGAAATAATGCAATGTTGCCTTGAAATATTTCATTGAGTTGTGGGAAGTGACTTTGACAACTTTGAGGAATAGGTGGAGACTTTTCCCTTTGTTCAATAGAGTTCTACCATAGATTGAAGTGAGAATTGAACTCACTGTTTGGTCATGAAAAATTGCATCATCATAGATTGGACATTATAGACGCACTGATCATCCAAGTAGTAGAAGACATGAGTGAATCTAATGTACAGAAGCATGGAAAATTGTTCAAAGTTCTAAGGAAATAGTGAGTTTGAGAAGTAAAATTTTGGACAATTGTGCATCCTCCTTAGTGAAATATGAACTACAATGTAAATTATAGGTAACTCCTTCAATAGGGAGTTACAACAATGATAGTATCAATTGGACTGATCACCCAACTATTTCAAGGCATGAGAGGATCCAATGTATAGAAGCATGGAGAATCAGTCAAAGTACTAAAGTAGTAGTGGTGAAACATTAGACAATAGTGTCCTTCTTAGTGAAATATGAGTTCACATGATGTGGATTCAATTCTCCTTCAATGCCTCCCATTGAGATCTGCAACAGTCACCACATAAATCTACCAATGCAATGAGACATGCAATTGTGTTGTGTTTTGGAAAGTGGATATCATCACCATCTAGTTTATTGCAAGAATTTCTGAGACACTGAAGAAGCTATTAGATTTTTTTTACCTCTTGTGACCTCTCCCCTGCCTCAACCATGGCTACCATGGCTGCAATGTGGGAGCTCTGCATGTTGCGTTTGATGAATATGTAGAGCAAAGGAAAGCTAGGACTTGAAGACTAAACCATAAAATTAGAGAGTGGATATATTAATGCTAATCATATGAGTTAAACTAAAAGAAGGCATTTAAGTTTATACCTCAAGTCTATGTGATTTTTTCAACCATTCTCACAGTTGACATCAACACTATGTCAGTTAGAGTAGGGAAACAAGTACAAATTGCAGAACGTAAATAGATTTCAGAATTTTTTTTTCAAAATTTCACCTAACATAGAAATGAAAATACTATAGGAAAAGTGGAAAGGAATTTTTTCATATATAACATTACATTATTGTTCTGCAGGAATTTTCAAAATTTCATTTTCTAAATTGTTCTTTCATAATTGCTTTACTAATTATTTCTTTGTTGCTCTAGTTATCAGGGGCACACATAATTAAAGAAAAAAACTTTATTTATTTTACTTAAGCACACTTTGTGTACTTGAATCTGACAGTAAATATATGAAATGTTTCTAACAAGTTTATATACAGTAAACATCTAGGAAATGAATTAGCCTTACCATGTTTAGGTATGCTATTGCATGCTCAACTACCTTGGGATATGAAAATCCTTGTGTTGCAAAGTATCATAAACTTGTCTTCATTCTTGAAAGAGAGATAGAAGATTGCTATACATTTTCATGTTAAATAGTAGTAGGTCGGTACATCTATTTAGGTATTTTTATTGCATAAAGACCAAATTAAAATGGAAAAATTATTCAAATGATTGAGGCATATAATAGATAGATACCATCTTACCCGGATGCGGGTGCTTTTACTTGCCATTAAGCATGGCACATGCCTCGACACCTGGGAGTAGGACGGAAGGCCGGCACCTGTACGCGGAGGCCTGCAAAAGAGAATATCAGTTAATGCAAACGGCAATTGAATTCAGTTTGAAGCAGAGACGAAGGGACGGCGCATTCAAGCCGAGCATGGTAGCTCTGGACTCGATGCAGACCAGGAGTATGGCTCAAGGCTTTCCCCCCGCGGTGATAATGGTTGCCACGCCTTATATTAGGACCGCCATGCCAATTAACGAACAGAACTTGCCCATTGCTGCTGGTGTTTTGAGCGGGGTTACTCAGGCTTCCAGCATTCGAAGAATTGATAAGCGTTTGGGGTCTCTGGCCTTAGGCACCATGCCGAGAAGCAGAGGCGTGCCCAGGCGGGGAGGGAGGTCTGGTATCCGAGTTGGCCCTGAACTGGAAGAACTGCATCCAATTTCGCCCATGGCCTCCGCTCCGCCCTCGTCCCCTAGCTCAGAGCAGGAATGCCTTGTTCCGCAAGGCACCTACCAGACTTTTCGTCTCAGGTTTCCTAGCCGGCTCGTCAGACCAGAAGTGGTTGTCAATCTCACGGTTTACATTTCTGAGGAAGAGCCCGGAGATCCCAATTCAACCTCCCCTGCCTCTGCAAGTGTTCAGGACAGTGACATTCTCCTGGGCGACATGAATGGACTGGTGTATAGAGCTCACCGTTTTGAGGAGGCCCCGGCCCAGGACGCCCTGGTTCAGCAAGCACCGGCTCAGGAGGTTTCGGGTCTTGCTGCTTTCGTGCAAGAGGTTCTGCCGCCACCTAATTCGACCATGGAAAGGGAAGTCTTCAATGCACATGCTCAGCCTGGATCGGGAGAGTTGTTTCAGGACGCGGAAGGGCTGGTCATCTGGCTCGACTCGCCCAGTCCGGACAAGGGAAAGCAGCCAGCGTCGCCCAGCCAGCCAGCCTAAGCCTCTTCGGGTGCTCTGTCTAGTTTTTTGCAATTATGTCGATGACAATGTTGTTGTTTCCTTTTGTTCATTTCAGTCCAAGGTCTCAGTTTATCTACTGCTGTAAGTCTCAGGCTATTACAGTATGCTTTCTATATATTAGAGTCAATGATGTAAACTGGTTCTGTCCTACCAGTAGCAATGGTGTTTTTGTCAGTTCGAGTCCAGGTTATCTGAAGTCCAGGAAAAATCATTATGGACTGTGTTTTGTAACTCAGTTAAAGCAGATAGACAGTATAGTCCAGCTTCTACTGTTTGAGGACTGGCCTCGGCCTCCTCGGAAGGTCTAACCTTTGTACATATTTTTTCCTTTCTTTATAATAGAACTAGCCTTTACATAGAAAAAAAAAAATAGATAGATACCATCTCTTGGCATGCGAGGAATTCTACACAACATTGAATATTCACTCAACCCTAGTTCGTTGGGATCAACCATGGCAGGAAGGCCACATGTTCTTTCCAGTTGCGAGGCATTTCATAACGTTTGTCGAGTATGAAATAGTGGTTAATCATAGTCAAATGCCATCATATAATTTTGTGCTTGTATTGAATTAAGGTTAGGGTTTGGGTTGGAGGTAATATGTTTTGGTTCTTTATTAGCTGGAAAGTACCTAAAAATGCAGTGTGAATGAAAGTTGTACTTTTGAGGATGCTTTATTGATGGAAAAGTAATGTTTGAACCCATATTTTGCTTTATAAAGTGGGTGTGGTGACAATGCAAAATCTTGGAAAGAAAGGAGGAGAGTGGATTTATAGGAATCAAAGTAGGAGATCCACAACACCAAAGAAAAGGTATCACCTCTCACTCAAATTTTGTATGTTGTCACCTTCATTTGGTTTTTGATTGGGTCTTTGAATTCATGCCCACTTGCAATTACTTGCATATGACTACTATAGAGGTTATGAATGTGTGTTGAGAGTTTCTTATCGCATTCATTTTTGTCGTAGAGTATAAGCTTGCATTTCGGTTTATTCTCAATAAAAATGCATTGGATGATTTCTTTGGACATTGATGATGAATATGAGAAATTGATCATCAAAATGAATCCTCCAAGGTCTGTTATTTTTCACTTGGCCTATTTTTTCATTGTTCAGTGTTTTTATTGGATTTTAATATTTTTTTCAACTACTCTCTTATTAGAACAGGTCTCTTGGAATTACATAAACGGAGTGGTTCTGTCAGTTGGGAATGGTTGAATGATGATCTGGATTGCCTAGTTTGCATCGATAGTGAATTCTCAATTTGTAGACTATAGTGTTACTTTATGCAGAGGAGATAAATAAAAGTGTGGGAGTTGTTAACAAATTTTGTTTTACTATAATTCAGCTTTACATAACAGTCATCAAGGAGTAGTCCTAGGCAGAATTAAGTTAGCATGGGGGTGCTTCTTAATCTTGTAGCAAGTCCTATAAACTAGTATAATGCAATACTAATCATTCAACAATGGAATTTATCTAATTGAAGCCCTCAAAATTCATATATGCATTGTGAATTTTGATTCCGAGTAAAAAGACAATTTGAGGAGAATTATGTTGTTGTCCAAATGATATATTTTGCAAAAGAATTATTGTATAATATGCCAAATTTTTATTAAATGAAATGCTTGTTCTTGCAATTTTTTGCACATCTTAATGTTGAAAAGTGTAACTAGGTTTGGTCTTCATAATGGCACATGTAATTATGATTTTATGGCTTGTTCAGTTTTAATGGTTTTCAAGTGTTGGCTATGATGATATTGATTCATTCCTGCATCTAGAGTTCCATTGGCATTGATATTCATACTGACATATGTCCTACCTCTATTTGATTTCTAATAGGTTTTCAATTAACAACAGTTCTTGTAAAAATGAAACACTCGTGAAGGTATTATTCAAGTATTTCCAATTTTGAGTATGAAACTTGTATGCTGAGTTCATTGAATCAAATATTGAATTGTAAATTGATTTGAATTGTAATCATGCTTTGCCTTGTAGTTTGACGGTGCCAATAAGAAAGGAATTCTTCTGGAAGCGGTACAAGTGATGTCGGATTTGCATCTTACCATTTCTAAGGCTTGTGTATCTTCTGGTGGAGGATGGTTTATGGATGGTAAATTTGCAAACCAGACCATAATTTGTTTTAGTGATTCAGTTGTAAAACCATGAATCAAATTGAGAGAAGGAACCTCGCATACTAAACCCGATGTAACTTACTTTTTTTCTATGACAATATTCCATGTAATAAACAAAGATAAAAACAAGTTAGAGTTGAATGAGTTATTAAGAATATACAACAGGTATTTGTAGATATCTTTCTTGCCTCAAATAGTTTCAGAGAGTTCTTATTTGCACTAAGGAATCCCTTTTAAATTGTACATATTCTGATTGCAATCCCTAGGAACTAATGCTTTCCTCTTTCCTTGACTGTAATATTTTTATGGTTGAGGTCTAGACTCATAACACAAGGGTTGCAACTATGGCGTATGTTATCGATGAACTTACTGGGGCTCTAACTGATGACTCTAAAATGATTTCAAAGATTTAGCTTCAACTCTGTACTGTTATGGATGGGTATAATGACAAGTGGGGTCCTAAGACTATTGTGTCTATGGTTATTACTCATATAGAGATGCATCTACATCAAATTATGTTCACCGATAGTGACTATGAATGAGTACATAATGGTAGTGCAGATTTACTTAGTGATCAAGCCAGGTCTATCATGACTCCATAGAATTGGGTCAAGAAAAGTTTGTTCAGTTATTAATGTCAAGTGAAAACACCGACCAAAGCTTATGTTTGACACTGTATACACTTTAATCGATGTGTAATATGTATTTTTTCATGGCACCATTGATGCTGAAGGACTTGACGCTTATTAGGTATAGATTTTGACACACCACTTTAATAGAGTACATTTATCAAGTATTTAACAATTTTAGTCATATTTATTTGACACACCACTTTGATTGGACTTTATGTCTTTGTTTTTTGGATGTGAAGGAGTAGTACATCAGATGTATAGATGGTTTCCCAATGAACTCAAAAGCAGAATGATGCTGATTAAAGGTTTCCCAGCGAACTCAAAAGAGAAATGATGATGAGTAATCCAATGTTTGGAGACATCCATAGAGAGAAGTGTCCCTGAAGTATGTCCCATTATTGATCTAAATTTTTTGAAATAATAGGGATATATTCTGATATTTCCTGGATATATACTCATAGACATAGGAAAATATAAAGATAGATAGGTAGATACATAAATAGACAAGGATATACACATACTCACAAATACATATCCAGATGCATAAATTGTGATATTTTTACATGAGTTCCCTTGAATTGTTTAACAAACTGAGCATATGGTTGGTTGGTGATCAGAACTATCTCATCTGATCCAATGTGCAAGGGTTGAGACTTGAATTGTTTAGTGGTGATAATGTTTGTCTTCTCTTTGATTTCATGCATATATTTCATCAAAATGGACTTGAATTTGTAAGTCTTTCCCATGAGTACGTTCTCTTTTTGTTTCTCTAATTGTTCATTTCACCATGGGCTTGAGTCATTGATTAAATTTTTCAAGATTTGGAAACCATGCCTTAAACATTTTAGATGGAAAATAGGTCCAATATCTGACCTTCCTAGTTTTCTTACAAATTTCATTTCCTCATGACATATAGGAATGCTTTCTCGAGCAATAATGAATTCTCTTAGTTTTGATTATTTTGTGATGCATTCTAGGAGTATTTAAATCAGTCCATTTCAATGGTTTCATGTTATGCTTCATCATCTAAGGTAGATTAGGTACAAGGTAAAAATATATACTTTTAATGTAACCAACAGACAAGAAATTTTCAACAGTAAGAAAACTAGGCATGTTGCCAGCAATGTTTTGCTGGTGACATATATATTTGTATATATTTGAATGTTCTGTTGGTGACTATTGAGGGTATATATGTTGGTGATGTCAGCATTGATGTTCTTCATTTGATAAGTATTTAAAAGTTTACAACGAAAATAACAAGACTTGGAGTAGAAAAGGTACTTTTACCTCTCTATGTCAATGTTAATTATGATTTTTTGTAGTAAAGTTTTTATTATATTTATCTATTTATAGAGTGTCATAATCATGAAAATATTTTTTATGTACCTCTTGTGAATTTAGTAATAAACAAATAGTTATACTTGATGTATGGATTGTTTTTGACATAATTGTACATGGATCAACAAGTCATGTCACAGACACATCTTTAGTGGCTACCTACTGCATTGGGAGAAAGCCCTCTTGTGTTTGTTTCCTCCCATTTTCTTTTCCTTGCCTTTCGAACCTACTACTCTTAACCCTACCTACCCCTACTCTTAACCATACATCTTCTCAAGTTGAGAATGTTGTGGATGCATCTCCTATTCTCTCATTTATTGTATTTTAAAGTCCTATTTAGATCAATGGAACCCAATTTATTAAAATATTTGGTCATTGAGTGATTCCTTTTTTGGCACTACCCTAATTTGAATGGCTATACTATAAATTAGAAGTAAGATTATAAATACCGCAATTATTATATTCATAATTAGGTTCTTACTGAAAGATGATATATCACACAATATTCATCAAGATCATCTGTATGTGAGATGAAATATCTGTCAACCCAATATTTATGTCTCACATAATTTCCTCTCTATGCTCCTTTAGGTCATCGATGGAAACATTAGATTAGCTTTATATGAGCAATACCAAGTTCATAATTTTGAAATGTACAACCTCGATAACTCTACTACACAACACACCTAATTTTGAATATATAACTCAGTTAATTATCTTTCTTTGTGGATGAGCTACCTTCAATTCACCAAATAGCTCATATTGCATTAAGTGGCAAAAAGGTATATTTTTCTAGCTTCTTTGTGGCTGGAATTTCTAGCACTAGAATTGATACACACGAAGAGGAGATTGAAGAGTCTCATTCTAGGAATTATGAACATGTGTAGTCCTATTATTACACCACTTTAGCCTGATTGAAGGAGGGGCTCAGAAAAGTCAACCTCTTACCTCCTTTAAGTTCATTCACCTCGATTATTAATCCATTCCATTGAACCATTGGTAAAAAAGGAATTCTTGGATTTTATTATTAGTCTATGAATTTGTAAGGAATAAGTATATTTCAAGCAGAATAAGAGAAAGGAACACTGTGTTTTAATGGCCTCATATATCGGAGACAAAATCTTTTCCATGGAGTTGGGGAAGAGAATTTTAGCAGTAAATGTTTATGAACTATATCAATAAAGGATCAAATTCTAAGAGCAATTGTAAGTCTAAACTTTTTAAACACTAGCACTCTGATATTAGGGGGAGGCCTAAATCTTACAACCAAAGAAACAGATACAATAGAAAAGGAGGTTGGCTCCGACAGACTCTTTGCATAGCTTTGAGGGAGTTGGCGTTATTGATTTTTAGCCCATCAATATGGCTTCAACCTAGCGTAAATGAAGGATTACAAAGGAAATGATAAACAAAAGGTAGATTGATTTCTGGTGTCTCAAGTAGTGGTGAGAAACTATGAAATAATGAGATCATGGATTGAGGTGAGAGGGGATTTATATCATTTCCTAATTATGTTGTAAATTGAGGGGACAACAAGCTCCGTAGTCCTTTCAAATTCAACCCAAGGTTGGTCGAAGATGAAGGGTTCATAAACAAGCCCCTTAGTTCTTTCAAATTCAATCCAAGATGGGTCAAAGATGAGGGTTCATAAACCTTTTGCATCACTGGGTGAGGCATGATGACAATTCAATGGAGTCAACAAGTATTCAATTTAATATTTATTTAAAAAGAGCCAAAGGGATTGTATCAAATTGGGATCATGGTGCAACATTATTAAAAACTTTATCAAGTTGTAATGTGCATTACGAGGATCTTCATTTTTTAAAAGAATTTATAGGTGGGTCTTCTATTATGTAGGTAGAATACAACAAAGTACCTGTTGAAGAGATCTGCACAAACAATAAAAGTGTAGGGTTATTAGGTGACGAGTGTGTTTGCAGTGTTTGTGGGTGTGACCTCCATTGTTTTGCATCCCCAAAAACTTGCAAGAGTGGAATCAGTCATGCACCAGGTTCATGTAAGGGCTATGGTGGTCGAGGTACTCTTATTATAGGTTCACCAGATGACGAGCCTTCAAATCTCAAATAAAAAATAACAAAACCGAATCTGCAACAAATATGTCAAACATTCACACAACTAGGACTCCAAAGCCACACTTGTTTCCTTCTTGACAAATCTTCTACCAATATTTATGAGTAATATCCACCGTATTTATGGATACAATTGCGAAATAATTTATGTACCATGCAATTAGCCTTCTTGAGAAAACTCTAATTTTTCTTACAAAAATATAAAATCTTTGAATATTATTTTCTGCAAATATTTATGAGTATTTGTACCATGCAATTAGCATGCTTGGCGAATCTCCATTTTTTTCTACAAAAATATAAAATATTTCGTTTGAATGTTACTAGACTCTGGGGTGGGCAGATTACAAGAAATGGGATTGGGAAAAGGATGGGGAGAAAATGTAGAGAATGTCTTGGATATGATTCATTTGTTGTTGGAGATCCTTCAGGCACCTGATCCATCAACTTTGAAAATTTTTCTAGGAAGAATTCCTATGTTTTTAATTCTATGATTTTTTCACCTTGTGGTTAATTTGGGCAAGCAATTTAAGGAATGGCATACATTGGTGGATAGGTAAACAAACCTTTTATAATTCAAATACCCATTCCATGATATCATCTCTTTATTGTTTGAATGTATTTTGAACTTTTACTATGATTTTGTTTTGTATTTTAACTATAAATTGAAAATGCTTCGTATCATATCCATTTGAACAACATGCAAAACTTGAAGATAATATTAATGTTATAGTTATGTTTTTTTAAAACATTTTCATGACTACTTGAAAATAATACTTTCATGTTCTTATTTGAGAACATGTTGTTTATATACACCAAGTTCATGCATTATAGGATGAAATGATGTTGAGAATAAAACGATAAGGATTATACATCACACCTTAGATAATTGTGGTAAAGTTATTGTCTATTTCCCACATTATTTCTACTATATTTAAAATAGCAATGGCCTTATTTGAGAAAATTAATTTTCCTTCTCTGTTGTGTTTTTAGGTTCAATGTTGTCTTTTATTTTGGTTTTCTAAGTCCTTATATATATATATATCTATATATATATATATATATATATATATATATATATATATATATATATATATATATATATATATATATATATATATATATATGTTACAAGGTGTTTCAGTTGATTCCTGTGGCCCACGGTACAACATGCAATCAACGAATTGAAAAAATTCATGGAACACAACATTCTTAGATACTTTAGGTTCCCTTCAGAATAGAAAAAGGAGTTATGTGTCATTGGGTTTCTCGATTTGATGTGTGGGCTTATCTGGAAATATTTTAAGAGGTAAACGTTTATGAATTATCAAGATTGAAATGCATAATTTTTTTATATCTACCTTGAGTTTGTATGCACATATCCTTTTTAGCAGTAATGCAATTCAACATGTACAGTGTTGTAACTCGATTGAAAAAATAAACAAAAGAATAAAAAACCTTCTGACATGAAATGCTATCAATGTAGAAAACATATCATCATATACAAATATATTTGTTGGTTTTATGCCCACACTAGACCAGATGGAACTGATTTTGATAGAGGTGATAACTACAAGGTAGGTTAAAGTAGAGATTTTTTGTTCATTACAAGAAGTGGCCACCCTATGATTCCTTAGCTAGAATCCATAGTCTTAGCCTTGTGCTTCTTGCCTTCTCTAAGCCCCATTGGAACTGGAAATGCCCCCATGAATGCTTTTATCTATAGTTGGAGTTGGTTAACCTTATTTTTGTTTCTGATGATATTGACCCATCAAAGTCCAAAGACAGAGAACAAGTTGCTGAAATTTAAAAAATACATAGACTTATTAAAGAGTATAACCTAAATGGTCAGTTTCGATGGATATGTGCATAAAAGAATATAGTACAAAATGGTGAGTTGTACTACTAAATTTGTGACATAGGAGGTGTCTTTATATAGTTTAGCCTTTACCTTTTTCAGATGCTAGTTATGTCTAATGAAGGATCTATAATTTGACTCCTCTTTAAAGCTAAATATGGATGAAAGATTTAACTAGGTGAGGGTTCTATAACTGAATTTAAAGAGGCAAGGTACATTCTATGTCCAATATAGTTGATATATGTCACTGGGTAAAGTTTATAAATAAACAAAAAACAAAAAAATTGTTGAAGGCAATACTCCCACAAAAAAAAAACAAATATATATATATATATATATATATATATATATATAGATATATATATATATATATAGATAAATGTATATAAATGTATACGTATATGTGTGTGTGTGTGTGTATATGTATATATGTATATATATATATATATATATATATATATATATATATATATATATATATATATATATATATATATCAAGATGTATTAAGTATTTCACTTCTCTTTAAAGCTCAATATCGAAGAAAGATGTAACTAGGTGAGGGTTCTATAACTGAATTTAAAGAGGCTAGGTACATTCTATGTCCAATATATTTGATATATCTCACTCGGTAAAGCTTATAAATAAATAAAAAACAAAAACAAAAACAAAAAAATTGTTGAAGCCAATACTCCCACATAAAATAAACACACACACACACACACACACACACACATATGTATTAAGTATTAAAAGATTTGTATTTTGTTTTTATGTCACTCTTTAAGTTTAAAAAATCTAGTGTTAAGATGTATTTATGATGTTTAATAATTCATCTAGAAATGAATAGAATTGAATCTATCACTCACATCAACATTTTTTGTCTTGGTTGTTGTTTTTTCCTATAAGAAGCCTCTTCCTATCTCTCATTTTCTTCAAAACAAGAGCTACCAAAACCACGAAATCCATTTTAATTATGTTTTAGAGCATTGGGAGTAGGATTTTGTGCATTTTCAGAAATAAGATAATTATGGGAAGTAATAAGAAGGTTATGAGCAATTATTTCTTTGGTAAATTGATTATCAAAATAGTGGTATTCATGTCCCTTAGGAAAAAATCATGGATTTTCAAGGTTTTTCATTTTCCATGTCTTTTGAGTTAGTCTATCAATGTGGTTTGGATAGTGTTCCAATCACAACACTCTTCCTTTAGGAGGGTTATAGTTAGAACATTGTACAATAATGTTAAGCATAACAAACAATTCCATCCTTTAGTGGTTTGTGCAATAGTGTTGATGGTACACTAGTATTTATGGAGGAGAGATATATCGTGCTCTAGGGTACACTAGTTCTCTCTTCTCTTTATACTATCACAAGTGCACAAATACAAACTCACTCTTATTTTTACCTGGATAAGAAAATGATGACAACTTTTTATTTTGAATTGACAGGGATAACTATGTATTAGAGCTAGACCTTGAGCCATTTAATGCAACCTTTCCTTTCCTAACAAAGCCATCTTCGATTGGTAATGGAGACCAATTTTTGAACCAACATTTGTCTTCAAGACTATTTAATGATAAAAAGAAAGCATGCAACCATTGTTGGATTTCCTTTGAGCACACAAATACCATGGCCATGTAATTTTTATTTCCTTGGTTAATATATTACATCATTGTGTTTGATAGTTAATTCATTATTCTTCTATGCACAATAAATCTCTATCAAATAGTAGAAAAGGATGACATGGTTCTTTTAGATATATATAATATGAATTGATAAAAAATTCACAGGTCTATTTTGATTCTCATCTTTTTATTTAACTTCTTTAGAGAAAACTATATATTCAAACACAAACTCAACTCAGATCAAACTAAAATAGAGACGCCTAATTATGAAGATGTTTCTCTCCCAACTACCTTGCAATGACATTATTTTCCTTAATTATACTTTAATTTTACTAACAATAACCTGGATTTATATATTTCTTTTAGCACCAAATTGACATCATGGTAAACATATGAATATCCCATTAAATATGACTTAAATATTATTCGAAGAATATCACCTTTAGCCTAAGCACGTGGCAAAATAATTTCTGAGGTGTGAAGTTTTATTAGAGGCACTATTTGTTTGTTTGTTTTGGTTAGAAAAGGGTTTGCTCTTGCTTTTATGTTACTTTCAATTTATCATATTTAGCATGTTGAGAAATGGGAAAGAGTAATGTGTGACATTCATCTTGCAGAAATTGATGATGAATCAAATCATACAGATTTTAACCAAGCTACAATCCACTTTGGTGAAGGGAAAGGAACATATTAAAATTTTGCCTAAGAATACACAATATACAAAGTTTGAACATAAGTAATATATTGTTTTTTCTTTTGTAGATATGTTAATTTTTTCTACCCATGATATCACAACCAAAAAAATATTGATATTGTAGATTTTTTTGAGAACCTCATTGAGGTATATTTTTCTGATGTCCTACTTGATTAATACCTTCTCTTGATAGGAAGGATTTAAATATGAACTAATATGTTCCTAAAATAAATCAAATTCAAAGTTTATAGATAATCAAGATAAACAAAAAAATGTTAATGCCTTTATTTGATTGTTACTTGACTTTGGTGTGGAAAGGTTATAGGAAATGTGAATGCAAAAAGGATGGGGAGACAATGCAAAGCATGTCTTGGATATGATTCATTTGTTGTTGTAGATCCTTCAGGCACCTAAGCCATCAACTTTGGAAATGTTTTGAGTAAGGATTCCTATGGATTTTAATGTTGTGATTATTTCACCTCATGGTGGAAGAAAATGTTTTAGGAATTCCAGACAAGACATCAGTGGAAGGGTAAACAAATCTTTTATAATTGCAATGTCCATTCCATGATATCCTCTCTTTATCTTTTGATTGTATTTTGAACATGTATTTTGATTTTGTTTTGGCTTTTAACTATGAAATTTGAAATACTTAGTATCATGTCCATTTAAACAACAACCAAATATTGAAGATGAAATTAGTATTACACAATATTGATTGAAATCCTTTTAGTTGTTTTGTGTTAAATTATTTTCATGACTATTAGAAAAGTTTAATTTCATGTTGTTATTCAAGCACATGTTTTTTATATACTTGACCAAGTTCATGCGTTATACAATGAAATGTTGTTGTGAATAAAATGACAAGGATTAGACATCACATCTTAGATTATTATTTTTAACAAGTTATCAACAACTTAAGATTTTTAGCATGTAAGCGAGTTAGCATGATTGTGCCTAAGCTTTCACTTAAGCTTAAATACTAAGTTACTAGGGTGTTATTTTCTATGGTGATGTTTTATTTTCCTTGTTTATACAGGTCATCTCATCACATAGTGCCCACTATCGCCCAACTGAATAAAACTTGTTCGAGTTTCTTTCTTTTATGGGGAAAAATGGTTTTGACATTGCTAGTTTTGAGGTATATGCCATACAATAGTCTACCTTAGTTTATATTCTAGTGTTCATCATCTTTCATTTCTTACACTCTGAATTATATCTTCCTTTGTTTTCAGAAAAGGAACTCAGTATTGATGGTAAGAAGCAGGAATTGAAGAAAGAAGAGAACAATAACCCGGGAGAGACAAATGCAAAAAGAGAGAGAGAAGAGAACTGATCTGGTGATACCCTTAGAGTCGATATCCTGCATAAGACACACACCTAGGGATTGATGGTCATGTCTTCAGAGTTGGTGAATTCACCTGCAATACCTTAGCAACACATTGATAGTGTTTTGAAGTGATGAAACAATATCTCATGTGTCAATTGTAATCCAACCAATATTAAGTTGGAAATTCATATTGTATTAGTTGACATTTCATATAATATAATTTATGTGGTTGAAATTATTTATAGTTGCACTTCATATTGTTTAGTATTGTAATTAACATATGTAACTTTTCATTTTCATATTAGATGAACATGCACATTGTATGACATTTTTTAATTTAGTTGCAAATTCATACTAATTAATCTATATTGATTACTAATGAACACATAAAATCAACTAAATATACAACTAAATTAGTCATTTTTATAATGAATATGAAACTACCAAAAAAAGATAAATGACTACTGCAAATAATAAATTTGTGATTACGGATGATGACTAAATTTTGCATATATTCGACTATTAGTAGCTAATTTACAGAGTCTTATAACACGGAACAAACTTATTCATATTTCTTTGGTCATTAATTAGTTTCAAATGATGAATAAGATTTTCATATATATGAATATTAGTAGTTAATTTATAGTATATTATAATACGACTAACATTTTGATCATATTTATTTCTTCATTAATTGGTTTTCTCAAGTCACCATATAGTAATATATTTTGTTGTATATTTGGTCATTAATTGTGGCAATTAATGAATAAATCAGTGACTAAATTAATGGCCAAATTTATGACTAAATACACTACTATATGATAAAATTGAGACAACCAATTAATAACTACACTAAAAAACAAATAAAAGTTTATCGCGTTATAAGATACTGTAAATTAGATACTATTGGTCACCAACTGAAAAATGGTTGTTTATATGCAAATTTTAGTCTTTTTTTAGTAACTAATTATCCATTTTGTACTAGCGTTCCAATGGCATACAAGGCTACCCATCAAATAAGAAACCAAGAGATTGAAGCACAAACATGGACCTGGATGGATCCACCACAGAAATTACACCCACAGGCTTTTCGTCCCTGGGATCAAACTAGAACTGGCCATGCCAAGTTCTCAATAAAGGAAAAATAGATAAATAACTCAGAATGATCCAAATTCTGAGATCCTATCCCATTAAATAGGGTAAGGGACTCTCTAGAAGTCTTATGTTATTATTTTCCCTCAAATAACAAAGGAAAATACTATGGGCAGATCCCATGGAAAAATACCATGGGTATATTCCGTCCATTTTGACCACATCAAGAAAAGGGAATATTACAAATCCTCCCACCCAAATATCTCTTTCACTCAAGAAATTCACTTATATCCACAATAAGAGCATCTGCATACTGAAACCTGAATCCCATATAAACCAATGTTTTATCCCATGCCTCCATGTTGAATGGATCCTTAGATACCTAGATCCCAAACAATCCTCCGGTCAATCATGCCCTCAATAGATTCACCTGGATCTCAATGCGACCTATGTCCTAGGACCTGTGGGTTATGATACCATCTCAACCTTCCATTATTTCATATGCCTAAGGGCCTAAGCTACAATATGCCCTTGGCTAAGCGTATCCTCCTAGGAATTATCCCATCGATAGGGTTCTAACTCGTAATCTCTCGCCAATCCATCTCGTGCGAAGGATATAATGTACAAATTCTTGAACATGGAATAAGTCTACTATGTTTATATTGTCTAATTCTTAACTCATGTTGATCCACTCAGTCACCCAACATGATCCATCTAGAGAACTTTGCCCTACTCTCCCTAATGTATAAAGGAAAGTTGGTAGTGTTGCAAGCCTTATTGATGTACTCCTATGGAGGGATGTTATGGAACTCCCATCTATGCTTCTCTTGTTGCCTTGTTAGGTACTTGAGTTATTCCTCAACACTAGATAACTTGGTCATTAATTCGACACTTACCCCCATGAGCTCCTCAATTTTACTATTCTCCTGTAAGATGATGTCTAAGACTATCTAGACTCTTTGATTCAACATGATAATATTTTTCTTGAAATGCATGATATTTACCCTAAAGTACTCTACTAGAAATTATGGTGCTCTGTTGAATGCTTCTGTATCTGTTTGCACCAAATGCTCAACTATTATAGCTCCATCTTGAAACTTTGACTAACTCTCCAGAAATGGCTCATCCTGCATACTATATTTGTCATACCTTCCCTCATAATCATGCTCATCATTGAAATTTATTACTACTGGCTCCTCACTTGAGTCTCCTTGAATGTCTTCTTCTTGACCTTCTCTACGTGTGGGGACAATCTGTTGTTTACCCTCTCTGGTTTTCAAATGTGGATGTACTAATTGTTAATTATCTACACCTAATTACTGATAGTCTTTATGGATGTCCTTTTGGATAACTAGAATCAACCATACAATAGTATATGACATTGTTAAGAGAAATTACCTCCTTCCTTTCCCCATGTACTTTGTCAAGCTAATGGATTATCCTTGGCTTGTCCTGCAAGTCTCTCTAAAAAACATTGTGTTGTTTCTCCCCATCTGTACTTAATTACTCTGATCCTTCATGGGTACTCTCCTGAAAAGAAATGAACATAACTATATATGGATCCCCAAAATCCAAAGAAACCTCCTCTTGTTATGTCCTTTTTGCCTCATGTCTTTCACCTAGACATGAATGGTCAAGTGCCTAAGGTCCCTTGTAAATAAAGCATAGTCCTCTCCTTCTTAGTTCATTCGTGATGTAGGTTTTACTACCTTTGTTCTTTCTTCCTCCATCTCCATCCATCCTTTTTATCTCCTTACTCAACACCCTTCTTAGCAATTTTATGTTTTGCATGACCAACGTCTCCACTAGATCAAAGGAAGTTGGTGATACAATCAGTTACTTTCTCCAAATGGTCAACAATTTTGATCTTAGTATCTTGCAGATGTCATCATCTCCTTCTGTTACACAAAAATATCGTCACCATGATTATTTGCAGTCAGTATGGGTCTATCATCACTTGTACTGTCCTCCTAAGCATGTTTCAGACCTCATCTCTTCAAGTCAAGCTTTGAAAATGAGAGAAAGACATTAAAAATCAATGTAACTCTGGTTCCGCACTTTCTCTCACTGTCACCTGCGGTCCCGCACCTTCTGTGTACAAAAACTGCAGACCTGCCCACTCTGTCCCTAACGGTGTAGGTGCGGACCCTTGTGAAAGTCAAAAGGCACAAGTTTTATCTTAAAAAACTCACTTTGGGTTAATTCTAGAGGTTTCTAGAAGGAATTTTGACGTGGATTGTTCCCTCTGAGGTGGGTCATGCATCCCAAAAGAGAAGGAGCTAATCCCTTGATGAGAGGAGCTATCCCTTTGAAGGAGGGCTTTATCCCTTTGAAGGAGCACCTAGTAACCTCCCTCTATTTCACTATAAATATAGACATTGGGCTGGTTGCTGAGGAGGTTAGAAGCTGAACATTTTTTAGGGTAAATGCTGGTGAAATCAAGACTTCCTAGTTGAGCTTAAGAGGAGAGATCACATACCTTTTTGGCTTCATTGGGGAGTGAGTGAAACTTGTCAAAGTAGAGGAGACTTCTTGCTGGACCCTGGGAGGAGCTTGTACAGCGTCAAGGCAAAGGTTGTAAAGTTCTTCTTCTTTTGAATTAATACAATCAAACTCATTTTTCTCAACAAGTATCTCATGTTATTTGTTTCATGGACTCCTTGACTTTCATGTTAAATATGTTTTATGCAATTGGCTTTTCAAGTGCTACTTAATTTGTTTGCCTTGTTTGTGTTTGCAGATTCACGACAAAGGAGCTCATTTGGATCGAAGGAGCGAAGGCATCCACAAGCTTGCGTTGGACCTAAGGTAGGCCCTAAAAACACTTGTTTGTCATTATTAATCAAAGCATATTTAGAGAAAGATAGTGTCTAGTTGGTTTGCTTGTCATTAGGTCTTCTTTAGATTCTAGGAAGGTCTATCTTGTCCGCAAGATCGACTTATTCCGTGTGACAAAATGGCGACCATACTGGGGACTTGATTGTTTTCCTTGTTTTTACTTTGACCTGAGAAACTGTGTTTTTGTTTATGTTTTTGGCTTGTTGTGTGTAAAATCGGGTAGAGTTTGTAGATCCAGGGTTATTTTTTGTTTTTCATAGCTTTGGGAGAGGACCTCACCCTAGGCGTTTGACACAGTGCGTACCTACCCGCAGCTTGGCTTTTAGCACAGAGCGGGACTGCACCTGTGTCAACTATGGCATGCGGACCTTGTCAAAATTTTGAAAAACCCTAAAATTTCCTCTGTTAGTCAGCTTAGTGTTTGTTTAGAAATTGTTATCCACTGCCCAGACCTGCATATAACTTGTCATAAGCTTTCCTTGGATTGATTTCGTTATTGTTAGGGTTTTAAGTGAAATTCCTAGGAGTTTTGCTTGTTGGGTTTGTTTTTCATTTTGGTTGTGTAGTGGCTCTGAGCTTAGAAGCTGTAGGGACTTCATATCACCTTAGTGTCTACCAGCTTTCTTATGAGTCTGACCATTTATGAAATCTCCCCTTGTTGAGGAATCCGCTTTGAGTTTTCTCTTTACAAAACTTTGAAAAGCTTGTGTTTGAGAGTTTGGATTTTCATTTTCAAAAAGAAAACAAAATTGGTTGTTCTTGACTTATTTGTGATACTGGATAAATTGGTCCTTAGCTTACATATAGCTAAGTAAAACATCCTTAAAAAAAAGACTTTTAGTAGGCTTTGACTTCAAATAGGTTTTTATAATTTGTAGATCTCAAAGTTAGTCATTTTCATAGTTTTGAGTGCTTTATTAAAGAATATAAAAATCTCTTTTGGAAAAAGTTTGTTTTCTAGTGATTGAGTGCTTTGAAACGAAAAGGGAAATTTTTGTGAAATAACTAGTTGTCTCGTTTTGAGTGTATTGGAAAAGGACAAAAACTCTTCTTTTAATTTGTTGAATTGAGAAAGATTTGTGTTTACAAAGTATTTGCATTCTCAAACTCTTTCTTAGTTTAGAAGTTCATCAAAGAGAAAAAGATTGCTGAAATCATCTTAGGTGCATTTTTAGTGATTTTGAGTCGAGTCTTCATACCACGAGTTTCATCTCCACACCTTTTGACTTAAACAAAAACCACTAAAATTAACGCTTAAAGTAAAATTCACCTAGTAACATTTTTATTTCTAGAGCTCTGATACACCAACTTAGCTTAGGCTAGTGTCTTGGATTAGGATAGTAATTAACTCTCCAAGACAGTAAAACAAACAAGTAGTTGTATCTTGTGGTAGGGAAGAAATCCAATTGTTGCATTTATGCTCTGGGAAAGCTCCTCTTAAAGAAGAAGCATGAGATCATGTCCGAACCAGTGTGGGAATCAATCCTTCCTCATTGGGAACAACGCCAGATATTCACGTATTAAAAACCGTAAACCTCAGATTAACCATTGTCGAGGAGCCTGGGGTCACTTGTTGGTAAACCTTGGATTATGTCAAGGAGTCTTCAAGGGGATTGAGCTTGCTAGTCTGCCCTTGCGTGCGTATCGGATCGTAGATTGTTCCCCCAGGTATATTTGTCTCAGTTGGTAACCTTAGTGGCCATATTCTTTAGGACTCTTCCTGACGTGACAGTGGTGGGAAGATCCCACTGTACCCGAAGCAGACGTCGGCTAGACTCACTTGGATTTTCTGGGGGATTCACTTCACTCGAGACGGTGAAGTGGAGGAACTTGTGCCAGTCTATTCATTAAGCAGGTTTCCGGGGTAACTGTTCCAACCGCCATTTCTGTATTGAACTCTACGACGTTGGATTTCATCACCAACTAGTGTTTTCAGTACGGAAAGTTATTGTCTGTGTGTGTTTGATCTCCTAGATTCTTTAGGCATGTGATTCAAATTTTTTTGGTTCTTTAGAGAATTTAGGAGCTTTTCATTGAGATTTTACTTTGTTTGCATGTGAAGTAGTTAAAAGTTTTCAACTGTGACTGAATTACCAAGACAGTCCCGTAGACTTTGGGGCCAGTCTCCTGAGTTTGTAAACGTGGTTGAGTTACTGAGGAAGTCCCGTAGACTTCGGGGCCAAACTCATGAGGAAGTAACAAGCTAGCTTGAAGGCTTGAAAGTCCTCGTAACTCCTAGAGACAGTAGAGTTGGTTCACCTGAAGAAGGAGAATCTTCTTTGATAGTACATCCTGATTTTCAACCGTTAGTAGCAGATTATAATCCACAGTCAGTGTCTGTTTCCGAAATTGTTGGTAGCTTTTCATCTACTAGTGATATAGGTGAGGAACCTGAAATATCTGAGCCTGAAAGTGAATTTGCTGCTACTCCGACATCGGGGTTTGTTTCTCCAACTTCTAGTGGTCCTGGTTCACCTAGGGTAGAAAGAGTAATTACCCAAGATCTTCCTTCTGGACTTATTGCTATTGAAGAACTTGCTCTGGAAGAAGAAGTAGGCATCCCTATCCCTGAAAATCAACCTGCTATTGAACTAAGGGAGCATGAATCAATTTTTTACAGTCCACCTAGGAGCAGTTCTTGGTATCTTTCTTTGACTAATCTCTTACAAAACTCAGGGTTAAGTTTTTCACCCCATCATGCTCCTTATCACCCAACACCTAGAGGTTTTTATACTCCCGTAAATATGTCAGGATAGTCATCCATGTTTACTCAATTGTGCAAATCTTTTTTGTACGACGGTCCTTCTGTTCCCTCCGGGTATCAGTCACTTTCTGGTACTTTTTCGGGAGCATCTCCTCAACCCATTGAGCAAGGGTTATTAACTGGAATCAATGGTACTAAGTTGTTGAGCGTAGAAGACATTCTCATCATGTCAGGTTCTATTCCCAATCCTCAACCTCAAGGTGGCTAGTTACCGCCTGGGGGCAGCCTCAATTAACGCCTGGGGGGCAACCTCAAGGTACACAATTTGCATCTAGGGGGCAACCTCAAGGACAGTACATACCTATGGGACAGTACGTTCCTCAAGGTCAATCCTAGACTCAATATGTACCCCAAGGTAAACCCTGTATCAAATTATACCTCAAGGTCAACCCCAATATCAGTATGTGCCTCAAGGGTATCAACCCCAAGGACAATACTCGAACCAAGGTTTCCAACCACCCTCTAGTCAAACGTATGTTCATGGAACAGGAAATGTACCTTTCAATTATCAATCCTACCCTCAACTTGGTTATGGTCCTCAGTATTCTCAACCAGTTATGGGTCAGTACCCCGGACTGAATATAGTGTGGGATCCATCGCAAGCTCAATAGGTATTGCAACCAAGTGTACAGTTGTCATCTCAAACTGGACAACCCTTAGTTTCTGGTACACCCCAGCAACCAGTCCAATCTAACATTCAAACTTCTGTACCTTCGGTAGTTTCTTAGCCTGGGCCTAGTACACCTCGTACTCTGCCTCAAACGACTACTACAACTGCCGCAACATCTATTCAATCTACCCCACCTACTTCTGGAGTATCGACAACTCCGGTTTCTACTGTTCCTGTATCTACTCCTCAGACCTCTTTACCACCGTCTGGATCTACAATAAAAACTTTGGTTCAGATGCCTGTAGGACAACTTGGTTTAAGTACGGTTGTCACAATTCAACCACAATTTACTTATCAACTGTACCAGGGACAGTATCAATTCGGTCCTGCTGTGCAGCAGCCAGTCTATCAGTATCAACCGTACCCTGGGTACACTTATCAACAACCTCAACAACCCTAGTACGGTCCGGTTAATCCTGGTTTTCCGGGAGGATACATTATCCCGAACGCGATTCCTATTCCTAGTTATCCTGGATATCATCCTCCTGGGGTTGGTCTGATGACCCAGAGTTTTAGGGATCCTAATCGGCAGTTACCGTTTATCGCAACTTTGGACTTACCTGACTTGTCGTGCCTAACGAACAATCCCATTAATTACCTTCCGTTTTGGCCGCCAATGCCGAATAAGTTGCCCAGTGACATTCCCAAGTTCGAAGGTAAATCAGGAGAGGAACCATCGAACCATGTGATGACTTACCACCTCTGGTGTGCGTCTAACTCCATTACAGATGATCCAATCCATCTTAGACTTTTCCAGCGCACTCTAATTGGTCTCGCAGCCAAGTGGTACATTGAGTTACCACGAGGCACTTTTTATAATTTTAGTCAGTTAGCTACCTCATTTTTAACACATTTTCAGTTGTCAGTCCGATATGACAATGGCACGGAATTGTTAACTTCGCTAAAACAATCAACATCCACTTACATTTCAGATCATATTCATGAGTGGAGATGTCGACGACGTTTAGTGTAGGTATTTATTCCGGATCAAATCTTGGCTGAGTGGTTTGTAAAATCTTTGTTACCAAAGATCACTGAAGATCTTGCTAAAGCCGGAGTTGTTACTGAGGAGCAAGTAATTGCTCAAGCACAATACCTTGACTTGGTCTATACTCAATTAGGTACGTTACATGAAAAAATCTCGGATCTTCCCAAGCAAAATCAAATCACTGCAGCTCCTTCGGGATCTCATGCCGCCGATGGTATGATTGGCACGGTTAACACTAAAAGTAAGAAGAAGTCTTCCAAGAATTCTTCCCCTATCATAACCTTGTCTGATTCCCCAACAGGAGACTCTTCTGCAGAGATTTCCGCCGATATTCACATTGTAGAGTCATCTATAGCCAAATCAAAATCCAGTGGGAAGAGGAAAGGAAAGAAGAAGAATAAAACGGACAAAAGTTCAAAGGAGAAACCTGAAAAGGCGGAATCCAATGATGAAAAGCGCAAACCTCGTTATCCTTGTCTAATTTGTGATGATGAACATTTTACAAGAGACTGCCCTCATCGTGCAGAGGTTGCGAAGATTGTCAAGGGTTCCCAAACTCCTGTTGTTTTGAAGGATCCTTTTCTGGCTCAAGACTGTAAGATGATAGGTTCATCCTCGAATGCCAATGAAGAACCCATACTGATGATGTCCCATGTTAGGATTGTGACTCGATCGCAAGATTATGGTAGTAAAAGTCCTGTTGATGGTAAAGAAGCAGAATCTTCTCATTCTAATCCATCAACCTCAGCTCCCGGTTCCGATCCACTACAGATCGAGAAACCTAATCCAGACTTGGTAATCAAACCGCCAGCCAAGGGTATACTTCGAAAGTCAGATTTCAATCCAAATGCAAGAGCGGCTAAGAATCATAACATTGTTGAGGATTTAGCTGTTTCACCCTCAGCAATGTCCGCTTTGGAAGTGTTGTAATCATGTCCAGCACAACGTAAATTACTTTTGTCGGCTATAGGAGCTGTTGATGTTCAGGACCCGAACCTAATAATTTTCGATCTAGAAAATAGTACACTGCATTTGCCTCATCAAATGGCTTTCCAGATACCAGGGATAGTAAAAAACAGGCCTATTCATTGGACTATAATTGATGAGGGAGCCTCAACGTGTATTATGTCGATACAATGCTGGAGATCTCTTGGTTCTCCTTCGCTAAATCAATCCCCGACGATTCTAAAGGCCTTTGATGGCCGTGGGTTTCATCCTTTTGGCATTCTACAGGATTTTCCTATAGGGGTTGAAGGAAAAACCGTTAGTCTAGATGTGGAGGTGGTTGATGCCCCTCTAGATTACAACCTTCTCTTGAGTCGATGTTGGTCTTACGCTATGACAGCGGTCGTTTCATCGATTTTTCGAGTAATAAAGTTTCCACATAATGGAAAGATTGTAACAATAGACCAGCTGGCTTACTTTTCATCCAACCCAGCCTCTTCGAAGAGTATTCAGCGTGTTGGTAAAACAACTATCCCATATAAGGATGTTGGAGTAGGACCAGTTAAAGATGTCGGTTTACTGGGAACTTTTCCTTTTCCTCCAATCAACGCATCATCTTCATTTGCAACCATTCATATGATTACATCATACACCATTATTTACGATGATCCTTGGATTGTCCCTTCTGAATCTCAGATAGACTCATTTGGTAATGCCATGCCTTTGATTCCATATGAAATTGCCTATGAAGCCGTGCAATCGTTTGCTGACCCATGTTCAACCAAAAAAGACTTAATGAATGTGGTCTGTGAGGAATCACTTTTCACATCAACCTCAGATTTAACCACGTTTTCTGAACTTGTTCACTCTGATGAGCAGATTCGTAAAATCCTATGTGTAGATGATTTACCATGGTAAGATCTACATCACAGATATTCGTTTTTACCTGAGGTTGATCGTTTTGAAAATGATTTCTCATCAATTTTTACAACTGAATATGTCAAGGAACCTCAGAATCCAATAAAACATCCTGATTTAGAGTTAAATTTGGGAAACATCTCTCGAACTATTCCTATTGACATTTCAGTTAAGCGCGGAATTGTTGAGAACATTCATATAGGTGCCTCGTGTACAGATGACGAAATTCAACTATATAAGGCCCTATTTCAAGAATTCTGCGACGTGTTTGCCTGGTCCTATGAGGAAATGCCAGGAATTGATCCCACAATTGTTGTTCATGAGATCAAGACTTACCCAAACGCTAAACCCATCCGGCAATATTTGCGTCAGATTCACCCACGAAAAGCTACAGCAATTAAAGCAGAAGTTGAAAAATTGTTGAAAGCAGGTTTCATTTATCCGATCCCGTTAACGGATTGGGTATCGAATATTGTTCCGGTTAACAAAAAGCATGGAACAATAAAAATATGCATCGACTATAGGGATATTAATCGAGCCTGTCCAAAGGACAATTACCCAACTCCCTATATCGATCAAATCATTGATGATTGTGCCGGCAGCGAAATATTCTCCTTCATGGACGGTTTTTCCGGATATAATCAAATCAATATTCTACCTTCCGATCAACCAAAAACGGCTTTCATTTGTCCATGGGGGACATTTGCTTATTGCAAGTTACCTTTCAGGATTAAGAATGCCAGAGCAACTTTTCAAAGGGCGATGTCTTATGCGTTTCATGACATCAAGCACATTTTGCAACCCTATCTCGATGACTTGCCTGCTCATTCATTACATCGAGCTGATCACCTCATCCATTTACGAGCAATCTTTATGAGGTGTAGGCATTATCGTATTCGGTTGAACCCACACAAATGTGTCTTCTGCATAATTGGTCGATTGATGGGGTTTGTAGTTTCGAAAATCGGCATTCGCGTCGATCCCTCGAAGGTCGAAGCTATCATCAAATTGCCTCCTCCTTCGAGTCTTCGCCAACTCCAAGCTTTGCAGGGGAAAGCAAAATTTTTACGACGATTCATTCCTAACTACGCCGAGGTCACAAAGGGTTTTACCCGGTTGTTGAAACAAAATACTCCATTCTATTGGGATGAGATAGCTCAAAAATCTTTTGATGCACTCAAACACGCGTTGACCCATGCACCATTGTTGCATCCTCCCAACTACAATCATGATTACTTCTTATATCTCGCCGCCTCTCATTCCACCATTGGAATGGTCTTAGTTCAGGAAGATGAATTCGGAACTGAACATGTGATATATTACCTTAGTCGAACTTTAAATCCAACTGAGCTAAAATATTCACATGTGGAGAAATTGGCATTGGTAGCTGTTCAAACTGTCCAACGTTTTCATCGCTACATTTTACTACGTAAAACTACGGTAATTTCGGGTTGCAACCCTATGATCTACATTTTTACCAAGAAATTGCTAGGGGGCAAGTACTCTAAATGGATCATTATCCTACAAGAGTTCGACTTGGGATTTGAGAAATATAAGTCTAAGAAATCTTTAGTTTTTGCGGAGTTAATGTGTGATTTCCCACGTGCTGATATGGAAACTGTGGCAGAGGAGCCCATCGCGAATGAATCCTTGTTTCTAATCAGCACCTTAGAACCATGGTATGGGGATATCATCGTTTATCTCCAGACCCAATCCTTTCGGCCAGAAATTTTAAGGTCAGAACGTCGAAAAATTCGATTCCAGTCCCAACAGTTCAGGATTATTGGAGATACTCTTTATCGCCGTGGGGCGGATTCTATTTTTCAACGTTGCTTAACTCATGAGGAAGCTGAAAGGGTTCTAAATGACTGTCACTCTGGAGCGTGTGGCGAACATATGTCTGGGTTTGCCACAGCCCAAAAGATATTGCGCGCTAGCTACTTCTGGCCGTCTTTATTTAAAGATTGTATTACGGCGGTCCGAAAATGCCACAACTGCCAAATTTTTTATCATAAGATGCGCGCTCCACCTGCTCCTCTCCACCCTATAATTTCTGTTGGTCCTTCTGCCAAATGGGGTATCGATTTTATTACATGTAACCCTCACTCAATAGGGGGCATGCGTATATCATCCTTGCGGTAGATTATTTTACTAAGTGGGCCGAGGCGATGCCTATATTTGAGGCAGACGGCAAGACAGCTGCAATTTTCGTGTTCAATCATATAATTGCTAGGTTTGGTGTCCCACAAGCAATAATCATTGATCATGGGTGTCACTTTCGAAACGTTATGATGACTAAACTTACAGGTCAGCTTGGTTTACGTCACGATAGTTCAACGCCTTATTATCCACAAGCGAATGGTCTGGTTGAATCCATCAACAAAGTTTTAGTTATCATGATCTGACAAATCATTGGGATTAATCGATCGAATTGGCACAACATGCTATTTTCAGCGCTTTGGGCATACCGAACTTCAGTAAAAACATCAACAGGGTTCACTCCTTTCCAACTAGTCTATGGTTTGGAAGCTGTGTTACCCATTGAATGCGAAATCCCGTCACTGCAAATGGCCATCGAGTTACTTCCAGCCACTTCCGAAGAGGAAAAGTGTTTGTTATACTTGGCTCAATTAGATGAGAATCGACGTGATGTTGCATTGGCGATCGAGACTCACGCAAAACGAATGAAAGCTCAGTATGATCGAAACGTGACCCCTCGAAATTTTTCGGAAGGAGATCTAGTCTTATTTTACGATCAAGCTAAGGATAAATTAGGTGTTGGAAAATTCATTCCTATGTGGCATGGTCCCTATGTTGTCAAGCAAAAGCTAGCCAAAGGGGCCTATGAATTGGTAGACTTTGACGGGGACTCTTTGGGTAAACCCAGAAATGGCCTTTACTTGAAGAGGTATTATGCTTAAAAGAATGGGTATGGAGATTTGTAGTTAGGATTGTTTTTCTTTATAGCTAGTGTGTTTTATTTTAAAGAGTGTGCTTAGCTTAGAGAGTGTTTTTCGTCATTATTCCTGTTTATCTTGGTTTTACTCTTGATATTGCAGATGTCGATACCTCTACAAACATACATTGGTTTCGCTGATGTTGCTTGTCGTAATACACGGAACATCTCTTCCGCAGCTTGGGTTCTCTATTCGCCCTCTGACGAGTTAGTATCTATGCATGGGGTAAGCCTCGGTCAAGCAACAAACAACATTGCCGAGTATAGTGCAGTGATTGAGTTATTATCTGAATCTATTTCATTTGGGATTCAGAGATTGATAGTGAGGTTAGATTCTGAACTCGTTGTATTACAGCTTAATAGAGTGTATGCCATTAGAAATCTAGCGTTATTAAGATTATTTTTGAGAGTGCGTCTCTTGGAACGTGAATTTGATTATATTGAATATCAGCATATTCCAAGATCTTTAAATACATTAGCAGATGCAATTGCTTCTCGAATGTTAAATAGACATTTGCAACAATCATACATGTAAATTTAAAACCATTCAATAACATGATTTACAAGATAATCCGGTAATACTGATATATATATATATATATATATATATATATATATAGGAGTGTGTCAAAAAATACATCGTCCTCGATCATAGGTTGAAAAACACCTTATGATCAGCAAAAATGATAAGTACAAAAAACAAAAATGTCACATGTGCCCACAATAGGCGATCATCCTATCACTGGTGATGATCTCTATAAGAAACCACTGCACAGGCCACCTTCCAAAGGAACCTCCTAAAAGGTCCCGGGACCCCAATCACATAGCGCTGAAGTCGACGAGGAATTTCATCTATAGTGGTCTCAGGAATATCTCCTGTCAAGCGCTCGAGATGACCCTCCAACTCGGCCAAAACCTCTGCTGATTCGTCCTGTGGGGCTGGCGCGGGTGCAACTAGTTGCTTCCTCTCGTAAGGCCAGAGAGCGGCTGGTCGCTGTAGACCCACATATGCATTTGAAATTTTCTACTATCAGTTTTGAGACGATGGAAAAATAACAAAAAAAAATTAAATAGAAAAATGTTGAAAAGGATTTTACCTGACTCATCCCACTGCTCTCCTAGTGGAAGAACCATGTCTGGGTCACCACGAAAATCTATCCCAACGTAAGGAAAGTCCTGAATAGAAAGACCTGGTTTTCCAGCCATTGGAAATACTCAGGTTTGAATCGAGCAACCTCTGTCCTCTCGTCCGGGTGACGGGCCATAACTGTGAGCCATCGCATCAGTTTGGGCTCTCGAGGGAGCCCAGCTCCAACAGTAAGGTGTTGTGGGATCAACATAGGAACCCTCTCCAAGCCAAAACTCGCGACCAAAGCCCCATAACCAAAGGTCTTTAGTCGTCTGTTCTTGGCCCTGGTCAGTTGGTCTTTCACATTTGCCAACACAGCATCACACCAGTTGAAGATGGTGCCTCGAAAGCAATCAACTGTCATACGCATCTGGGATCCGGTGGCAATATGTAATGCGGCAGCTCCGCAAATTCTGGTGATAGTGAACGCAATCACCATGAGCTCAGGATGGGATATGGTATTTTTGTCTATCCCTTTGTCTCTAGCCTGGCTGTTGTAGTACTCTAGCCTGAGGCTATCGACAGACTGACCACCTGCCCTAGCCCCAAACAGAGTCAAGTCTTCGCCTCTCTTAGGCAAACCAGTCAAGAAATATATTTCCGCCAGCTCGATTTCGAGCTGGTGGCCGCCAATGAAGAAGCACTGGTCCTGTACGCTCCATCCGTCAACCATCCACTGTAAGAAATCCACCTGAGCCCTCATGCCAGGAATGGACCAGAATTTATACAAGCCGCACGCCCTCAAAGCATCAAGTGAAGGCTAATGATTCCATGCAGCAGCATCCACGTCCTCATGCTTTCGTTTGCGCCAATCTAGCATGATGTACTCTTTGCATCAAGTATAAAGACAAATTAAATTGCTAGAAATTATTTTGTGTGGTCCATTTTTTAGAATTTTTGGGTTAAAAACCCTTGCGACGGGGACCGCACCCTCCGAGTTAGACACAGTGCATGTGACCGCACTTTGTCTACATGGAAGGTGCGGACCCCGAGCTTTTTCCTAATGGAGAAAAAGTCGGGGTCCGTAGGCCAGCAGTGGTAAACCTGTGGGCTCCCGCGCGCGGGTTTTATGCCTAAAAACCCTCCCAAAAATGAAATAAATGACTAAAACAAAAAATGAAACGGTTAAAAATGAAGAGTGGGATGATGTGGATTACCTGGAGAAGACGGCGTTCTATTCCGACGGTTGGATTTTCCGCAATCTTCACGGCAAGTTTTCTGAGCAAAAGCACTATTTTCTCACCCAAACTCAAATGGTAAAAAATGAATTGACAAAGGCCCTTTTTATAAGCTTTTTGAGTAAATAAATTGCAAATTTGTTTATGTTTCACTTTGAAAAGGTATTTTTGTGACATTTTTATCTATTTCAAACAGGTATGAGTAATGTTTGTGTTTTTGTGTAGGATAATGGATTATTCAGGCGAAATCTATCATTTTCGATGAAAAAAAATTTCGAGTCACCTTTAAGCTCTTTTCTAACTCCTGAAACATGAAAAGATTGCCGAGTGTTTCTTTTAAACTTGTTAAAACAGAATTAAAAGACGGTCCACTTACAACTCTTTTCCGACCGTAAAAACATGAAAAGATTTCTGGATTTTTGTCGTTTCAAATTCGATATTGGTTATAAAATGACGTGTCGTTGATTGCTTTTTTACTTCTTCGGATCAAGGGCACTAATGACGAAAAGTAATCCTTGGTCGTAAAAGATCAAGCGGTTCTCTCAAGTATTATTTTATACTTTTTCGGGCTTGGGAGACACAAATTTACAAAAAAGGTCAACCCTGGAGTCTTCTTAAGTTTTTTCAGACTCTCTAAAATTGAAAAACGTCGAGTTTCTCCTATACTAGACTCGTTAAAATTTCACAGTAAAGGACCTGTTCGATTACAAACAGGAACGAACCACTCCTTCTTAGGGTTCTAATTTAAACTAAGTTGGACTCATCCAAAGGATGAGCTTATAATCAAGCAAATGTTATCCTCCTCAAGCTTGTCAAAAATAAAGAGGTACTTGCCAGAAATGGTGGGGGAAAAGAGAGAAAAATGAGCCTGTTTGTCATACTTTGTAACCACTCTTGAACACGACACTTTTATTCACCTGGGTTGGGAAATCCTTTGCCTGACGGTTGATCAAACCACATTGAAAGTCTTCAGCCAGTTTCTGGGTATTAACTTTCGGCCAATTGTCACCAAGCCATATGTCCTGTCGTTATGTGTTCAAGATGTCACTGCCAATAAGCCATTCATCTGCAAAATATCTGTCATCCATCTTGACCATCCCTGAGTCAGTCCTTGCAACTAAATTTCTTCAACTTGATCTATGATTTCGTGTTCTGGGCTTGCCTACAACGGATCGCTTTCTATCGACATCAGCTCATTATCTAGAAAGATGATCTAGGAATCGTCAGTACCTTGAGATATGCATGCCTCAATGGCAGGTTTCTCGCCTTTGACGACAGTTTACATCATTGACTTTCGATCAAAGGATTCCATGACATGTTCGACATCAAAACATTTATTCGCATCTCATGGATTGTACTGGGTACTTTGAGAGCCATTGACATCACTGGTGGTTTCTCTCAAACTTGTTAACAGTTTACATCATTGACTGGTAGTCAAGTGGTTTCTACCATGTTCAACATTAACACATTCATTCGCATGGGTAGAATCGTACTGTTTCGGGAAGTAGAAATGAATGCCCTGGATCTAGTTTCCACAATCCAAGCTGCGAGGAATTTTGTATTCATTATATAATGGACTATTCATAAACAGATGGTTGTGTCCATACTATGTCCACATGAGTCTTTACTTGTGATGTTTTACAAGATCATTCCTATAGCAGAGCAGTAGTTGGTTTTCCTAGTCAGTTTTGATCTAAGTATGGGAATGCCTACCTCAGCGATGATATGATCTCATATATATATCTTGCATTGAATGTTTTTACAGGTTCCAACCAGGCTCTCCACAAGATGATCCTTGAAATGATAAAGCACTTCACTCTTCCTAAATGATAAGAAATCATCATCTACTACAGACTTCGCACTTTAGGGGGAAATCTGTTACACAAAAATATCGTCACCATGATTATTTGCAGTCAGTATGGGTCTATCATCACTTGTACTGTCCTCCTAAGTAAGTCTCAGACCTCAGCTCTTCAAGTCAAGCTTTGAAAATGAGAGAAATACATTAAAAATCAATGTAACTCTGGTTCCGCACTTTCTCTCACTGTCACCTGCGGTCCCGTACCTTCTGCGTACAAAAACTGTGGACCTGCCCTCTCTGTCCCTAACGGTGTAGGTGCGGACCCCTGTGAAAGTCAAAAGGCGCAAGTTTTATCTTAAAAAACTCACTTTGGGTTAATTCTAGAGGTTTCTAGAAGGAATTTTATGTGGATTGTTCGCTCTGAGGTGGTTCATGCATCCCAAAAGAGAAGGAGCTAATCCCTTGATGAGAGGGGCTATCCCTTTGAAGGAGGGCTTTATCCCTTTGAAGGAGGACCTAGTAACCTCCCTCCATTGCACTATAAATACAGGCATTGGGCTGGTTGCTGAGGAGGTAAGAAGCTGAACATTTTTTAGGGTAAATGCTGGTGAAATCAAGACTTCCTAGTTGAGCTTAAGAGGAGAGATCACATACCTTTTTGGCTTCATTGGGGAGTGAGTGAAACTTGTCAAAGCAGAGGAGAATTCTTGCTGGACCCTGGGAGGAGCTTGTACAGCGTCAAGGCAAAGGTTGTAAAGCTCTTCTTCTTTTGAATTAATACAATCAAACTCATTTTTCTCAACAAGTATCTCATTTTATTTGTTTCATGGACTCCTTGACTTTCATGTTAAATATGTTTTATGCAATTGGCTTTTCAAGTGCTATTTAATTTGTTTGCCTTGTTTGTGTTTGCAGATTCGCGACAAAGGAGCTCATTTGGATCGAAGGAGCGAAGGCATCCACAAGCTTGTGTTGGACCTAAGGTAGGCCCTAAAAACACTTGTTTTTCATTGTTAATCAAAGCATATTTAGAGAAAGATAGTGTCTGGTTGGTTTGCCTGTCATTAGGTCTTCTTTAGATTCTAGGAAGGTCTATCTTGTCCGCAAGATCGACTTATTCTGTGTGACACCTTCTAAAGACAAGGACATAATATTTTTCTTGCTTGTTTTGATACTATTTACATGAGATGATCTAATGTTGGTGTAAAGGTTCTAGAACACCTAAAATATCAAGTCCTCACATCTTAGATTCGGCATGACTATGCCAAAGTTTAACTCTGCCATGAGTTCTAAGATTTTGTGCCACTTCTGAAAGGTAGTAAGCATGAGGTTGTTCAACCCTTGAAGCGATTCTACTATTAGTTGCAATATATTCCTCCTGATTATTAATGTAAGGAAGTAGTTGTCATGTTACAACTATGATCCTCCTGAGACAAGGAGCAACTGAGATCCTAAATTCTTCACAGGGATTCTCCCATAGTTTGGGTTGTATAAATGCAAGCAGGGTTGGCTTGTGAGCCCAACTGAGTTTTTTCTATTCTATATGCCCCAGCCTAGATAAACACGTGTCTAATTCCTCCAGCTTACGAAGTTCTATAACTGACTTTGTTCATTGCAATTCAGATCCAAGAGTGAAGAGACACTTTCTTTTTACATATTCCTTCTCAATATTCTTTTACTGTTGAAGGATAACATGGACCTTCGGAGAGAAAGGCTTGTTGTTATGCTCTTACTGTTGATCTATGAATTGTTTCCATTTTTTATCCACAAAAGTATTGTAGCCCATAGAACCAACTCATGTATTACTATGTTGATTCCTATGTTGATTCCAAAAGTAAAATGATGACATTATGTTTTGGCATCAATGGATCTCAACACTTGGTATTACTTCTCTCTCCTTGGATTTCTTCAATAAAATGTATTTACCTCCTTTGAGAAATTGATCTGTACTGGGCTTGAATTTTCAAATAATGGCAGAGACAATAAACTCTTGTAGAAATATTAACAAATTAGTATCCTTTGAATAATGATTTCTGGCAATAAATTTCTGCAATAGTATCCTTGATCTAAATCTCCTATTCGAGGATACCATAAATGTATTCATTCAATAACCAATCAATTTGCATAGTTTACACCACAAGAATTAAATTTTTAGCAATATGAAATCCTATAAATGTAAAAACTTAGGTAATGTAATTTGTGACACTAGATTATGTCATGTAAGGCTAAAATTTATGGCCACAAACAGATTCCATTGAAAAAAATGGTAGACTAAACCAAAGACCATGCAAAATACATTGAGAATAACAAGAATTTTAATTTAGCCCCAAACACACACCCACGGGTGTTAGAATTAATGGAGAATAGGTTATTGTTGTTACATAGTTGTGCATTCTACTTTTCTTAGTCATTCAGTTCCTATTATTCAAGGATATGATTTGTTGTCCCTAACAAATTGTATCTATTTATTATTGGAGATTAATGTGAAGTCGTGGTGGCATTTTGCTTGTAGGAGCTCTTGGTGATCCACACCTGTGAGCTCCTCTTGTGTTGGTTTTTCATTTCACATCTTCCCTGAGCAACTATTGACATGGTATTAGAGCTGCAGGACTGTTAATCTTGTAAGCTGAGTGAGGGCATGACTATAGTAGAGTCGTCATGAGATTTGGGTGGAAAAGTGCAACAACCGCACTGTGGTCCTTCCCGTCATCGTGATTTTAAAATTTCGGCGTGAGTGGTGGATAGATCTTCGCAGATAAGCTTTTCTTTCTTGCGATGAACTTCCCAAACCCGTGGTTTATAAGAGCATCGAGTGAATCAGAAGCGACATTCGGTTGCGAGGGTTGCGTGGTGGCTGAAGCTGCATGTTTTTTTCCTTTGAAAGTGTGTTGGAGGTTGGAGTAGCATGATCCTCATTCAGGAGGCCGTGTGGAGGAGTTTTCTGATGTCTGGCTAAGGGAGTAGAGCAGACGTGACAATTCAAACTTGACCATGGAGAGCTGGAGTGAAGATCTGTAGCGTGAGAGTTGAATTCCGCAAGGAGGCTGGACTGAATATCTACTGCTAATTTTTTAGAAGGAAAGATCGCTAAAGAAATTAAAGTCTCCGAGAGGAGGTAGGACTTGCCATAGAGGCTGCATGGAGGAGTTTCGTGCCAAGAGGTCATTGCCTGTGCATTACAGTAAACAACCTCTCTTGGTGCAGTAATAAGTAGCATATTGTATCCTTATCCTCAACAGAAGCAGAATATCAAGCTATGTGTGCATCAACATGTGAGGGAGTTTGGCCGCACAGACTTCTCCAAGATGCAGGAGAAGAACAAACAAAAGCTAAGGTTATCAAGTGCGATAATTAAAATTCCATCAAACTGGCTTACAATCCTGTGTTTCATAAAAACACTAAGCACATAGACACTCAATTTCATTTTGTTAAGGAAAAGGTGCAGTCCAAAGAGATTTGTGTTGAATATTGTAATTCTTGTGAAAATGTGGCTGATATATTTACTAAGCCTCTGGGAAGACTGAAGTTTGAGTTGTTTAGGGACATATTAGGTGTGTTTAAGAACCCTATCTCCATTAAGGGGGAGTTTTAGAAATAATGGAGAATAGGTTATTGTTGTTATGTAGTTGTGCATTCTACTTTTCTTAGTCATTTAGTTCCTATTATTCAGGGATATGATTTTTTGTCCCTAACAAATTGTATCTATTTATTATTGGAGATTAATGTGAAGCCGTGGTGGCATTTTCTTGTAGGATCTCCTAGTGATCCACATCTGTGAGCTCCTCTTGTGTTGGTTTGTCATTTCACGTCTTCCCTGAGCAACTCTTGATAACAAGAACTTATGGCATCTGTTGTTGTCAGATCCACATAGCTCTCTTGGTGGCTTGGATAACTGTGTTGAGCATCGATCAATGACAATCTATTAGATAACAATGTGACCAGTAGATAAAGAATAATCGCAGGCTCAATTCTTGGTCGATCACATTCAAAGTTGGGAACTTTGACTTTATTACTTTTATTTAAATACGAGTCTATGTGCAGGGAAACGATGTGGATCCCTTAATAGTACCCGGAGATGATATAAATGCATGATTCAACCTATATATATTTGCATACATGAATTTTTATACGCATTGGTTGATTGAAGCGATTTCCACCTATGATTATGGCCCATGAACTGCTCAAACTAGTGAATCAAATTGTGATCATGTGAGTAGCAACACATATGGACTTGAATCAGGATCACTCAAAGATGGACCTCCTATGCAAATCAAATCCATGCAAACATAAATTACTTGCATCCACAATGTGCGTTAGCATCCACATAAAATTGTGTGGCCACTGTATAATCACCCATGATAGAATTGATCCTCTTCAATGCAAGTGTGATCTGGTGCTCTTCACCATAAGCAGAAAATTCAATTTATCTACATGCAATAGATCATTCCTTGGATTGATCCAACAACATTACAATCTCCCGCTTGTGGTCTAAGTAGCATGATAAGCCTTTCTACAACTGCTCCCTTCCTAATATGAGCCCCAATCTACCATTCCATGGCCTTCAAAAATGACGTGGCTTGGAGATTTAATGGGGTTTAGGCTTAAATAAAATTAGAGAAATTTGATTGAAGAATTTAGTCTCAGCACAATAATAATCTTGGCTCAAATTCACGAACTTAATCTCTACTAAATGTGAATTTAATTTCTACAATATAATAAATTTGGCTCTCCCAAAATTCCTGACCCAACAGGTGAACTCGATAATAATCCTTGATGGTATGTTAAAATGAAATGTGATGCTCCATAAAGTGTTGACCCAATATGCATGAACATATTAAGAATTAGTCAATATATACCCCATCCACATAACTCTCTCGATCCACAAGGTTCCAACGCATCGGATGGCAAGTCTGCAACCTGTTGTAATTTTATAACCACTCAGTTCACGAACAAGGACAATTATTTTTGCATCTATCTTCCGAGTTCCCTTGCAACAATCAGATGGTGCTCATCAAAATATAGATTTGTGGCCATAACTACTACCAACATCCCACATCATCCATAAATATTACCAGTACATTATCTAAGATTGGCAGTGTGAACTTGCCCAGTCATTTTCCCCTAATGACCCCAAATTCTTCTTCTCCTTGCCACAGTTGGTAACACAACGTCTTGTATGAATCTAGACCTACATGAGTCATTAGAATAAATATTCAGTAATGTCTTATCACCCCACACTAAAAGATACTTTGAATTTTATTAGTTTGTTGTTGCGTCCAACTCTTCTGCATCATGGTGATCCCTCTTTGCTATGAATTTGTATCGGCTTCCAAAGACAAATGAATTTCGGCTCATGTTCCAATTAATAATTTGGCCCGGATAAGAATAACTACATAAACAGTAATTACAATGGCATCTCAAACCCGAAAATAAAATTTAACAGTGATAAGCCCATTAAGGTAGGTACAAAGAGCCACTGAAACTACTGAGATTCTAGATAGGTTGACTATGGAGGATCACTGAATCCTAGTTTCTCTTAGACCCTCAGGCTAGTAAGGAAACCAACTTTGATACTACTGCAAGATCCCATACAACAAAAATTATCAACAGATCTTGTACATTTAGGTGTTCTAATAAAATACTTTCAACAAAACGTTGAAGACAAATGGGATCTAGAAAGAAAAATGTAGCCACTTATTTAATTAACTATTGTAAATAATACATGTCATATTGATAACATAGAAACCCTTGTCAATGGCATGCCATGCTACCCATCAAATGAGAAGACAAGACATTGAAGCACAAACGTGGACCCTTGATGGATCCACCACATAGATTACACCCACGGGGTTTTCGTCCCTAGGATCAAACTAGAACTGACCTTGCTAGGTTCTCAACAAATGAAAAATAGATAAATAACTCGAGATTATCCAAATGCCTAGCTCCTATCCCTTAAATAGGATTGGGGGACTCTTTAGCAACCTTATTTTATTATTTTCCCTCGAAAAACAAAGGAAAATACTATGGGCGGATCCCATGGGAAAATACCATGGGTATATTCTCTCCATTTTGACCACATCAATAGTATGGAATATTAAAATTGTGGTCTCACTTGCCACATTAAAGAAAGTCACAACGCAACACACTCATTGATGAATATAGTAAAAAATACATAACGAATATTGAAATATGACATGCCATTTGATGAACACTAGAATGTTACCAAACCCTTAATTATTGTTGTAAAGTGGCATCACATTTCATGAATGTTGCAATGTGGCATAACCATTAATGTCATAAGATGTTTGATTATGACTAACCATGTTTAAATATGGCTAATAATAGTTGTCTATTTTTAAACATGTTTAACCATGGTTGGAAATGGTTGAAGATATTTTAGCATGGTAAAGCAAGTTTAACAATGGTTGACTATAGTTTATCATGTTTTAGTATAGTTAAGAATGATTTTTATCATCCGTACTTACATTTGATCATCAATACCCATGGTTCACCATGTTTCACTAGGCTTGGATATAGTTTTCCATGTTTGAGAATGGTTGATTATGATTGAAGAACGACGATTATCCTAAGATATAATAATACTAAATCCTAATTAACTACAAATAAATATTTGCATTATATAATATTATAATATTATATTATATTATATTGAACATAGCATTATGATAATATAATATTAAACATAGCAAAATTATTGGATTCTTCACCAAATTAAAGGGGTAACGGCATATGTTTGGTTCCTACTTGAGTTTAGATTACTTTAACATTGACATTTTATTTTTTTATGAAAATAAATGCATTGATTTTAATGTAAATTCTGATTTATAATCTGATATGAATAGATGGATGGTATGCATTGCATTCAAAGTAAATTATATTGAGAGTGTGCATAAATTCCAATCTATTCACAAACTAATTATTCATGAAGTGCATTGATTTTTGTGTGATAGTAATCATCATCGTAGATCCATATTAAATATAAATGAGTAACAAAGAGCCTAGATTCATATCAACCATCAACCTAGATCCATCCTAAATAAAAAGTAACAACAATGAGAAATTCAACAAAGAAAGACACAATAAATAGCAACAGACAATGCATTGATTTTAGTGTAGATGTTGATTTTCAATCCTATTAATGATTTGCACTAGTGCATTAATTTCAATGTAGATGTTAATTTTATAATTTGACGTAAATAAATAGATGATGTGCATTACTTCAAAAGTAATTAGATTAATAGTGTGCATGCTGATTTCAGTGTATGCCCAAAGGGATTATTAATGACATGCATTGATTTCTTTGTTATAGTACTCATAAGCCTAAATCAATATTAAATAAAAATAAATAACAAAGATCCTAGATCTATCTTAAATAGAAATGAGAAACAAAGAGAAAGTTGAAAAGGAAAGGCACAACAAATGAACATTGAGGAGCATCAACAATAAAAGAAGAAGCAAAGAGTATATCAACAAATATAGTCACAAAAAATGAAAACTAAACAAAAACATGAATATATGAAAGAAATAATTGAATGAAAAGGGAATATCGAAGAGAATATCAATAGGATATCGACAAAAAGGCACAATAAATGACCACTAAAGAGTTTCAATAACAAATAATACAAGAAAATGCACAATGAAGAGGAAATTGACCAAAAGGGGTATAGGAAATGGAAATTGAAGAGCATGAAGGATAGAAGAAATGAAAAGCTAGACAAAAATACCATATTGACAAATAAAATAATATTCAACTAGCTCATACATAGTACAAGGTGCAGGAGAAAATCCTATGAAAAAAGGTGCTTAAAATATATCAATGCCCAAGCTCAACATGTAACTCTCATTGATATGAATATTGCACATCAAAAAATTTATGATAGGAATTATCAATTATCTCAATTTCAAATTTGTTATATGATTTATCAATTCGCTCAAATTCAAATTTTTCATAAGTTTGAGGATTCATATGTTATTCATGTATTTAATAAAAATATAAGTTTAGTGCAAACAAGATGTAGAAGAAAAAGAACTCGTAAAACTAATCTTATACATAATTAACATATTTGAAATGATCAAATTAGTCATATGTATGACAACATTTTTTGTGGCCAAACATGACACAAGCTAGCTTAGATCTATCTTAAATCTAAATATATTAAGCGCTATGAGTGATCGTATATCTCAAGATGTAAATGTTTCCTCGACCTTTATAGTGAAAAATAAGATTTCATTTTCATTAAATTGATCCTTGAAGACACTTCATAGATCTTGAATTAAGATGGATTTAAACTAGTATTTATAATAAACTCTTTATATATGTATGAATGACTACAACATATTAGAAAAAACGTCATATTATGATAATTTTAATAGAATCGGAAATAAGAATATGTGTGTGTGTCGAGCATTGGATAATCCAATACTCCCTGTGTGTTTCGTGACATGTGTTTAACCATTTCTCGAGGATCCATTAACTTTGGAGATGTGTCTGTTTACTAACACTTGGAGGTTTTGGTCTAACAACAATCGTGATTCCAACAAGTGGTATCATCGCCAATGGTATCAAGCTCAAATCACAATTGGCTCGTGCTGGGGGAGATTGTTTGGCATTGTATAATCCAATGCTCCTCGTGTGTTTCCTAACATGTGCTTAACTACTTCTCGAGGATCCATTAATATTGGCAATACAACTATTTACTAACACCTACGGAATTTGGTGTAACGACAATCATGATTTCAACAATGTGTGTGTTATCACATAAATTAAAATAATAGTAATTCATATTTATAATCATGATACTTTTAATAAAATCTTAGTTTCTCTATATAAATATATGAAAAATTATATATATATATATATATATATATATATATATATATATATATATATATATATATATAACTTTCTAACACTAACTTTTAACTACTTCATGTATATTTGAAACTAATTATAATTCGAATTAGTATTCAAATGTTATATTTTTCAAATAATATTATATAAAATATAAAAAGCATAATTGTTTAAGTGCAAGCATTCACGAAGAATTGATCGAGTAGGATTGAGAGTAGCTCTGCACTCTAGGGTTTTGACATCTTCTGCTACGGCAGGTCTCCCCAGAGCGCTGCAGGCCTGGTAATCACTGATGGCAACACAAGTTTTGCATTCTTTGCTATAGTGCAGCCCCTCATGAGTCCCCCGCAGGGGGAGGGCGATGTACCTCCCCCATTGGACAATGAAAAGCGGCAAAAAAACATTGCAAACAACCAATCAGAGGATCAAGGTGAGAACAGAACGGATCTAAACCCACAACAGGCAAATCAGGACAACACAAAGCAACCCAATAAGTACTACAACATGCAAGCCAGTGGCTACTGAACGTCCGAAAGCCGTTTTTCCCAGCCACAGAATCAATGCTCAGATACAGCTTATGAGGGATCATGCTCTAATTGGGAAGTTCATAGGACTTTCGCCAACGGAGAAAGCGCTACGTGGATGGATCACAACGAAATGGAACCCGAAAGGACATATTACCTTGTAGCTAGGGCCAAAAGGATTCTTTACAACCATTTTTAACTGCCTGGAATATAGGAATATGGTTCTGGATGGGGGACCCTATTTCTTCAATGCATCCGGTTTGTTTCTCAGAGGTTGGGTTGAGCGCTTAAATCCTGATAAGGAGGATCTCAGTTGGGCTCTAGTTTGGATCCGACTATACTCGCTACCTGTAGAGTATTGGGAGGAAACTTCGCTACAAGAAATTGGGAATGCTCTGCGTGAATTTATAAAAGTTTTTGAGGAAAAAAAGATCCTGAGATACACCTCCTATGCTCGCATCTGTGTCTACATGAACCTCAACAAGTCCCTTCCAGACACGGTAAGTTTATTCCATGAAGATATTGGATGGGTTCAGTTGATTGATTATGAACATGTGTCGTTTATATGTAGAAGATGTCATGCCTTAGGTCATTTATTCTGGGACTATCCGTTAACTCAAAAACCCCCATCACCCACCAATCTAGATCTACCTGAGGCTGATGGATTCACCAAAGTAGCCAGTCATAGAAGAAGCCACAGGAAACCAACTCTAAATCCCAAAGGGCCTCAACCCAGTTCCTCCAAGCCCTCAACTAGCAACAGCTTTCAAGCTCTAGCTCGACAAAATGAGCCTAACTCTGAAACCCACGCTCCCCCAGAAAAGGGGGCATTGAAGGACAATCATTCGAAGACTATAGTTATTGATTCGACCCAAGAAGACCGTCTTCCCATAGATCCATCCTCCTCGGATAAGCTCAAGAATCCCGCAGGGTATACTCAGGTAATGGATGTAGACAGTTTACAAACTGATACCAGAATAGTAGAAGAACTCACTAAAGAATTAAATGAATCTCAGAAGATGGAGGAGGAACCCAAAAGTATAGATATTGGGGAACTAGACATCCCGAACTTGGAGCAGGCATGCAGAACAAAAAATTTTGACAAAATTCTAGATCGACAACTGGAGAATCTGGAGGAGGTCCTTTCTCGAGCTCAGAGGAAAAAGTCCTTAGGAATTCAGATTGGCAGCCCCTAGGATGGAAAAATCATTACAAAGGATAATAAAAAGCGTGGAAGGAAAACAGACCTCCAACGCACAATTAGAATAGGAGCAATGTTGGTGGAGTCTGGTGGGTACTCCAAGCTAACAAAGTACTTTAACTCCTCTCCTAATCATTCCCAATGAATTTAATATCATGGAATATCAGAGGGCTCAATAGCCCAAGAAAAGGAAGACTTCTAAAAAATATGATCATGCAAGAAAAGCCTCAAGTACTTTTCTTACAAGAAACCAAATGCAATTCAAGTGCCTTAGATAGAATTGCTGCAAAAGTATGGCCAGGAGGTCTCTGCGCTGCTGTAGATTCCGATGGGGCTTCTGGCAGTCTTGCAATCTTATGGGACAATCGAACTATTCAGCTCAACAACGTCCATACAAATAAGAATTTCATCCAAGCAACATTTCATATCTTAGGGACAAATGTACATGGGCTATTAACCAATGTGTATTTCCCCCAAGAAGCTATGTATAAAGAAGAAATTTTGAACTCTCTCTCAGCTATCAACTCTGATAGGCTGCATCCTCTATGGATCTCAGGAGGTGATTTCAATATGATAACCATACTGGAAGAAAAAAGGGGAGCTCAAAAGCAGGATCAAACAATGGAATCTCACATCTTTCGGCAATATTTTCCAGGCCAAGCATTCTCTCGACCAAGACATGAAGAGTCTGCAGCAAAGGATTATCACTGAGGGTCTTTCTGAGGAAATTGCAGAACAGGAAAAAGCTCTTGAGGTACAAATTTTAGAAAGGGCTAAACAGGAAGAAACGTTGTGGAAGCAAAAATCGAGAATAAGACGGTTCAAGGATGGTGAAAGGAACACAAATTTTTTCCATAATGCAACTATCTAGCGCAGAATGAACATCACCATAACAGACATTCAAAATGAGCAGAGGGCTAGGATGGAAACAAATGAAGCTATTAAAGGTGAACTTCTAAACTATTTCAAGCAAGCACATCGAGAGCCCTAGATTGATCGATCGCAAGCCATTGAAAAAATTACTCGAAATATACCTAAAATCATTTCTGAAGAGCAAAACCAGCTTCTTCTCAGGCCTATAGATCTACAGGAGGTTGAAATGGCAGTACGACAGCTGAAGGTAGGAAAGGCCCTAGGCCCGGATGGATTCACTTCTAACTTTTTTCACAGTTTCTGGGATTTGATAAAAATAGAAGTTTGGCAGGTAGTTGAGGAATCTAGGACTTTAGGATGGATGTTTCCTGGCATGAATGCTACATTCATTGCCCTTGTCCGCAAGGAGGATCAACCCAGCACTCCTGACAAGTACATGCCTATTGCTCTATGCAATATAATTTACAAGATAGTCTCCAAAGTCATTGCCTCCAGGCTCAAATTATTGTTGCCTCTCATTATTTCGCCGGAGCAATCAGGGTATGTCGAAGGGAGGCAGATTACAAATGGAATCATCCTAACCCATGAAATTATCCATTCTCTGAAACAATGCAAGAAGCTAGGTATGCTCCTTAAAATAGGTCTTTCAAAGGATTTTGACAGTTTAAGCTAGTTATACATCAAAGAAATTCTAACTTCTTTTGGCTTTGCTTCTCCCTAGGTAAGATGGGTTATGAGTCTCTTAACCTCCTCCTTTTTTTCTGTCCTAATCAATGGTATTCCCTCCTCTCCTTTTCATCCCTCTCGAGGAATAAGGCAGGGAGACGCTCTCTCCCCTTTCTTTTTGTTATCATGGCAGAGGGTCTGGGTCATAGCATTAAATTAGCTCAGCAATCTCTGCTTCTCAGAGGTCTATCTCTTCACAACTCTCCAACATTCACTCACCAGCAATTTGTAGATGACAACATGATTTTTGGTCATCCCTCAGTTCAAGAAGCTCGCTAGCTCAAATCCTTATTGTCGAACTTCTCTGTTGCCTTTGGTGCCTCGATCAATAAATTCAAATCCCAGATTTTCTTTTTTCATATTCCCGCGACTACTCAAGCAGCTATAGCCCGCATCCTCAGATTCTATATTGTTGTCCTTCCTTCTAAGTATTTAGGAGCTCCTCTGACTGTCTCGGCCCTAAAGCATTCCTCATGGAAGATCCTCCTAGAAAAATTGGAAGCTCGTCTCTCTTCCTAGACCAATAGAACCCTTAATATGGTGAGTCGTCTTGTGCTTATCAAGGTTGTTCTTCACTCCATGTCGCTTTATATTTTCTCCATTCTCGTGGCTCCCAAATGGGTTCTTAAAGAAATCATAAATCTCCAAAGGTCCTTTTTTTGGGGTAGCATAGGTTGCAATCGCAAATGGGCTCTTGTAAAATGGGACACAGTGTGTCTTCCAAAAAGTGGTGGAGGTGTTGGATTAAGGGATCCCTCTTATAGCAACAAAGTCATGGGAGCCCATATCTGGTGGAAGTGGTTGACTGCGCCTCTTACCCCATGGGCCTCTCTCTGCACATCAAAGTATGAAAGCAATTTCCCAATGGAGGAGCTAATACGAATTTCAGAGGTCAGCGCAGGCTCCCTAATCTCGAACTCGGCTAAGCAGCACAGAAGCCCCATTCAGCAGCATAGTTTCTAGGAATTCAAGAATGGCTCCCTAATCTCAGAGGTCAGCGCAAGCTCCCTAATCATTTCAGAGGTCAACGCAGGCTCCCTAATCTCGAACTCGGCTAAGCAGCACAGAAGCCCCATTCAGCAGCATAGTTTCTAGGAAGTCAAGAATGGCAACACTACAAGATTTTGGGAAGATTCATGGCAGCAAATGCCCAAGTTAAAAGACCTTCTCTCTCATCTACAGCATCCAGAGCAGGACATGCAGACTCTTGATAGTGTAAAAAACTTTTGGGCGCCTTCCTCTTCTCAAAATCATAAGCAGTGGATCAAGGCGGATCAAATTCTAAGGCAAGGAACACCGCAAGTTCAGCAAACTCTTGACTCGGAATTAATGAAAAGAACAATACAGATCTCCAATCATAGGGACATTCTCAGATGGGGATATGAAGAAAGAGGTACTTTTACTACAAGAGAAGCATACAATATCATTATAAAGGAACAAATGGTGAAAGACCCTCTCTGGAGCAAAGTCTGGGACCCTACCAACTGACCAAAAATTTCCACCTTTCTATGGCTCCTATGTCATAACAAGATCCTCACATGGGACAATCTCAGGAAAAAGAACTACCATGGGCCCTCCATATGTCCTATCTGTAGACAAGAGGAGGAATCTATAAAGCATATCACGTACTCTTGTCATGTTGCTCACAAACTCTGGGAAAAAGTTAGTTTCTGGTGCCAAAAGGAAGGCAAAATTTAGAGAGATATCATTGCCACAATTCAAAACTGGGAACGTAATCCCTATCAAAGCAAGATTTTAAACTTCCTATGGAAACTCATTCCGGGCTTTCTCCTGTGGAACCTCTGGAAGGAAAGAAATCGTAGAATCTTCAAGGATCTTTCGGCACCTATGGAGTTACTCTGGGAAATTATCTGCCAAAATATCAAGGAAACCCTCTCTATCCATACCTGGTATAAGGAGGACTTTCCCACTATTCCCCAAGAACAAAGCATCTGGGCTAATTGGAATCTTCTATGGAATCAAGAACAAATGGCTAAAGGATCTCTGCCTCAGCTGGGGCGCTCTCCAGATCGGTGGCTCCCCCTGCCCAGGCATACATTCCAGCTAAACTTTGACGGTGCTTCGAAAGGTAATCCAGGTGATTCGGGCTTTGGAGGGATTTTCAGAGACTGCAAGGGTGCTCCTCTTCTATCCTACCTAGGCTCAAATGGATGGGATACCAATAATTCCGCTGAATTGGAAGGTCTTTGGCAGGGCCTCAATATAGCTCATAACAAGAATTTCTTTCCGCTCATCATCGAAGGAGATTCTCAGATCATCATAAATATGGTCTCCAAAATCATACAAGGCACTCCCTCAAGTGAGGTGAGCTATAGCTGGAGAATGGCAAGAAGGCTTGAGCTCATTGAATGTTGGATATCCAATCATAGGGCAATCACTCTGAAACACATCCGCCGAGCAGGAAATAAAGTTGTTGACTTACTTGCTAACATTGGTGTGAACTGTGGACTGGATCTTCACATTGGATCTATCTCCAGATTAGCCAATGAATCTCAAATTCTGGAATTCGAAAACCTTGTGAATATTGATTTGAATCCGGAAGAAGAAGAGCACCCAGATGCGGGTGACTTAAATGAGATTTAATGGAGTTAATTAGGTCTGCAGGGGCGTGGTACTACCATCTGCTGCATCGCGCAATTACCCAAGCCCCCAACTGGTGTCCATTGGCTCGCTCATGGCTGGATTCGGCTCACTTAAGGCGAGACCGATCCCACATGAAGTTAGCATTAAAGAATCGTTCAGTCCAACGCAAGGTAAATGTTGTTTCAATCATGGTCCTTTCGGCTCTCCTTCCCTGTATTTATTTCCCATTCTCGCGCCTCTGCTCGTCCCCTATAGCTCTTCTCTGCTGCAATTCAGTTTGTGATTCCTGTGTGTCGCTCTTGGTGGCTCTCGCCACTAGAACTGCGCCCCCCTTTCTTCAGTCTCAGGCCTGTTTCTCGATTTTCTGTGGAATCCTCCTGGTCCTTTATCTCTTCCCCACCGAAGTGTCATGTGCTCCTTCGCCCTCCCTCTGCAGCCTCATCATGGTTCGGCATAGAAAGCATAGTCATTTCAGTGGAAGCCATGGGGGGCAGGGACGCTCTCAGAGAGCTCAGTCTGCCGACCAAAATCCTGCTCCCTCTTCTTTGCCCGTTTCTCAGTCAGAAGCGCCTCCTCTCAACCCTCCTTGCAGGCCTTTCTCGCATAGCGTGTTTCAGTCCTCCCACTTCTGGTTCCAAAGCAACCTTAATAGGCCCATTATCTCTGCCCATGTTTCGGTTATTTTTTCTGAAGAAGAAGCGCCACCTCTGGTTACTATCCACCCTCTTGCCGAGCTCTCTCAGGATAATCTTGGCAAAGGGAAAAGCCAGGAGGATGAGCAGAATATGGCAGCTGTAGACAAGCTGAATGAGCGTGGCAAGCAGCATGACAAGGTCGAGAGCCCTGATGATTCTCAGCAGCCAGGTGGCAGCTCGCATGGCATCTTTGTATCGTTGGCCACGGCTGGCTGTTCAAGTGACACTCGTCCCTCGTCGACTCCTCCTAGCGGCAATGATGCTGGTGACGTGGCTACAGCTGAAGAGGATTGGTATGGCAACGCCTGCCCGGTGGTTGAGGAGCCTCCGGACCTGGGAATGGAAATGTAACGCTACCTGGCATTTTCGCTTCTCCCTGTTTTCCATGTATGGTCCTGGTTCGCTTCCTCCTGTTTTGCATGTATGGTTCTGGTTCGATTTGCTCAGGCGACTTTTGGGTTGACAGTTCAAATTTCCTCTCGGCAGACTGGAATGTGGTCCTTTTTTCTGATAAAGTGGTAGCTTGTAGCTCTTATGTGGATTCAGTTAGCTCTCCTTTTTGTGCTAATGATCCTACTAGGATTCGACTTCTTACTTTTGCTTATAGTCCTCCCATTCTTGGGATGGTTTGTTGTGTTGTCTGCTCTCAGATGCCTATTCCTGAAGCTACAACTTGTAATATTATTTTGACTTTCTTTTAATAGATTTAGCCTTTACTTAGAAAAAAAAAAAAAATGAAGCATTCATATATAAAATGGATAATATCTTTTTTATTTTAATTTTTTATAATTTTATGATTAAAAATAAACATTATTTTACTCTTTTAATAATTAATATGGATTTGACCTCTGATATAAATAAATTTTGGATTTACTAAAATTTAAAAAAATAAATAAATAAAAGAAAAATCAACTTGTAAAGTAATTCATTGACTAATTATAAAAGTAATCATTCTAAATTACAATTCTAAACTAATTCAATGACTAATTATAAAAGTAACCCTTCTAAATTACAATCACTTCATGAATATATACAGATAAATTCATGCAACATTTTTAAATTCCACGTGTTTTTATTGAAACTTTATCCGAATAAAAACAAACCTGAGTTAAATATTATTAGGAGAAAAACAGTCATAGGATAACTTCGTTATGTTGTTACATCACTTGGATGCAATTGATGAAGACGATTCTTGAATTGCAGTGCGTGTTTGATAGTTTTCGAAAAATAGGATAGAAATGACAATAATTTCACAGGCTTGGAATTGACCCTATATGAAACAGCGTGGATCCAAGTCACTCTTACAGTTCGAAACTCTGACAATTGCCTTTGTCCAAATGTTGATGTGGACTCGTACCTACAATCAATTTAATGCTCTGGTTGGTGCTTTGTAACTAGGGATGGGCCGCATGATCGCTGGGGCCACGAAAACAGTTGGGTACTGCCTGTAGCTTTCTGAATTTCACGCACAAAAAAATCTTGCTTTCTACACTGCTATATGTCATCACGTTAAGTCACATGATCATTTCACATCAACCACCTAGATTGTGCATCTTATGCGACTCAAATATGTAATTTTAACAAATATTTATGAGTTTTTGGGCAAAATTACCTTTTTAGAAAAACTCCATAATAATTAGATTAGGTTATGTTAAGTCACATAATCATTTCACATCAAGCACCTAGATTGTGCATCTGATGTGACTCAAATATGTAATTTTAACAAATATTTATCAGTTTTTGGGCAAAATTACCTTTTTAGAAAAACTCTAGAATAATTAGATTAGGTCAACATTAAGATTTATCATTATTATTTTTTACTTTTATTGTTTACTGATTAGGTACACATTAAGATTTATCATTATTATTATTATTTATTTATTATTATTTTTTTTTCTCCTGATTTTCCATTACATTTACCTCATAATAGAATCCATATTAATATTTTTTTTAAAGTTAATTTTAGATTTAAACCTAACATCTTCCCCATACTCTATAAACAAAAAAAATTAATTGCATAGATATTGTTAAAATAATAAATGATGTTGCTAAAATTGGCAAAGATCATTGAATTATAAATACATTTAAATTTAATAACCTTATACACTTTGTTGTGCTATTTATTATAAATACATTTAAATTTAGCAATCTTAAGCATAATTTGTTAGGTATTGGATGGGTGAGTCAACATGGTTATGATGTAAAATTTAAAAACTCCACATCCGCAATATTAGATAAGTCACTTTATAGAAGACTTGTTGCAAAGGTCCAAATGACCAAAAATAGAATGTTATCAACATGTCACAGTCATATGCACAAAATGTCTCAAGAATAGATGATGCTTGCTTGTGGCATCTTGGAAATGGTCACTTACCTTTTAGAAGTGTTAGTCTGTTGCAGGTAAAATCAAACTTTAAGGGATCCCACAATGAATGAGAAAACTAGGACTTGTGAAATTTGCATTGTTGGAAAACATCAAAGAGATAGTTCTCTATAAACCTCCTACATAGTTAAAAAGCATCTAGAACTTTTCCACATAGATCTATGTGGACCCATGAAAAATTATTCCATTGGTGGAATATTTTATTTTCTAACATTTATCGGTGACTATAGAAAAAACATTTCAATGTATTTTATCGAAGATAAATCAGTGACATGCACAAAGTTTAAAGAATTTAAAATTGTAACATAGAAGTGATAGTGCTTTGATAAGATGGTTGAGAAGAATATGACACAAATATATCTACAAATTTTTTTTGGTAGAAAACAACAATCTAAAAGGAAGTTCACCACTACATATAATCCACAACATAATGGATTAGTTGAATGGAAGAATAAAGCCATTATGAACATGGCAACGAGTGTGTTCAAAACTAGAAATTCGCCCAAATTTTTTTGTATCGAAGATATTTCTTGTTTAGTTTACATATTGAATAGATCTCCACCAAATTATGTGAAAGCTAAAGTGCCCCAAGAAGCATGGAGTGGCACAAATTCAAGTGCCTATCATTTCTAAGCTTTTGGTTTTATTGCTCATGTATATGCTCCAGAATAGATAAGGAAGAAAATTCACAACACGAGTGAAGAATTCATTTTCATTGTATGCACTGAATAATCCAAATCCTATAGTTTATATAATCCAGTTAATAAGAATCATGTGTGGGGGATTTACGCAGTGCATTATATTAGATATCATTTTTGGGATTCAACTGCGTTAAGTAAGTCATTCAAACGTATGACCATTTCCATGAGAGGTAGTCGTAACTGACTAATTTCTCATGATTTTTGAATAGTTCACTTAGCACTCATTGCATCGGGTGATGCTCACAGGGGTGAAGAAGTGGGATTGAAACTAGTGAAATGTGGAGAATGAATCACATAGCATCAATCATCACTTCCGGGGCTTGCACCCGGTAACCAGGACTTCCCAGGAGGTCACCCATCCCAGAACTCCTCTGGCTCAAGCGCGCTTAACTGTGGAGTTTTTCCCCACAATCAAGCCCACTTAGCTTGCTACCCCATTTGCAAAACCTTAGCAAGTATTGTGCCTCATGAACCATTCAAGTAGAGATCCCTTAAGAGTCAAGGGATCTCTACTTGAATGGTTCATGAGGCACAATACTTGCTAAGGTTTTGCAAATGGGGTAGCAAGCTAAGTGGGCTTGATTGTGGGGAAAAACTCCACAGTTAAGCGCGCTTGAGCCAGAGGAGTTCTGGGATGGGTGACCTCCTGGGAAGTCCTGGTTACCGGGTGCAAGCCCCGGAAGTGATGATTGATGCTATGTGATTCGTTCTCCACATTTCACTAGTTTCAATCCCACTTCTTCACCCCTGTGAGCATCACCCGATGCAATGAGTGCTAAGTGAACTATTCAAAAATCATGAGAAATTAGTCAGTTACGACTACCTCTCATGGAAATGGTCATACGTTTGAATGACTTACTTAACGCAGTTGAATCCCAAAAATGATATCTAAGAAACATGTGTTGAGCATAGATGTAAAATTATTGTAGGAAATCTCTTAGAATGAGAAAGAGGGTCAAGAAATGGATAAAATATATTCATAACTCTCATCAAATGAATAGGTGGAAATTGCATGATAACAAGTCCCTCCAACAATATTTGTAGAGTTGTAGGTCCAAAGAAATGGAGATACTCCTAGAAAACAATTAGCAGATTGAATGAGAAATCAAAGAAATATTCATTCTAGAAGCGAGTTGGAATATTCAGTGAGAAATCAAAGAAGAAGGATCTTAAGAAAATATATGAGCAGTTTGATGACATGGATTAGTAAGCCAATGTTCTCTTATTATCCTATCAACCTACTTATTTTGAAGTGATAGTGAAAGAAGAGCCTTATGTGTAGGGATTGAATGAAGAGATAGAATCAATTGAAAGGAATGAGACATGGGATCTTGTTGATCTCCCAATAGATAAAACCAACATTGTTGTTGAGTGGATGTACAAGAAAAAACTATATGAGAAAGGAAAACTACAGAAATATAAGGCAATGCTAGTTTCCAAAGAATTTACTCAATAACCAAGTATTGACTATGGTGAAATCATTTCTCTAGTAGAAAGATCATATACTATTATAGAAGTGTTAGCCATTGCATCGGGAAAAATCGGGTAGTTCACCAAATGGATGTGACGTGATTCTTATTGAATCAAAAACTAGAAAAGGATGTGTATGTTCATTAGCCATATTGATTTGAAGTAAAATTCGAAGAGTACAAAGTGTACCATTTGAGGAAATCCTTGCATGGCTTGAAGCAAGATCCAAGAGTTCACTACAATTAAATTGATTTATATTTTCTTATTTTCTTAGCAACAGGTTCAACAGGAGTAGTAGTGTTGGGAATGTGATCCCCCAAGGACAATTTTGGGGTTAAAAGCCCATGTTTTGGGTCAAGTTATGTAATAAAGTTGTAAAGTCTTCAAATTTTGTGGTCGCGGAGCACGAAGGTGTCATGAGTCATAAATGGTTGTCCACCCTTATTTTGTAAAGTGTAAAGTCAACTATAAAGATCTACCCCACGAACCATGGGATTGTATAAAAATAGCTAAGTAAGTAAGCTCTAAGTAGCTTTAGAAAAGGAAGAATTCTTAAATGATAAGGAGGAAGTCTTTAGAGAAGTATAAGTTTCAGGTCATAGCATAGGTAGAGGTTCTATAGTTGAGTGCGTAGAGGCCTAGGGTGGAAGTCGATAGTTGAGTGTGTGGACCCCTGCAGCTATGTGCGTAAGGCGGATAGAGTCTGTAATCATCTGAAGGTATCAATAAAGAGAAGAATTCTACAAATTATGTGTCTTTGTTTCTTGTTAATGCAGCTTGTCGTATCATGTACGGATTTCAATAACAATGCTTATGTGATGCGCAAATGTATGTATTTACATTGGTTATTTGAATGCAAGTAAGAATATCTATTTATGCAGTGCTAACTGTGATTGTTTCGTAAGATAAATAAAACACTTAAAGATAACTGGGAACTTGTACAATACATTGTCATAGCAGTGCAAAGGTAGCTCGATTGCAGGCGAGGGCTACACGAAGTTCGATCGTACTCTTTCGCGCAGGTACTAAAGGGCGGAGTAAAGGGCTAGACTGACAAAGCCCTAGAACTTAACAACCTACACGAAAGTAGCAAAAAAGGGTAAAAACCGACATCACAACCATCTCAGGGTGCGGAAACTTGGTTCCAGCATCCCCCCATACTACTTCGGGTGAGACTTAGGTCCCCGCTCCATGGGTTGATGCTGAAAGGGCTAGTAGTGTAACGATTTGTTTGGCTAATTAACACTAAACCTGGGTTAGGCCGCACGCAGCCAACAAATGGTTCTGTTGTCAGGACATGAATCTACATAAGAGCTGTGTGATGTCGTATCACTAGAATCCATCTAATAAAGAGATTGGGAACTGGTTGGATAAGAGAATCCACAAATTCGTGGCGCGGGATAATAGAAATCTACCGCTAAGAAAGGAATAGTGGTTGGATAGGTACCTATATACAGAGATCCACAAGATCTCTTTCTGTTCCTTTCCAGTTGAGCTATACGAGTGGATCGTGAAGCTAGTGGATAGCTAAGGAAGGTGGAAACTTGACTATCCTATTGTCTGGACCCTGGAATTAGTATAGAGATTGGAAGCCTCTGAGGATAAGAGCATCCGCACTGTCGATCATTGGCTCGATCACATCATAGGAGGATTTATGACTGAATTCGCGATCGATACCTCAATTAGTTACAGTGAGGAGGAGAAACGATTTTTCAAAGGTCTGCAAGGTAAGTACTTAATGTCTTTGAGTACCTGGATTAAGATGTTATTGTGCAAAAAACAGGTCATGCAGCTACCTTGATGTTCAGAGCTATGCGAAGTGGAAAGACTTATAGGAACAAAGGGAGAAAGGGTCCTAAATATAGTTCATTAATTTCACCTCCACTAGATGATGAATAGGGAGTAGCGCAGGTTTCTCCATGAAGTACAATTCAGTTGATAAGACAAGGATTCCCATGACTTCCACCTCCACCCACACCGCCTCCGACTTCACCATCATCACCAATGAATTTTCCCATACCACCACTACCTCCAACGCAGTTCAGCATGGAAAATTCAGTGAAGCTACCTTTGTTCAAAGGCTTGGGAAATGAGGACCCGGCCTATTTTTGGTTCATTGTGAAAGTTGTGTGGGAATCTGAGGGCATTACAAACGATCACATGAAGAAGGCAACATTGGTTAGTGTTTTGCAGGATCGCGCGTTAACATGGTAGATTAAGTACTCTAATGATAAACCAAACGTTGGAGTGGTAGACATCTAGACCACGCTGAATAAAGAATTCAGTAAGCCTAAATTTGAAGCACAGTCAATTATGGGGTTCAAAGAAATCATGATGAAACTAGGTGAGACACCTTGGGAATTGGATCAGAGATTCAAATAAAAAATCCACAAAGTTAATATGAACTTAACAGATGGACAACAACGCGAATGGTGTTTGGCTTCGCTCCTGCCACACTTAAGGGTTGCGTTATCACAATAGAAGATAACAACTCGGGAAGAGGCCTTGGAGATTTCAATGAGACTACATGAAACACTGATGCAAGATCTGAATCTCGGGGTTCAACATATCCATGCGCAGTTGCAAAATCTTTGCCTTGAAATGAAAAGTTTGAAGCAAGACAGAAAAGTTCGCCTGGAGGTGCATGAAGAGGTATGGTGCCTGAAATGCAAGGGTCATGGACATAACAAATACCATTGTTCGGTCTTTGCAAACTATATTGCAGGAGGAGGATCGATGCCTTTGAGGCTGGAAGCTTAAGTAGGACCAAGTGCGGGGCCTATGTTGTGGTGCGCTATATGCCAGGTAGCAGGAAAATATATGACAGATAACTATCATTTGCTGCAGAAGTTTGTACAAACACCACATCAACTATTCTACAACTTTTGTAGGTTGGTTGGGCATGATGAGCCCAACTGCAGAAGTTATGAATTGATGATGGACAGAACAACCACCTATAGGGTTCCAGTAGAAACGTGCCCCCTGACTAAAGAGCAGGGATGGCATGAACAGGCTTTCAGGGGCATGGAAGAAGCCAAGGTAGAGGACTTGGCAGAGGTCGAGGACAGCTAATTTGCTACAATTACGGAGGACTAGGACACTACGCCCATGATTGCACTAACCCAATGCTTCCGTCGTGCAAATATTGCACTTTGTATGATCATGAAATGGAGGACTCTCCTATGCTCATAGCAAGGACACGTGAAAAAGGGGCACTACCACCTCAGCCGACTTAGAACCTGCAGATGATGAGGTCTAAGCCTCGTGAAGAGGATCCAAATGTGAATATAGTACTTCGAAGTGGAATTTCAACAGGGGATGATATGGGAAAATAGTTCGAAGACAGCACATGGGTTCGCAAAGCTCTGGTGAAGGAGGTTGAATTTGATTTGGAGTGTGCATGTGAAACATTCATGGAAGCAAAGAAGAGCGTCGCTAAGGCCTCCACCTCAAAGAGCAAGGATAAGTCGAATTAGGAGATGGATTCCTCTATGCTTACAACCTTTCTAAAGACCTGCATGAAGCTGCTACGCAATAGCAAGGCCATGAAGGCATTACACGAGCTTATAAATAGATGTGCCGGAAACACTCTAGGTGAACTGCGCATGGTATGAAAGATTAGTAAGCATAAAACAAGGACAGGACAAGAGATGAGATTGACCACGCAGATAGGAGAATATGAAATGGATCAGGTTATTTTGGGTCTAGGATCAATTGCTAACGTCCTACCAAAGGAGACCTGGGAGCAAATGGGAAGATCCATGTTGCAGTGGTCTTCGATTCAGTTAAGGATGGAAAATCAGCAAAAGATCATCCCCATGGGATGGTTGCAAGGCGTGACTGTAGATATTGAAGGTGCAAGCGCGTTGGCTAACTTTGAAGTAATAGAAATTGTAGATGACAACAACCCCTACCCTGCGCTCCTTGGCATTGATTGGGCTATTGATATGAATGGGTTAATCAACCTAAAGAAGTGAAATATGATATTTGAAAAGAAATCGCTCCACGTAATAGTAACCCTAGATCCTGTTGAGGGATCACGCTATATTGAACTGGTCCGCAATTATGAGAGCGACGACAATTTGGACGGTATATATAAGATAATAGTGTGAGACCAAGATTGGGTGAATCCAATAGTGGATGGATGAATTACATGGGATCGCAAGAGTTCTTGCACCTCAGACTCTGATGACAAATTAGAGCATTGGCACTATCTCTTGCATGAAGTAACCACACTGCGTTGTAACATGATGATCCAATCATTGCATTGTGTGTTGTCAGAAGTAAAGAATTTGCCCACGTATGATAGCTTAAATGATGTAGATGTATTTTTCGATGCATTTTAGAGGGAAGTACTAGAAAAGCATTGCTTCCATGCTTTGGATTGGGCACTACGCGCAATGCCCGCAAGATGGTGGGGTACACACAAGGGTAGCTTTGATGATTGGCATAAATGTAGGAGGATGATGAAAACACGCTTTTTGAAGTCGAAGGTACAAATAATAGAAAAGTATGATGGGAAGGATGATCTGCCTGCACACTTGGCAAAATGGGCCGAGGCTTACGGAGCGAAGCCCCAACCCGAATGGGTTCACTTGTTCTGTCACACCTTGGATGCCATCCCGATGAACTGTTACTTGGAAACAGAGCTCCACAATGGTACAGTTGAATAGGATATTCTGCGTGAAGGATTCATAATGACATTTAGCTTTGAAGACGGGTTTGACTGTATTGATGAGGGGCTACAAGAAGTGAAAGAAACAATCTTTAGGATACCGCAGGATCCTTTGGACCTGATTCAACCCGATTAGATTACTCAGCTAAGCCATGCGCTTGAATGCTATAATGTGACCGCTGAAGAAGAAGATGAGGATATGTGAAAGATTAACATCCTTGAAATAGAAGGTCACCGCGAGGTTGAGGTACCACAAATTGAGAATCCTGATATAACCACGCCACTAAAAACGAAATAGGTAAATATTGATACAGTGGCAGAGCCCAAATTTGCGAAGATTGGAGATTACTAGGATGACAAGAGGGTGGATAAGGTCTTTGAATTTCTCCCTGAATACCAGGATTTGTTCCCTACCAAGTTTACAGATCTTAAAGGGATAATAGTAGACTTGGGTGTTATGAAGATCATTTTGAAGCTTGACGCAAAGCTAGTTAAGCAAAGGCCTTATCGCCTCAATCTGAAGTATAAAGAGAAGGTCTACTTAGAGCTAGACAAGATGCTCGCGGCAGGCATCATTGAGCCCATAGAAGAATCTAATTCGGTAAGCCTAATGGTGGTACAGGAAAAGAAGCAGAAGGATGAAATAAGGATATGCGTATATCTGAGGAAATTGAATGACGCTTGTGTACATGATCCTTTCCTTACTCCATTCACTGATGAAGTGTTGGAAAATGTAGGTGGCCAAGAAGCATATTCCATCACTGATGCGTTCTCTGGGTAGCATCAGATCAAAATCGTGCTGGAGGATAGAAGCAATACAACCTTTGCGACTAAGTGGGGATGTTTTCAATACACTGTAATGTTGTTTGGATTGAAGAATGCGCTTGTGATTTTTCACACACAGTATTGCTGCATTTAAGGAATTTATTCACAAGTTTCTGGAAGTGTACTTTGATGAATAGATTGTGTTTGGGCTGGTGAGATGCCATGTTGCAAGTTTGTGCATGATACTAGATACCTATTGACAATACCAGCCTGTGCTCAAGCTGAAGAAATGCATGTTTTGTGTTACTTTTGGGACCCTTTTCGGTCATGTGGTTTGTAGACAAGGACTAATGGTAGATCCCATGAAGATAGCAGTGATACTTAACTTGGATGAGCCTAGGAGTGTTAAGCAGCTGCGCGAAACCTTAGGACATACTGGGTATTACATAATGTTTATCAAGGGTTATGCCCAAATCACTATGCCTATGAAAAATTTGTTGAAAAATGATGTCACATTCTGCTAGAACAAGGAATGTAAGAAATCTTGGATGTATTAAAAGAAAAGATGGTCAACGCATCGATTCTAGTCTTCTCAGATTGGAAGAAGGAGTTTAATGCACATGTTGACGCATTATGTATAGTGTTGGGAGGAGTACTGACACAGGAAAATGGAGGAGACTTGTACCATCCTATAGCATTCACAAGCAAAAGGTTATCCAAGGTGAAGAAGAACTATTCCACCATCGAGCATGAAGGGTTAGCCATGGTATACATGCTCCATAAGTTTAGACACTATTTGTTGGGTGGCCATTTTAATATTTATACGGATCATTTCGCATTGAAATACCTGGTTAATAACCCTATGTTGGGTGGGAGACTCTGCAGGTGGCTGTTATTTTTCCAAGAATATGATTTTGAAGTTATTGTGAAGCGTGGATGACTGAACGAGGGACTAGACCATCAGTCGCACATCAAAATAGGGGAAGAGCCCACTAATTTGGAGGAGGGATTGCCTGACGCACAACTATTTGTAGTGCGCGTTGCTCATGGTATTTGAAGATATCATACACTTACTAATGAGAGAAACTGCATTAGAAGGTTACACCATCCAGTAGAAGAAAGAGTTTGTGGTGCACGCAAAATAATTTTCTGTCATTGTTGAGCATCTATACAAAATGGGGTCCGATGAGATATTGCAACGATAAGTACCAAAGTTTGGAAGAAGAAGTATCCTTGTGGATGCTCATGGGGTGTCCAAATATTTGGGTGAGTGATCACGATATGCACTCTCTGAATGAGATGATGAGCACTCTAACAGAGGAATTTCAGGTATATCACCAGAAGAGCATGCCTTATCACCCGCAGGCTAACGGGATGGTGGAAGCATTCAAGAAAGTGTTGGAGAACGCACTGACCAAGATTTTCAATGCTCAACGAAGTGATTGGGACCTGCACATACCCGCAGTATTAGAGGCCTGGTGGACGACATGCAACAAGTTGACTGGACAAACACCCTTTAGGCTTGTATATGGTGTTGAAGCAGTGATGCCCATGGAATACAGTGTGCCTAGTCTGCGCATAGCAGCACTCACGAGTATGACGGATCACAAAACCCTAGAAGAGATTCTCACGCAACTAGATGAGCTTGAGGAAGAGAGATTTCTAGCTAGATTTCACCAACACGTCCAAAAGCAGCGCGAAAAAGCATGGCATGATTGGCACATTAAGTTGCACACCTTTAAGGTAATTGACCTGGTTTTGTTATATGATAGCAAGTTTGATAAATTTTTAGGGAAATTCAGAATGCACTGGTTAGGGCCCCATGTCATTAAGGAGATTACCGATGGAGGAGTGGTTCAGTTATTCAAATTGAATGGAGATCCCTTCTCAGGAAAGGTGAAAGGCAGTCGATTGAAGCCATACACCAATGCTTTAACCACGTGACTATATGAAGGTAGCATAGTCTTAGTTCTCCAGACAGTTGAAAGGATGCGTGGGACTATATACTACAACTACTCGGGTTTGGGAGCTACGCAATCGGAGGATTATGCGAAGCAAGGAAGTGTCACAAGGTTCCCGCCAACGCGAAGGCAGCTGCGCTACCCAGGCAGAATTCATGTAGGTCAGCTGGAAAGTGATCGTTAAATTCACTATTCATGATTTGACAGTAGAAATGCGGCCAAATGGAGTGGGCAACCGACATTTAAGACGGAATTTATGGATCATATCCTTGAAAATATGCCTCCAATCCGGCATTAATGAAGCAAATGTGGGGGGAATGGTTGGATTTGAATTCAAAATGCCCTATAAATTATAGGTGGCTTCCCAGCAAAAAACACTTGGCATTTTGAGGATTGATTTGTTGAGCTCTCAGGTGCACATGAACCGTGAGAACTTCGAAGCTCTGATAGCCAGTTTAGTATTTGAAACATTGTTGATGGTGACACAAGAGTTATTGCAGAAAATCATGTCGGTACCAACAGAAGATATGCATATCGAAGTAGTGACAACAAAGGAGTCGGTGCTGGAAATTGTTATGGAGGCAGAACAAATTGCTCTAGAGGTTGTCGAAGTATTAGCGGATGTCCCCAAATCACCAAGGACATCGAGACACAAGCTGACCCCAACCAAGGACAGCGTGAAGGATAAAAATGGGAAGAAGCCTACAATACTGGTGTGCATATCACCGAGAAGAAACCCACTGAAGGATAAGCCCACCACATAGGAAAAGGGAAAAGCCATTAATTTGGAGCTGAAGGAGGAGGAAATAGAAGAAATCCCGAAGGATGATGAGGACTTGGGGATAGATGTGGAGGAAGTGGAAGCCCAGGGTGCTAACCCTATCACTCGGTTGACTGAGTATGTCCCTCTGCGCAAGGGCAAGTCGAAGTTGCCAAAAGATATCGATGAAAGAAAGGTCCCCTTGCAAATCTATCTAGTGCTGGATGAGATTGTCTTCTAATGACCACACTTGTGGCAGGTTCCTCTATTAAAGCTCAAAGACTGGAACTTAGCTGACCATGAGAATTTCCTACACTTGCCAACCAAGAAACTAATGCATGGTGTTACTGACACAACCACTAGGATGACCACATTAGAGATATGGAAGTGGCTCAGAGGAGTAGACAAGGTAGGTCTACTCAACTTGCTATGGGTGCCGCACTACAACCGCACCTCGATTACAATCTTGGTCATCAAGCAGCTACTATGCTTGGTTCATGATGGGTGTCTGTGGCTAGAGGAGCCAATACCCATCACTGACAGATTGATCCATAGGATCACGCGGTTTCCCTACACACAAAAAATTCAGCCATGATATTTGGCGAAACAGGTGGTGAGCAGGCCCTTGCGGAGGCCATGAAGGAGAAGTTTAAGCTGGTGAAGAAGCTGCGTGAATATGCCATATCAAGCATCAGTGACCCTGTTGTAAAGGTGGGTATGCATATCTTCATAGGAAAGGTGATGAGGAAGTGTCGCGCTAATGAGGTGCTAACACATGTCGTCGTGCTAGCAGCTTAGTGCGCCAAAGGAGTCCAATTCAACTGGGCACACTATCTCTGCGGTGAGTTCCTTGTGAATTTCCACGAGGCACAGGAGCTTAGTAATATGTTCCACTACGTGTGGCTCTTGCTATCTATTGTGATGGTACCATGGGAGCTGCCAGAGGACAGTCAATTCCCTTCAGTCGCGCCAGACCTACCAAAAGAAGTGAAGTACACTTTGCTATGGGTGACGAAGGATGCAGAGCACATCAAGGACAACAATACCTTCTATATATTGATGGAGATGAACATCTGCATGGCCATCAATCGCAAACTATGGTTGTCACAAATGATGTTTGCCAACAGGCAGGGCTACGCAGAGTTTAAGGTAAATTTCAACCATTTGTCCATCAGGGCGTGGAAGGACCCTGTGCAGACATGGTATGACTTGCCTTACCTGGCAACAGATGCCGCCATTGATACATTACTTGATCACTAGCCGCAAAATGGCGCACTACAACAGACTTGGCAATGGGAGGGAGCAAGTCCACTGCACAACGCAAGAAGGAGGAGGCCAAGCTCAAGATGACATAGCTGGCTGAAAAGAGAAAGAAGGAGGCTGCTGATAAGGCCTAGGCGGAGCACAATGTCACTTAGCAAATAGAGAAGCAAACAGGTGGAACAGAGCGGGGCTGTGACAATAGACGAACAAGCAGACAGAGCAGCACGACGCAAACCCACAGGCAATGACCACCCGCATCAAGCGTTCAAGGGAACAGGAGAAAGGAGGGTCCAAGAAGAAATCCAAGGCCACTAAGACATCGCTGGACCCAATCACCCTCACAAAGGGAGATTTGCTTGACATTGGTGACACGGTGCAGGATGTCACCGCAAAGGCCATACAATAGTTTGAGCTGTAGTAGCAATTAATATTGGGGGCTATCCAAACAGGTCTGTAGGAGCTACAGACCTGCGCATCACAGGATGGCACAATGTCAACCAACCTTGCTATTGGCACTTCAGAAGCTACCGTGATGCTACGCACAAAGGTCTCCAGCGCGATAATACTTCTTGATGGAGCACTGACCATGGAGAATGAAGCTGACAGGCCCACTATCAGTGCCCTCAAAGGAGAAGGGTTGAATCTAGTAGCGCCTCGTGGCGAGGTGCTCCACGTATTGCAGGATGGAGCGATTGCAGAATTAAGGGCCCGTGAGCACCATGTCCTACAGGTGATTAGCATGCAGCGGATTAACAATGAGTAGATGGCACTACATCAAGACACTACCATCACCACCATGATCGTGGTAACTACACAAAAAGAATGAATCATTCAGGTCGTAGAGAAGGCATGTTGAATTTTCCTCAAGTTGTCCATTCTTGAGGAAGAACTAGTTGAGGTGTGTGTTCGCAAGTTGGCTACAGGGGTGCGCGACGCTCGCATAGAGATGGCTCGGGTTCAGCTGGAGTTGAATCTTCAGATTACTGAATTGCAGTTGAAGGCCCAGCCTTCAACTCCACTAGAAGTAAAGGAGCAATGTGCAACCGCTATCATAGAGGCAATAAAAGCAGTTGACAGTTGAGTAGCAGACTGCACACAACTTTTTTAGTAGTCGTTCGAGGTCCTGACAAGCTTGCAGGAGGACCCTAGTGTACACTAACTAGAAACATAAATGTGAGAACTGCAACAGTGCTATGATGAGGTCAAAGGCACAGTGCAAACCATTGCACTCACACAGAGACTGGCAAAGCTCCAGGAGGCCAAGAAATTGAAAGAATAGGTGGATATAACACAGAACAAGGAAGCAGTGCTGAAGGCATGACTAAAGCCCTTGCTAGATGAGGCTTATGCAATTACGGCCTCTATTGAAGGAAAGCTTGTGAATCTGCAAGAAACTCAGCAAAAGCTTCAGGCCAATAGCTCAGGAGCAGTGACCGAGAAGATGGTTGAAGAACCAAAGCAGGCGGCTGCACAGTGCACTGTTGAGGTTGTGTTCATACACATTGAGCTGGGAGGTCTTTGCACTAAGATGTTCGCGCCCGCCGAGTGACTTGAGGGTGAGTCACGATGTTTTTTTTTTTGGTCCTATTAGGAACGGGATCCCCTAAGGGTAGTTTTGGGGCTAAAAGCCCATGTTTTGTAATAAAGTTGTAAAGTCTCCTTATTTTGTCGTTGCGAAGCATGAAGGTGTCATGAGTCATAAGGGGTTGTCCGTTCTTATTTTGTAAAGTGTAAAGTTGGTTGTAAAGATCTACCCATGGTATGCAGACCATGGGATTGTATAAAAAGAGCTAAGTAAGTAAGCTTGTTGGGCCACTAATTTGTCATTATTATTATCACTTTTTGACACCTATTTCACCCATTTATACCATTCTTTATCACGTCATTTATCATATTTTATCATATAATTCCGTTTTATAATTATTTATGCTCTTATGGATAAATATTATTTTTCTCCTTTATTTTTAATAAATTGATGATTATTATGCATGATTTTACCAATAATGGCTTACTAATGGATTTGTTGTAATGTCACTCATGATTTTAGCTTCCAAGATCTTTTCCAGATTGCAAATTTGATCTCCAACTCACAATTAAATATTCCAACTCAAAAATTTTCTGGAATAAGAAGTGACAGTTTTGCATTGGATGTTTCAGACAAATGAAGGAGAATCTGGAAAATCTGAAACATGGGTTTTATCCAAAACAGACCAAACTAGTTTTGTCATAAGAAGTTTGCCAAAATTCAATTTGTATTAAGAAAAACGGAAAGTTCTTAGAAGACAATTTTATCTGATTCATTGTTGCGGCCGTTTTCCAAATTCTTCTAGTTGCAATACAAAATTCAACTTGTTCCTGCTAAATGTTGATGGAAATATCTTTTAGATATGATCTTGCTGATCAATTTATTTTGTATAATCCAAATTTGTTATGGAAATAATTTTGTAATCAGCGTTTTTGTAACTTTCCTTTCCTCTCTGTGTGTTTAAATGAAAACAGAGATCAAATAGAGGAGGATAATATGGGGAGAATTGGGAATAGGGGGGAGAATAGAGAGTAGGAAACTTCTCGCATTTTTACTTCAATTGTAATTTTAATATACAGTGCGTGATTTTGAAAGACATTGTGATGTAATGACATTTGGATTTGATGAATAATAAATAATTCGTGTTGTTGTTCATTGGCGATATTCTAAAGTAGTTAAGCAATAACCACTGGTAGCTTTGGCCCAGTCACTGGTGGATTTCACTGCCATTTCCTATTTTATACTTTTACTTTTCCTTTACTGCAAGTTTAATTATTATGCTTTACAGTTTTACAGTTGATTTACTTTCATCATTGTGGAATTTGTGTATTCATTTCATTACTTAATTATGTCAATTGATTTCATTTATTTATGTCATGGATTGATTTAATCATTAGATGAGAATCATTTCTTGTTAATTAAAAGCTAGAATTGATTAGATCAGGTGCTTTATTTCTATGCAGTAGTTTAGATTCAGCTGAAAGAGCTCTGTTATTGTTACGGTACACTCGGTTGATGTAATTCCAATTAGAATATCTTAATTAAGATTGAGTTTGGTTTAGATTAATATTTAGTTTTTGATGCTTGAATAGGTTAATTTCCTTGAAGTTACAAGCTTGAGATTTATGGTTTGATTTGTTTAATCTTGTATTGAAATTGATAAGTTATCTTAAAGCATTACTCTCTATAGATATAACAATTTCCATCACTTGCACATATTGTGTACACTCTTGAAACAAAAATACTTACCCAGGTTGATAATTAATGTGAGGCAATTAGGAGTTCGAAAATAAACCTTATATGCACCCAACATTTTGGCATCGTTGTCGAGGAGAGTGTTTCCATTTCACAGAAGATGATGCGTGTTTTATGTTTGTGTGCTACGAAAGAATTGGGTATTAAAAACGAAAGGTAAGAACCTGCGTACGAATAAGTAAAGTGCTTGCTCCCTCACTTGCTTTCCAGCACAATTGCATAGGAATAGATGTTTGATGTGTGTTTGCTGTGAAAGAATTGGGTACTAAAAACAGAAGGTAAGAACCTACGTATGAGTAAGTAAAGTTCTTGCTCCCTCACCCACTTTTCAGCGAAATTGCATAGGAATTAAAGTAGAAATAAATGTTTGATTTTTTTTGTGAATGACTAAGAAAAAAAAAGAGGTAGAATTTTGAAAAACAAATCTCACGATTTCACTTAAGTGGTGATGTAAAGACCACCCATTTCACTAACCAATTGACAAGAACATTTGAAGGAGGAGCCTCAAAGAAACACATGAAGAAGATCTTCTATTATGGTAAGAAATGGCTTACATTTCTACTTTTGAATTCCCTATCAAAGATCTAGGAGGAGTGACACAAATGCACATAATTCCCCCATCTTCTTTACCAAATTTTCATGGTTTGGCATAGGAAGACCCAGAAACATTTTTATTCGACTTTGAAGTACTTTGTAGAGGATATGATTATTGTACTAATGATCAAAGTTTGAAAGTGTTTCCTTTTACTCTAAAAGGAGCAAATCTCCAATGGCTCATGAGCCTTGGTGGGAATTGCATCCAAACATGGGATGACATGAAGAAAGTATTCTTGAAGAAGTACCAAGACTATTGCAAGGCCGTTGAAGATATTTTCAATATGATACAAGGGGAAGATGAAAGCTTGAAGGACTATGTGGAGCGATTTCGATACAACCTTCAAAAATCAAAGCATAAGTATTTGGAAAACGAGATCTTAAAAACACTCCTACTCAAAGGAATCAAAGATGAATTTTTAGAACTCTTAAATCTGATAGGAAAAGGTGATGTTTTTTAGTTATCATATGATGATTTTTGTGAATTATGCATAAGGTATTCAAGAGGAATCTCGAAGGCTGGTAAGAATTCTAGAGAAGCTTCTTATTTCTTTTCCAAATATACTACAAAAAGAGGAGACGTAAGAGCTGAAATCAATGATTTGTTTGAGCATTTTAAAATTGATTTTATTAGCTCTCTAAATTCGCAATTGGATGTTTTGTAGGTTCAAAAAAATCAAGAAATTGAAGAAGTGTTTTTCCCTCATTGTCAAAAGGAGCATCCCACAGATACTCACTCTTCCTTATCACATATCAAAGAGATGAGAAAGCTGCAACAAGGTCAAAACCATGGAAATCGTGGCCTACATGTATGGTTCAAAACACTTACTCTCCATTTTCTTACTTGCATAATCCATTATGGAATACTCATGTGTTAGGGCAGCCATGTCAATCTCAATATAACCCCCACCAATCTTGTCTACAAGTTTGGCATGGTTCATCTTATGATTGCATGAATACTCTCCCTCATCTTGTAGCACAAACACATCATCCACATTTTTCATCGGCTCTTCCACAACATCTTGCTAGCCCATCAAAATCATCCACACAACCCAATCAACCACATCATCAAAATACTCCATTCCCTACACAATTTCTTGCTCAACTCATTCCACACCCTCATCATAATAAACCATTACAACATGCTTACAGTGTTGAACTGAAAAATTTACCTACCCTTTCCACCCTGCAGAAAACTTATATTGAGATTGGGAATGTTTCAAATCCAAAAATAGTAGAAGTTATGAAAGAAAATGAGGATTCTTCTAGCCTGCATCAACAAGTTGTTTTAAAAACTCAAGAACTTCATGATATGACGGTTATGGGAAATCAGGAAAATAAGGGATATATTGAAGATTGGTTTCACTCCATGATTTCTTTGCAGCCTCACTCCATACTTCAACAATTTTTGGCACCATCTTTTCAAGGGAAGTTGGCTTCTCAAACCCAACTATTTATTAACATGAATTTTTTAAATTTGGGTATGTACATACTAGATGCCTTATTTTGAAAATGGCTCCACTAGAAGTACTCATATACGTAAGCATATTCATTTTCAAAGTACAGTAGGTTAGGGTAGGAAATAAAATAAATAAGAACATAAATAAATACCTTTTTATTATTATGTAAAAATAGTTGTTTGTTGCAACACGCTACAGAAATCAACATTGGTGATAAATATTTTAATTTATCTATGTATTTAGATGTATTATATTGAAAATAATATTTCTACAAACACTCATATTCATTCTTATCACCAATATGGAAAAATTTCTTGAATATCATTTTTTTTTGCTTGCGGGCTTGATGGAATTTCTGAAAACACAGTCTTGTTTTGAGGGACAAAAAGATAATATTTTTAAAATATGTTTCTATATTAAGTATCCCTTGATGTATACTTTCCAACCCAATTTGAATCACTCCATTTGGATTTGAAACAAAAAAGCTATAACCAAAACATTGATAGGGTGTCTAGTAGGCAGCTCAGGAACAGAGTTGGGACAATCCGTTTTTGGAGGCTTAAATGACTATATTTTTAAAACCTATTTTTATGGTATATTTATATATGAATCTAGTTTACAAATAAATTTGAATGACTCGATTTTGATATCATATGAGAAAGTTATGAGCCAAATACTGACTGTCTATCGTAAATGATCACTCTTAAAACTTTGTTTTTCTAGTTGTTCATTAAAGTATTTGACCCATCAATTCTTCTTGTATTCAAAACATATTTATATGGGATATAGATAAATTAGTATACTTTCATTTTCAATTTTAATCAGCTCAATCCATCATCAAACAAAAAATGTATGCTTAAAATATCAATTGTTGGTTTAAGTTGGGAAATTGAAAATGATTCTGTTATGCAGGTCATCCTAAGTAAATTTGATAGATCATATCATGGAATTTTTAAAAAATATTTATATTAAATATATCCATCTGAATTCACTTTCATTTGGCTTTGGAATCACTCAAATCTAATGAAAAACAAATAAGTTATGATTAAACATTGCAGGTTAGCATGATTGGTCACTACTCTCCTGCAGGTAATAAATTAATTTTACTTTGTTATTTTCTCCATGGATTTATTTTACAGAGTAACTACTAGTTATTTTTTTGCATAATTCTTGGATTAGAGGAGCCCTATCACCTCTCTTCCTCCATGATTTAGTGTTTTATTGTAAGTAGACACTCATTTTTTGTAGGTCCTAGGAGAATAAAGAAGGTCAATTTATGAACGAGCAATTCTTGAAAGAACTTTAATGAAACAAGGGCATCTGATCCAATTCGTTACCTAACAGATTCATAATAGATGGAATGGAGAATTGATTTCCATTTCAAGATTCATGTAACTACTACTAAACCATCTTTCCAAGAGATCATTTTTTTCCATTGACAAATTGATATTCCCTTAGGAAATAACATCATAGTTGTTGTATCTTTATTTATTTATTTATTTACTATTTTTAAATAAAGTGTTGTTTCTTTTCAGATTTCTCTTATGTTTTTGTGTTTCAGGTGTTGCTTCCTTCAAAGTTGTAGTTTCCTCTCCGTTGGCGATTGAATAACACTTTTTCTGTCTATTTTGTTGTTCAAACTTTTGAACAACACTCTTTTCTTGTGTATTTCTTTGTTCAAACTTTTGAACCGCTGCTATTCAAACTTTTGAACAACGTTTTTTCTTGCGTGTTTTGCTGTTCAAACTTTTGAACAACACTTTTTTCTCTGTGTGTTTTGTTGTTCAAACTTTTGAACAACAATTTTTTTATGTATTTCACTGTTAAAACTTTTGAACAACATTTTTTCTTGCATACTTTGTTATTCAAACTTTTGAACAACACTTTTTTTTGCGTATTTTGCAATTCAAACCATTGAACAACTATTGTTCAAAAGTTTGAAGAAAACTTTTTTTTTGCATGTTTTGTGTTCAAACTTTTGAAAAATACTTTTTTTGCGTATTTTGTTGTTCAAACTTTTGAACAACACTTTTTTCCTCGCGTGTTTTGTTGTTCACACTTTTGAACAAAATTTCTTTTGCGTATTTTGTTGTTCAAACTTTTGAACCGCTACTATTGAAACTTTTGAACAACAATTTTTCTTGCATGTTTTGTTGTTCAAACTTTTGAACAACATTTTTTTTTCCCTATTTTGTTTTTAAAACTTTTAAACAGCTGTTGTTCAAACTTTTGAACAACACTTTTTCCTTGTGTATTTTTCTGTTCAAACTTTTGAACAACACTTTTTCTTACGTGTTTTGTTGTTCAAATTTTTGAACCACACTTTTTTGCATATTTTAATGTTCAAACTTTTGAACAGTTGTTGTTCAAACTTTTGAACAACACTTTTTTCCTTGCGTGTTTTGCTGTTCAAAATTTTGAACAACACCTTTTTTGCATATTTTGTTGTTTAAACTTTTGAACAGCTGCTATTCAAATTTTTGAACAACACTTGTTTTCCGTATTTTGTTGTTCAAAGTTTTGAACAACACTTTTTTCTTGCATGTTTTGCTATTCAAACTTTTGAATAGCTGATGTTTAAACTTTTGAACAACATTTTTTTTGCATATTTTACTGTTAAAACTTTTGAACAGTTTTTGTTCAAACTTTTAAACAACACTTTTCTTGCGTGTTTTGATGTTCAAACTTTTGAACAACATTTTTTTTGTGTATTTTGTTGTTCAAACTTTTGAACAGCTAGTGTTCAAACTTTTGAACATCACTTTTTCTTCTTGCTATTATTTTGGTGTTCGATCTATTGAACAACACCTTTTTCTTGCATTATTATGTTGTTTAATTTATTGAACAACACTTCTCTTCTTTTTTGCATTGTTTGATGTTCATTTAATTGAATAGTCAATGTTCAAACTTTTGAACAACACTTTTTCTTCTTACGATTATTTTGTTGTTCAAACTATTGAACAACATCTTTTTCTTGCATTATTCTATTGTTCAATCTATTGAACAACACTTCTGCGTATTTCATTTTTGTTGTTCAAACGATTAAACGATTGTTGTCAATCGATCAAACAACATTTTTGCATTTTTGTAGGAATAACTACGATTTCTCTTTGTTGTTTCATCATCAGTCATTTTTTCATTTTCTCTCTTTTATGTTTTGAATAAAAAAACCATCTGGTTGGATTTGTGCCTAAGATAAAGAAAAACAGTAATACTAATACCATTATGACTTATAAAACCTTTTAATGGTCATCTTTATTCCGAAGCTGGCATGGTGCACCTTTATAATGACTGATTAAATATCTTCTCTTTGGACACTTCATAAAATGATTTATTATTCTAATACCATGCTAGTTTATATTTTACTCTTTCAAAAAGATAAATCCCTTTGATATGATGATATGGGGGGAAAGTATAACTTTAATTGGCATTTTTTTACTTCTTACACTATTTCTGATTCTTAAGGAGTAAATGAGCATCCCTCTCTTTAGAATAAAAGCATTCAAATATAAAAATATGAAAATTGTACAAGCATTGTTTTAAAGAGGATAAGGGGTCTCATCACGAGCCAATCTACCATGATCATAAGGGTGTAATTGGTGACATTCCATTATGGCCACCACACCAAGGTAATGACTTTCTTGATGGTTAAAACCGTCAGAAGGACAATAGGTCTCATTACGAGCTAGCCTGATCACTTTTTTATATCCTAGTGAATAGCACTATTATTATCTAGTTACCATGCCAGCATAGTGGTCTCTTTATAACAATAAAAAAACAGAAAACCATCTACATACTAAATGGAGGACTTTGACTCATATTTGGGGTTAAAAAGAAACCTTGTCAAGGCTATGAATGCATGCTGGCAGCAGTGACTCTGCTTGTGGTATTGAAGTACTATGTTACACTTCCAAATACTCTCTATCCTATTACCCCCTATGGATTCATTTCTAAAGGAGAATTTACCATTTGAACAACATTTCTAATTCAATTAGCTAACATGCATGGTAAACTATATCTTTATACACATTATATCATTATTGTCCAATCACTCTACCACCAGTCATTAACATTTATCGTCGGTCACGCTTTCGTCATATTTTTCCACCTAAAGTAAATATCTATTTACATAATGATCTAAATCCCCATCTTATTTTACAAGAATTTCACATCTTTTGACATGTACTGCTCTGATTGATTTTCTTATATTTACACTGATGTGATTGATTTTCCTTTTTGCGTTTATGAATCCTCAATGCCCTTTCAATTTTTCCTATGCTTTATGGTCATGGATGCTCTTTTCTGATTTGAGGGGGGAAGATGTGTATTATGGAATAGCGTGTGTAATAATTACCAAACTCTGCCATCACTTGTTGATTTGACAAAATATTATTATTGAATTTATTCAATTTTTTTTTTTTAATTGAAATCTTTGCATGCGGCTTATATGTTTTTGTTCAAAACTAAAATTGTGGATTCAAGAAAATTGCATGCAGAGTAGTGAATTGTTTACAGGAGAACAACAAGTATGGGGGGCAACTCTATTCACAGCGAGTCCACACTATTGCAACTAACAGAAGAGGCTCAAGTAACTCACAGAGAGGATGTGATTGCATGGATTCCACCTTTTGCATCACTTTTAGCATCAACTCAACCTACATCAACTTCAACAAATGTGAGTCATGTCATTCCACATTTGTTTGGAGGTAAAAATTAAGGTAAAATAGCACAAGTTTCTGATTTATTAAAAGTTTAGGAGAATTTCATGAAATTCCATTGAGCATTATTTATCATAATTCATTCCACATCTTTACCACTTCCCATTTTTCAAAGACATAAAATCTTTTAGTTTGGGGGAGTGTTACTTTCATTCATTTATTTATTATGATCATGCCATCATCCACCGATCTCCTTATTCATTTTCAAAACCTCTCTTTTTCCATGTTGTTTTACACCAAGCATAGATTTCAACCACAATTGTAGCAACCACCTCAATTTGTTTCCTAGTATTGCATGAGGGCATGCTAATTCCCCAGTTTGGGGGAGGAATTGCTACACATAATGGATGTTTTCTACTTTTTTTCTCATTTAAGGCATACAATTTCATTTTTATATAGTGCAGAAATTGATTTGTGCATACCTTTAAAACTATGAGCTGAGTTCTTCTAATTTTTCGACAGCAAAGAGGTATCATTAAAATACACAAACCCAAAAAACTTCATTTTAAATTAGTTTGTAAAATTTCAGGAATCACACACTATCACCTACAACAATTTTGCTTATATCTCATGCTCTGTACATCAAAACGATATGATTTTTGGATTAGAGAAGCATTAATATAGTAGAAATCTTTTTGCTAAATTTCAACAAAATCTAGTTTGTAGTTTTTGAGAAAATGGTTAATGAAGTTTGTCGTTACTTATATCATATTTTGCTACAACTTCATATATGGTTGAAAGTCAATGTGAAAATTGATATGCCTTCATCAACATTGCTAAAATTGAATATTCATTATTTGAGGAAGAACTCATTTGTTCCATCACTTTCATGACTTAGAATGAACATTTCTTATAGCTTGGTTAATACAGAGGCTTTGGGGTTGCATTAGGACATGCAACATAGTCAGTTGGGGGGTATGTTGGGCCGCTAATTTGTCATTATTATTATCACTTTTTTATGCCTATTTCACCCATATCTACCATTCTTTATCACGTCATTTATCATAATTTATCATATAATTCCATTTTATAATTATTTATGCTCTTATGGATAAACACTATTTTTCTCCTTTATTTTTAATAATTTGATGATTATTATGCATAATTTTACCAATGATGGTTTACTAATGGATTTTTTGTAACATCACTCATGATTTTAGCCTCCAAAATCTTTTCCAAATTTCAAATTTGATCTCCAAATCACAATTAAATATTCCAACTCAAAAATTTGTTGGAATAAGAAGTGACGGTTTTGCATTGGATGTTTCAGACAAATGAAGTGTTGACACCTAATCCGAAACGGATGAGGTGAAGCTGGACAGTCATCTAGAAGATGAACTGATCCGTTTTTTATATGTATAAATAATGTGTTTGCTAATGAATAAAATCAATCAGTGTTTTCTCTCGTTCAATGTGGAGTTACCCTGTCCTGACATGGTATCAGAGCACAGGTCCCAAAATAGTGTAACTCCTGCTGAGCGCTGCATCATCCTGAGGGATTCCTGACACTGCTGAGGACTGCGCCCTCTGTCCTGACATGAAGACTGCGCCCTCTGTCCGTGGAACTATGCGTTGATGCGTTTTCTGCTGTTGGTAAAAACCTATCTCATTCCATTCAAACAAAACTGATGGTGACTACGTTTTTCTTATGACTGCGTTGTTGTATTGAGGCTGTCATAACCATGACTGTATTTTAATAAAGACTGCGTTTGTATAGAAAAAGAAAAAAATGCGACTGTGTTCCTTGTAATGGTGGCTGAGTTCTTATGAAGACTGCGTTTTTTTTTAATGCTGGCTGCGTGCATCCTTATTTTAATGACCACTGCGTTTTGATGCCATCTTCATGACTGCGTTAATGGTGCCTCCACGTGCCTTCTTCATGACTGCGTTAATGGTGCCTTCATGACTGCATTAATGGTGTGTTAATGGTGACTGTGTTTCTAATGGAAGACTGCATTGATGTATTTTAATGGTTGACTGCGTATTGATGCAAGAAGACTGCGTTGATGTATTTTAATGGTTGACTGCGTATTGATATATTGTTGCCTTTTAATGGTGACTGCGTTTTCTTTATTGAATACTGACATACATGGTATCTGTTGACTGCGTTTTTTTGAAGAGAGTAGTATATGGTTGACTGCGTTTAATGGTGACTGCGGTTTTTTTTATTGAAGACTCTTGGTATGGTGACACTATTTTCATGGCTCCACTCCTGCACATCAATGTAATCCGGCCTCACCGCAGTGTTTTCATGTGATATATATTTGAGCACCCTCATTTTGTTGAACAGTGATATATGTAAGCAGTGACATATATTTGAGCGCCCTCATTTTGTTGAACAGTGATATATGTAAGCAGTGATATATATTTGAGCGCCCTCATTTTATTGAACAGTGATATATTTAAGCAGTGATATATATTTGAGCGCCCTCATTTTGTTGAACAATGATATATATGTGAGCAGTGATATATATATGCTGATGGAATGTTAGAAGAAAAATAAAATGCATAAGGCTATCATATAAGGATTTTTTTTTTTTTCTCTCTCAACAGAAGTGTTTTTGGCAGAGATATTTTTTTTACAGAATGCATTCAATCATTTCAATGGTTGGAATAGTTCTCACTGGCAAGGAGAGCTATTCTGAATGGTCTCGAATGGTAAAACACACCCTCATCTACAATGAGCTGTGGAAAGGTGTGTGTGTCGGAGAAGAAGACAGAGACCCTGTGCAGCCCACATCAGACAAAGAACTCGCCATTTGGGAAAACAAGAACAGCAAAGCCTTTGCATTGATCGCAGCATCCGTAAGTGAGGAAGTAAGTCGTCATATTTCATCCTATTCCACTGCCTTTCAAGCTTTACAAAAGCTGAAAGAACTCTATGATACACATTCTGCACTTGCAGTTTTTCAGCTCATGATTAAACTCTTCACTCTTGAACTGAAAAATAATGATCCTCTTACTCTTGCATCTGAAATAAAGTCTATAGTGCATGATATTAAATCCACTAAGGTTGAGCTGGATATCTCTCTTTTTGCCTTTCTCAAAGCACTCTATCCTACCTACTCTAACTATCTTGAGTCTTTACAAGCAAATGGAAATCTTAAAGATATAACCTTTGACACTCTTGTGAAAAAGTTTGCTGAAAGAGAGAAAGCCTTTGGAAAGAAAACAGTCCCTGAATCTTTTGAAGAGACTGTTTGCCTTGCTCATAAAGAAAAGCATCCTGCTCAAGATTCTACAAGAGGAAGAGGTGGACGAAGAGGAAGAGGAAGATACTTCAGAGGCAGGGGGGGCAGACATCCTCAAGCAGAAAAGGCAGATCTGCATTGCATTCGCTGCAAACGAAATGGATCACATGATGCTTCTACATGCAAGCTACCATGGGACAAGGTTGAGCAGAGAAGAAATCAGCAGAAAGGTAAAACTGATGACACAGACAAAGGTAAAGCACCTGAATCCGCTCACTATATTGAGGCACAATGTAACATTGGAGTAAATGAAGATTTGTTTAATGCTTCACTTGCTTCTTTGAAAAATGACTGGTTGCTTGATTCAGGAGCAACCTGTCATATGACTTATAGGAGAGATTTCTTTGAAGATTTCACTGACAATGTTGATGGAGCAGTATACTTTGCAGATCAGTCAAAAATCAAGCCATCAGGGCTTGGCACAATCATGCTTAAACTGCCTGGTCTTCCAGACTTTCTTCTGGATCATGTTCTATATCTCCCATAGCTGAAGAGAAACTTGCTGTCCCTGGTCCACATCCGCCAGCAAGGTCACTCCATTCACATGTTTGATGGCAAGCTTGAGGTAAGAAAGGCATCTGACCACTCACTTGTCATGAGGGGTATAGAAGAAGAAAGACTCCTTAAACTGCAAGGAACCTCTGCTCATGCACAACATTTCTCATATATTTCTCATCATGAAGAAGGTGCACTTCCATCAAGTTTATTATGGCATGCTAGATTTGGACATTTAAACTATGATAGTCTCCACTTGTTGAAAAAAAATGGTGTTGCTGGTTTGCCTACAATTCCTAGAAAACATAAACAATGTGATGCTTGCATTCTAGGAAAGCATAGCAAACAGTCTTTTCATGATTCACATTCAAGAGCACATAGGAAGCTTGAAATTATTCATTCAGATTTATGTGGTCCAATGCCTGTTCCTTCTGCAAATGGAAATAAATATATAATGACATTTATTGATGATTACACCAGAATGTGTTGGGTTTATTTTTTGAAGAACAAATCTGATGCTTTCAAACATTCAAGAATTTTCATAAATGGATTGAAAATGATGCACAATCTCATATTGGGTCTATTCGCACTGATAATGGAAAAGAATATACATCAAATGAATTTGAACACTATCTTCGCCAACATGGGATTAAACATCAAACAACTGTGCCTTATAATCCGCAACAGAATGGTGTAGCTGAAAGAATGAACAGAACAATTTTGAATATGGTACGATCCATGCTTTTCTTCAAAAAATGTAAAGACAATGTTTTGGGCTGATGCTGTTCTATGTGCTGCATATATAAAGAATAGATGTCCATCTAGTGCTATAAGAAACAAGACTCCTTATGAATTGTGGTATGGACATGTTCCTTCGGTAAAACATCTCAGGATTTTTGGTTCCACCTGTTATGCTTTAATACCAAAGGTACATAGAAACAAACTTGGTGCTAGAAGTTGTAAGTGTATCTTCCTGGGGTATTCAAACACATCTAAAGCATACCGCCTTTATGATGAAGTAAATAAAAAGTTTGTTTTATCTAGAGATGTCATTTTTCTTGAAGCATCCAAATCAGACAGTGTTGTTGAGTGGCAACTCGATCGCTTGGATAGATTCACAAAACCGAAATCATTCCAAGAGTTTGATAATCAGATTCCACATCTTGAAGGGGGGATTCCTATACTAGATCAACATGTGGAATCTCCTTCTGAAGAACAATCTCCCCTGCATGACACTCCAACAACGGATGATGCTTTAAGTGATGTAATTGATAGAATTGGGAGACTTAATCTTGATTCAGTCCCAACTCAATCAACAGAACAGCCTGGACCATCTCAGAAAGGTCCCCCAAAGTGGCTGACAAAGACACTTGAAAGTGTTCATCCTGATGAAATTGGAAAAACAGGAACCAGAAATTCAAATCGACAAGATGGAGGTGATGTAGATAACTCTAATTCACCTGTTGATATGGATGTTACTTATGATTGTGAATTGAACTTGTCTACATATTTTGAACCAACTTCCTTCAAAGAAGCTGCTTCTCATGATGAATGGAAAGAAGCGATGCAGAAGGAGTATGATGCCCTCATAAAGAATGGCACTTGGAAGCTGGTTGATCCTCCATTTGGAACCAAACCAATTGGCTGCAAGTGGGTCTACAAGAACAAGTACAAAGCTGATGGCTCACTTGACAAGCACAAAGCTAGGCTTGTGGCAAAAGGTTTTGCACAAAAGGAAGGGGTCGATTATGAGGAAACTTTTGCTCCCACAGCAAAATGGGCCACCATCCAGACACTCTTTGCACTAGCTGCTCAGAACGGTTGGAAAGTCCATCAAATGGATGTAAAAACTACATTCTTGAATGGAGATCTAAAAGAGAATGTTTTTATGTCCCAGCCTGAAGGATTTGCTGTGAAAGGACATGAACACAAAGTATGCAAACTTGTGAAGTCCTTGTATGGCCTCAAACAAGCACCACGAGCCTAGTATGAAAAACTAACTGAGCATCTTCTGAAACTCAACTTCAAACATTTTGATCTTGATGATGCAACTTTATTTGTCAAGAAAGTTGGAAAAACAATTGTATATCTTGTGGTATATGTAGATGATCTTTTAATGACAGGGAACAATGAAAGTTATATTGCATCCATAAAGAAAGAATTAGGAATTTTTTTTGAAATGACTGATTTGGGCTATGTTCATTACTATCTTGGCATTGAAGTAACCCAACATCCAAAGTCCATATTTCTTTCTCAAAAGAAATACATTGGAGATTTGTTAAACAGATTTGGCATGACAGAGTGCAATCCCCTTTCTACTCCAATGGAACAAAACTTGAAGCTCACATCTATTGAAGGAAAAGAATTTGAGGATGCAACAAAGTATAGACAGCTTGTAGGAAGTCTCATCTACCTCACTACTACCAGACCAGACATTTCATTTGCTGTTGGAATCCTCTCAAGGTTTATGCAAAAGCCTTGTGAAGGACATTGGTCTGCTGCAAAAAGAGTTCTAAGGTACTTGAAGGGAACTCAAGACCTTGGAATCAAGTATACACAGGTGGACGACTTCAACTTGATTGGATACTCTGATTCAGACTTCGATGGAGACAAAGAAACTGGGGTATCTACTTCAGGATATGCTATGAGTCTTGGATCAGGAGCTGTCTCCTGGAGATCACGCAAACAATCAGTACCAGCAGATTCCACAACAGAAGCAGAATATGTGGCAGCAGCTGAAGCAACGAAAGAAATTGTGTGGCTCAGGAAAATTCTTGAAGATTTGCAGGTAAAACAAATACAATCAACTCCACTCATGATTGATAACACATCTGCAATAAAGTTGGCCAAGAACCCAAAGTTCCATGATCGTACTAAGCACATCAATACTAAATATCATCTGATCCGACATCATGTTGAGGCCAAAACAATCCATCTCCGTCATTGTTCCACAAACGAGCAAATTGCAGACATCTTCACCAAAGCGCTTGGAAGAGAAAAGCTTGAAAGATTCAGAATGATGCTTGGACTCACCAACATCCCTTCAGATTAAGGGGGGGAATGTTGACACCTAATTCGAAACGGATGAGGTGAAGCTGGACAGTCATCTAGAAGATGAACTGATCTATTTTGTATATGTATAAATAATGTGTTAGCTAATGAATAAAATCAATCAGTGTTTTCTCTCGTTCAATGTGGAGTTACCCTGTCCTGACATGAAGGAGAATCTGGAAAATCTGAAACATGGGTTTTGTCTAGAATGGACCAAGTTAGTTTTGAAATGAGAAGTTTTCCAAAATTTGGTCTATATTAAGAGAAATAGAAGGTTCTTCGAAGATGATTTTCTCTGATTTGTTGTTGCGACCGTTTTCCAAATTCTTCCAGTTGCAATACCAAATTCGACTTGTTCCTACTGAATGTTGATGGAAAGATATTTCAGATATGATCTTGCTGATCAATTTGCTTTGTATAATCCAAATGTTTAATGGAAATCATTTTGTAATCAACTTTGTTGTAACTTCTCTTTGCTCTCTGTGTATTTAAATGAAAGCAGAGATCAAAGAAAGGAGGATAATATGGAGAGAACTGGAGAATAGGGGGTAGAATAGAGAGGAGGAAATTTCTCACCTTTTTACTTCAATTGTAATTTTAATATATAGAGCGTGATTTTGAAAGACACTGTGCTATAATGACATTTGGATCTGATGAATAATACATAATTCATGTTTTTGTTCATTGGCAATATTCTGAAGTAGTTAAGTAGTAATCATTGGTGGCTTGGGCCTGATCACTAGTGGATTTCACTGTTATTTCATGTTTTATACTTTTACTTTTTCTTTACTGCAAGTTTAATTGTTCTGCTTTATAGTTTTACAGTTTATTTACTTTCATTAGTGTGGAGTTTGTGTATTCATTTCATTACTTCTTAATTCTGTCAATTTATTTCATTTATTTATGTCGTCGATTGATTTAATCATTAGATGAGAAGCATTTCTTGTTAATTGAAAGCCAAAATTGATTAGATCAGGTGCTTTATTTCTATGTTGTAGTTTAGATTCAGTCGAAAGAGCTTTGTTATTGCTACGGTGCACCTAGTTGATGTAATTGCAATTAGAATCTCTTAACTAAGATTGAATTTGGTTTAGAATAAGATTTAGTTTTGATGCTTGAATAGGTTAATTTCCTTGAAGTTACAAGCTTGATATTTATGGTTTGATCCATTTACTCTTGTATTGAAATTCATAAGTTATCTCCAAGCATTACTCTCTATAGATATAAGGATTTCCATCACTTGCACATATTGTGTACACTCTTGAAACAAGACTTACCCAGATTGATAATTAATGTGAGGCAATTAGGAGTACCAAAAGACACCTTATATGCACCCAAAAAAGCTCTAAGTAGCTTTAGAAAAGGAAGAAGTCTTAAGCGATAAGGAGGAAGTCTTTAGAGAAGTGTAAGTTTTAGGTTGTAGTGTAGGCAGAGGCTCTGCAGCTGAGGGCATGGAAGCCTAAGGTTGAAGTCTACAGTAGAGTGCATAGACTATTGTAGTTGTGTGCATAGGGCTGATAGATTTTGTAGTCATCTAAAGATATCAATAAAGAGAAGCATTCTACAAATTTTGTGTCTTTCTTTCCTGTTAATGCATCTTGTTGTATTGTGTGTGGATTTCAATTACAATGCTTCTGTGATGCGCGAATGTATGTAATTACGTAGGTTAATTGAACACATGTAAGAATATATGTTTAAGTAGTGTTAAGTGTGATTGTTTTGTAAGATAAATAAAACACTTAAAGATAACTGGAAACTCATACAATACGTTTTCATAGCAGTGCAAAAGTACCTGGACCATAGGCTAGGGCTATGCGAAGTTCGATCGTACTCTTTCATAGAGGTACTAAAGGGTGGAGTAAAGGGTTAGACTGGCAAAGCCCTAGAACTTAACAACCTGTGCAAAAGTAGGAACAGAGGGTACAAACCGACATCACGATCATCTCCGAATGTGGAAACTTGGTTCCAACATCCCCCCATACTACTTCAAGTGAGACTTCAGTTCGCGCTCCACAGGCTAATGCTGAAAGGGCCAGTAGTGTAGGGATTTGTTTAGCTAACTAATGCTGAACTTGGGTTAGGCCCCACACAGCCAACAAATGGTTCTGTTGCTAGGACAAGAATCTTCATAAGAGATGTGTGATTTCGTATCACTGGAATCCATCTAAGAAAGAAATTGGGGACTAGTTGGATAGGAAGATCCACGAATTTGTGGTGCAGGAGAATAGAAATCAATGACTAACAAGGAAACAGTGGCTGGACAGGTACCTATATATAGAGATCCATGAGATATTTTTCTATTCCTTTCCGGTTGAGATATATGAGTGAATCACAAAGCTAGTGGATAGCCAATAAAGGCGGAGACTTGACTGTCCTATTGTCTAGACCCCAGAATTAGTACAGAGATGGGAAGTCTCTGAGGATAAGATTGCCCACAATGTTGATGATTAGCTCAATCGTATCATAGGAGGATTTGTGACTGAATTCACGATCGATACCTCAGTTAGCTACAACAAGGCGGAGAAACGCTTTTTCAAAGGTCTGTGAGGTAAGTACATGAAGTTTTTGAATACCTAGATTAAGATGTTATTTTGTGAAAAATGGGCTATGTAGCTACCTTGATGTTCAGAGCTACGCGAAGTGGAAAGACTTACTGGAATGAAGGGAGAGAGGGTCCTAAATATAGTCCATTAATTTCACCTCCACTAGGTGATGAAGAGGGAATAGCGCAGGATTCTCTACAAAGTGCAATTCAGTTCATACGAAAAGGATTCTTGCGATGACCACCTCCACCCACACCACCTCTGACATCACCACCATCACCTGCGACTTCGCCCATACCACCACTACCTTCACCACAGTTCAGCGTGGCAAATTCAGTGAAGTTGCCTTTGTTAAAAGGCTCGGGAAATGAGGACCCAAACCAATTTTGGTTCATTGTGAAAGTTGTGTGGGAATATTAGGGTGTTACAGATGATCACATGAAGAAGGAAACACTAGTTAGTGCTCTATAGGATCACACGCTAAATTGGTACATTAAGTACTCTAATGATAACCCAAACACTAGAGTGGCAGACATCCAGGCCACGCTAAATATAGAATTCGGTAGGCCTAAATTCGAAGCACAGTCAATTGTGGGGTTCAAAGAAATCGCGATGAAGCCAAGCAAGACACCTTGGAAATTGGATCAGAGATTGAAGTGTAAAATCCATGAAGCTAATACGAACTTAACAGATGGGCAACACCGCGAATGGTTCGTGGCTTCACTGCTGCCACACCAAAGGGTTGTAATGTCACAATAGAAGATAACAACTCAGGAAGAGGCCTTGTAGATTGCAATGAGACTGCATGAAACATTGATGCAAGTTCGAATCTCAGGGTTCAGCAAATCCATGTGTAGTTGCAAAATATTTGCCTTAAAATGCAAACTTTGAAGCAGGACAGAACAATTCGATCAAAGGTGCATGAAGAGGTATGGTTCCGGAAATGCAAGGGTCAAGGGCATGACAAAGATCATTGCCCGGTCTTTGAGAACTATATTGCAGGAGGAGGATTGATGCCTTTGAGGCCAGAAGCTCCACTAGGACCAAGCACGAGGCCTCTGTTGTGGTGCTTTATATGTCAGATAGTAGGAAAACATATGACGGATAACTGTCACTTGCTACAGAAGTTTGTAAAAAAAATGCAACAACTATTCTGCAACATTTGGAGGTTGGTAGGGCATGACGAGCGCAACTGCAAAATTTATGATTTGATGATTGACAAAACATTTGTCTATAGGGTTCAGAAAGAAATGTTTCCCCCTGAGTAGAGTGCAAGGATGGTGTGAACAAGCTTTTAGGGGCACAAGTGAGGCCGAGGCGAAGGAGCACCTGGCAAAGGTTGGGGACAGCTAATTTGCTACAATTATGTAGGACCAAGACACTATGCCCACAATTTCACTAAACCAACGCATCCGTCATGAAAATATTTCACATTGTTTGATCATGAAATGGAGGACTATCTTATGTTGATAGAAAGGATAAATGACAAAGGGGAATGGCCACCTCATTCAACTCAGAACCTACAGATTATGAGGTTTGAGCCTCGCGAAGAGGATTCGAATGTAAATATAGTACTCTGAAGTGGAGTTGCAATGTGGGATGATAAGGGAAAAAAGTTAGAAGACAGCACATGGGTTCGCAACGCTCCCGCGAAGGAGGCTGAATTTGATTTGGAGCATGCACACGATAGACCTTTCTAGAGACCTGCATGAATCTGCTATGCGATAGCAAGTCCATGAAGGGATTATAGGAGCTTATAAATAAATGCGCCAGAAACACTCCAGGTGAACCACACATGGTATGAAAGATTGGTAAGCATAAAACAAGGACAGGACAAGAGATGAGGTTAATTGCAAGATAGGAGAATACGAAATCGATAAGGTTATTTTGGATCTAGGGTCAGACGCAAACGTCCTACCAAAGGAGACTTGGGAGCAAATGGGAAGACCCGTGCTACAGTGGTCTGTGATTTAGTTAAGGATGACAAATCAGCAGAAGATCATCCCCATGGGACGGCTACAAGGGGTGACTGTAGATATTGAAGGCGCGAGTGCGTTGGCTGACTTTGAAGTAATAAAAATTATGGATGATAACAACCCCTACACTGCGCTCCTTGGCATTGATTGGGCTACTAATATGTACTATTATTTGCACCCAATGGCTTACGGCTTAGTGTTGCTTCAAGCTCAATATTGCCTGCACGGAGTGATTCGCATACGAGTATGGTCAATTTCATTCCTGAGATGGCGTCAAACCCAGGAACACCATGCCTTGTACGAATCATCATATACATGGAAATCAACCTAAAGAAGTGAAAGATGATGTTTGAAAATAAATCGCTTCACGTAATAGTACCCCTAGATCCTGCTAAAGGATTTTGCTATACAGAATTGGTATGCGATTATGAGAGCGATGACGATTTGGACTGTATCTATAAGATAATAGTAGGAGACCAAGACTAGGTGAATCCAATGGTAGATGGATGAATTGCATGGGATCATGATAGTTCATGCACCTCGAACTCTGATGAAGAATTAGAGCACTGGCAGAATTGCTTGCATGAAGTAACCACACTGAGCTGTAACATGATGACCCAGTTGCTGTGTTGTGTGTCATCGAAAGTAAGGAATCTGCCCACTTACGATGACTTGAATGATTTAGATGTATTTTTGGATGCATTTAAGAGGGAAGTACCAGAAAAGCAGTGCTTCCAGGCTTTGGACTAGGCACTTTGTGCTAAGCCTGCAAGATGGTGGGGTACACACAAGGGTAGCTTTGATGACTAGCGTGAATGTAGGAAGAGGATGAGAACATGATTGGGAAGCCGAAGGTATGAATAACATACAATTATGACGGGAAGGACAATCCACATGCACACTTGGCCAAATGGGTCGAGGCTTATGGAGTGAAGCCCCAACCCGAATGGGTGCACTTGTTCTGTTACACCTTAGATGTCATCCCGATGAACTCGTACTTGGAAACAGAGCTCCACCATGGTATAGGTAAATGGGATATTTTGTGCGAAGGATTCATAATGACATTCATCTTTGAAGACATGTTTGACTGTATTGACGAGGAGCTACAAGAAGTGAATGCAACAATCTTTAGGATACCGCAGGATCCTTTGGACCTGATTCAACTCGATTAGACTACTCAGCTGAGCCACGTGTTGGAATGCTATAACTTGACCACTGAAGAAGAAGATGAGGATCCATGAAAGATTAACATCCCTGAAAAATAAGGTCACCATGATGTTGAAGGACCGCCGATTGAAAATCATGATATAATCGCGCCACTGAAAATGAAACAGGTAAATATTGGTACATAGGATATTACTAGGATGACACGACAGTGGATAAGGTCATTGAATTTCTCCCTGAATACCATGATCTGTTCCCTACCAAGTTTACGAATCTAAAAGGGATAATAGGATACCTGGGTGTTATGTAGATCACGTTGAAGCCTGATGCGAAGCTGGATAAGAAAAGGCCTTACCGTCTCAATCCAAAGTATAAAGAGAAGGTCCTTTTAGATCTAGACAAGATGCTCACGACAGACATCATTGAGCCCGTAGATGAATATGATTAGGTAAACCCAATGGTGGTACAGGAAAAGAAGCAGAAGGATGAAATAAGGATATGCATAGGTCTCAGGAAATTGAATGTTGCTTGTGTACATGATCCTTTTCTGACTCCATTCACTAATGAAGTGTTGGAAAATGTAGGTGGCTAGGAAGCATATTCCTTCACAAGACAGGTTCTTTGGGTACCACCAAATCAAAATCACACCGGAGGATAGAAGAAAGGCAACCTTCGTGACTGAGTGGGGATGTTTTTAGTACAGTGTAATGTCGTTCGGATTGAAGACTGCGCCTGCGATTTTTTTGCACGTCGTCATTGTTGCGTTCAAGGAATTTATTCACAAGTTTTTGGAAGTGTGCTTTGATGAGTGGACTATGTTTGGGCTGGTGAAATGCCATGTTGTAGGTTTGTGCCTAATCCTGGATACCTGTCGACGATACCAGATAGCACTCAATCTAAAGAAATGCCTGTTTTGCGTTCCTTTTGGGACCTTGGTGGGCGATGTGGTTTGTAGACAGGGACTAATGGTAGATCTCGCAAAGTTCACAGTGATACTTAACTTGGAAGTGCCAACGAGTGTGAAACAATTGCGTGCAACCTTAGGACATACTGGATATTACATAAATTTTATCACGGGATATGCCCATATCACCATGCCTATGGAAAATTTGTTGAAAAATTATGTCACGTTCTGCTCGAATGAGGATTGTATGAAAAGCTTGGATGTATTGAAAGAAAATATGGTCACCGCGCCGATTCTAGTCTTCTCAGATTGGAAGAAGGAGTTTCATGTACATGTCGACACGTCATGTATAGCACTGGGAGCAGTATTGGTGGAGGAGACTTGGACCATCCTATAGTATTCACAAGAAAAAGGTTATTCAAGGTGGAGAAGAACTATTCCACCACTATGCATGAAGGGTTAGCCATGGTATACACACTCCAAAAGTTTAGACATTATTTGATGGGTGGCCATTTTAAAATGTATATGAATCATTCCGCATTAAAATACCTGGTCAATAAGCCTGTGTTGGGGGGGAGAATTTGCAGGTGGTTGTTATTTCTCCAAGGGTATTATTTTGAATTTATTGTGAAACCTGGATGACTCAATGTGGGACTAGACCATCTTTCGCACATCGAAACAGGGGAAGAGCCCAGTAATTTGGAGGAAAGATTGCATGACGTGCAGCTATTTGTAGTGCGCTTCGTAAATGGTCATTTTGAAGATATCATACACTTTCTAATGATAGGAACTACCCCAGAATGTTACACCATCTAGCAGAATAAGGTGTTAGTGGTGCACACGACAGACTTTTCTGTCATTGCAAGGCATCTGTACAAAATGGGGTCTGATGAGATATTGCAACAATATGTACCAAAGTTTGAAAGGAGCATTATCCTCACGGATGCTCATGGGCTATCCAAAGATTTGGGTGTCCAAATATTTTGATGAGTGATCACGGTACACACTTTCTAAACGAGACGATCAGCGCGTTGACGGAGGAATTTCAGGTATATCACCAGAAGAGCATGTCTTATCACCTGCAAGCTAATGAAATGGCGGAAGCATTCAATAAAGTGTTGGAGAATGCATTAACCAAGGTATTGAATGCTCAGCGAAGTTATTGGGACCTGCACATACCCACAATATTATGGGCCCAACAGACGACATGCAAGAAGTTGACTAGACAGACACCCTTTAGGCTTGTATATGGTGTTGAAGGAGTGATGCCCATGGAATACATTGTGCCTAGCCTGAGCATAGCGACACTCACAGCTATGAAATATTGTGGAGCCCTGGAAGAGAGGCTCGCATAGCTGGCTGAGCCTGAGGAAGAGAGATTTATACCTGGATTTCACCAACACATCTAAAAGCAGCGCGAAAAAGCATGGCATGATCAACACATTAAGTTGCACACCTTTAAGGCAAATGACCTGGTTTTGTTATATGACAACAATTTTGGTAAATTTCTAAGGAAATTCAAAATGCGCTAGTTAGGGCCCCATGTCATTAAGGAGATTATTGACGGAGACGCAATTCAGTTGGTATTGAATTGAGATCCCTTCCCAGGAAAGGTGAATGGCAGCCAATTGAAGCTATATGTCGTGGTCCGGCCACATGACTATATGAAGGTAGCACAATATTAGCACTCCAGGTAGCTGAAAGGAGGCATGAGACTATAAACTACACTACCTGAGTTGGGGAGCTGTGTGATTGGAGGATTATGCGAAGCAAGTGTCACAGGGTTTGCAACAACGCGAAGGGAGCTATGCTACCCAGGGAAAAATCGCGCAAGTCAGCTAGAAAGTGACCATTAAAGTCACTATTCATGATTTGATGGTAGAAATGCGGCTAAATGGAGTGCACGGTTGACATTTAAAATGGAATTTATGGATGAAATACTTGAAAATCTACTGCCAATCCTGGATTAATGAAGCAAATGTGGGCAGAATGGTCGGATTTGAATTCAAAATTCCCAAAATTACAGGTGGCTACCCAGCAAAAAACACTTGTCATTTTGAGAATTGAGTTGTTGAGCTCTCAGGCGCGCATGAACAATGAGAACTTTGAAGCTCTGATAGCCAGTTTAGTATTTGAAACATTGCCAAAGGTGACATAGGAGTTATTACAAAAAATCATGTCAACACCTATAGAAGCTATGGATATTGAAACAGTGACAATAGATGAGTTGATGCCAAAAATTGTTATGGAGGTAGAGGAATCTACTCCAGAGGTTGTCAAAGTATTAGTGGAAGTCCCCAAATCACCAAGGACACTGAGACCAAATCTGACCCCAACCAAGGAGAGCACGAAGTATAAAAAGGGAAAGTAGCCTGCAATACCAGTGCGAGCATCGCTGAGAAGAAACCCACCAAAGAACAAGCCCACCGCACAGGAAAATGGCAAAGCCATCAATCTGGAGCTGGAGGAGGAGGAAATCAAATACATCCCGATGCATGATGAGGACTTTGGGATAGCTGTGGAGGAACTGGAAGCCTAGGGTGTTGACCCTATCACTCGGTTGCCTGAGTATGCCCCTTCGTGCAAGGGAAAGACTAAGGTTCCAAAAGATATTAATGAAATCAAGGTCCCCTTGCAAACCCCTCTGCTACCAAATGAGATTATCTTCAAAGGACCACGCTTGGGGCAAGTTCCCCTACTAAAGCTCGAAGACTAGGACTTTGCTAACCATGAGAAGTTCTTGCACTTGGCAACTGAGAAGCTAATGCGCCGCATTATTGACACAACCACCACGATGACCGCATTAGAGCCGCAGAAGTGGCTCAACGGAGTAGACAAGGCAAGTCTGCTTAACCTACTATGGGTCCCACACTACAACCACACTCGAATTATAGCCTTGGTCATTAAGAAGCTGCTATGCTTGGTGCATGATGGGTGTCTGTGGCTACAGGAGCCAATACCCATCACTGATAGATTGATACATAGGATCACACAGTTTCCCTACATAGGATAAAACCTGGCCATGGTGTTTGGCGAAAGAGGTGGTGAGTAGGCCCTTGCAGAGGCTGTGAAGGAGAAGTTTACGCTAGTGAATAATTCATGCGAATATCCCATATCAAGCATCAGTGACCCTGTTGTAAAGGTGGCTACACAGATCTTGGTAGGAAAGGTGATGAGGAAGTGTCACACCGATGATGTGTCATTGCCTGTCATCTTGCTAGCAACCCAATGTGCTAAAGGAGTCTAGTTCACTCAGGCACACAATCTCTGCGGTGAGTTCCTTGCGAATTTCCATGACACACAAGAGCTTAGCTAGACATTCCACTATATGTGGCTCTTGCTGTCTATTGTGCTGGTAGCGTGGGAAATGCCAGAGGATAGTCAATTCCCTTCAGTCGCAATAGACCTACCAAAAGAATCAAAGTACACTTCACTGTGGGTGACCAAGGATGCACAATGCGTCAAGGATAGAAAGATCTTCTGGATCTTGATGGAGATGAACATATGCATGGCCATCAATTGCAGATCATGGTTGTCACCTACGGTGTTTGCCAACCTACATGGCTACGTAGAGTTTAAGGTAGATTTTCACCATGTGTCCATCAGGGTGTGGAAGGAACCTGCACATACATGGTATGACTTGCCTTACCTGGCAATGGATAATGCCATTGATATAGTAATTGATCGCTGGCCGGCAGAATGGCACACTATAATAGACTTAGCGGTGGGAGGGAGCAAGTTCGCCATGAAACGCAAGAAGGAGGAGACCAAGCTCAAGATGATGAAACTGGATGAAAAGAAAAAGAAGGAGGCCATTGACAAGGTCTAGGTGGAGCATGATGCCGCTCAAGAGATGGAGAAGAAAACAGGTGGAACAGAGCGGGGCTCTGACAAAGGTGTGGGGTCGCCTTCACTTGAGACACAGGAAGAGACAAATGAGTAGATAAAACAACATAGGCAGACACACAGGTGATGTCTGCTTGCATCAAGCGTTAAAGGGAGCAGGAGAAAGGAGGTTCCAGGAAGAAATCCAAGGCCATTAAGACATCGTTAGACCCAATCACCCTCACAAAGTTTGATTTTCATGGCATTGGCAAAACGGTGTGGGATGTCACCACGGAGGCCCTATAACAGTTTGAGCAGTATAAATAATTAATATTGGGGGCTATCTAGACAGATCTGCAGGAGCTGCAAACCCGCACATCACAAGGCAGCACAATGTTGACCAGCCTTGCTATCAGCACTTTAGAAGCTGTCAAGATGCTGCATGCAAAGGTCTCGAGTGTGATAGTGCTACCTCATGGAGCATTAACCACGCAGAATGAAGCTGATAGGCCCACTGTCAGTACCCTCAAGTGAGTAGGGTTGAATCTAGCAGTGCTCCATGGTGAGGCACTCCACCTATTGTAGGATGGAGTGATTGTAGAGTTAAGGGCCCATAAGCACCATGCCCTACAGGTAATCAGTGAGTAGTAGATTAACAATGAGCAGATGTCACTACAACAAGGCTCTGCCATCACCGTCGTGACCAAGTTAACTGCACAAAACAAATGAATCATTCAGGTCATAGAGGAGGCATGTCGAACGATTCCGGAGTTGGTCATTCCTGAGGAAGAACTAGTCGAGGTGCACATCCACAAGCTGGCTACAGGAGTGCATGATGCTCACACAAAGATGGTTCGAGTTCAGCTAGAGTTTAACCTTTATATTACCAAATTGCAGTTGAAGGCCTAGCCTTCAACCCGACAGAGGTAAAGGAGCAGCGTGCAACTACTGTCACAGAGGCAATATCAATGGTTGATAGTGTAGTAGCAGACTACACACAACTTTTTGAGCAGTCGTTCGAGGTCCTGCTGAGCTTGCAAGAGGACCCTAATGTACAATGATTGGAAATAGAAGCATGAGGACTGCAACAGCCCTATGATGAGGTCAAAGGCACAGTGCAAACCATCGCGCTCACACAGAGACTGTAAAAGTTGTAGGAAGCTGGGTAGTTGAAAGAACAGGTGGACGCATCGCAGCACAAGGAAGCAGTCCTGAAGGTGTGACTAAAGCCTTGGTTGGATGAGGCTTATACAGTTACTACCTCTATTGAAGGAAAGCATGCAACTCATCAAAAGCTTCAGGCCGATAGTTTAGGAGCAGTGACCGAGCAGATGGTTGAAGAAGCAAAGCAGGCGGCTACACAGTGGACTGCCGTGGTTGCAGTCATACACATTGAGCTGGGAGGTCTTTGCGCTAAGATATCCATGCTCGCCGAGTGACTCGAGGGCGAGTGACAATGTTTGTGTTAGGGGCTTGTTGGGAACGGGATCCCCCAAGGACGGTTTTGGGGCTAAAAGCCCATGTTCTGGGTTAGATTTTGTAATAAAGTTGTAAATCCTCCTTATTTTATTGTCCGAGAGTGTGAAGGTGTGATGAGTCATAAAGGGTTGTCCACCCTTATTTTGTAAAGTGTAAAGTCAGATGTAAAGGTATACTAATGGTCCTCGGACCATGGGATTGTATAAAAAGAGCTAAGTAAGTAAGCTCTAAGTAGCTTTAGAAAAGAAAGAAGTCTTAAGAGATAAGGAGGAAGAATTTAGAGAAGTCTAAGTTTCTGGTCGTAGCGTAGGCAGAGGCTCTGCAGCTGAGTGCATAGAGGCCTGGGGTGGAAGTCTGAAGCTGAGTGCTCGGACCCCTGCAGCTATGTGCATAGGGCGAATAGAGTCTGTAATCATCTGAAGATATCAATAAAGAGAAGAATTCTACAAATTTTGTGTCTTTGTTTCATGTTAATGCATTTTGTCATATTGTGTATGGATTTCAATTACAATGCTTATGTGATGCATGAATGTATGTAATTACATTGGTTAATTGAACGTAAGTAAGAATATATGTTTAAGTGATGCTAACTGTGATTGTTTCATAAAATAAACACTAAAAGATAACTGGTAACTCATACAATATGTTGTCATAGCAGCGCAAATGTACCTGGACCACAAGCTAGGGTTGCCCGAAATTTGATTGTACTCTTTCGCTAAGGTACTGAAGGGTGAAGTAAAGGTCTAGACTGGTAGAGCCCTAGAACTTAACAACCTACATGAAATTAAGAACAAAGGGTACAAACTGACATCCCGACCATCTCAAGGTGCGAAAACTTGGTTCCAGCATCCCCCCATAATTCTTCGAGTGAGAGTTTGGTCCGTGCTCTACGGGCTGATGTCAAAAGTGCCAGTAGTGTAGGGATTTGTTTGGATAACTAATGCTAAACCTAGGTCAGGCACCATGCAGCCAACAAGTAGTGAACCCACTCTCTATACCAAACTAGATAAGGCTAAAGTATTTTTGGTTTGTATTTATGTTGATGCAATGATATCTACAAGAAATCTAATGTTGAATGAATTCAAAACTGCCATAAAATTTGAATTTGAGATGACAAACCTTTGTCTCAAGAAGTACTTTTGGGAATTGAAGTAAAAAAATTTGTAAATGGATTTTCATATATCGACAAAAATATGTTATTGATATCTTAAAGAGGTTTAAAATGATAAAATACCAACTAGCAAAGACACATATTGCGAAAGGAACAAATTGAGAAAGTAGGATGATCGACTATTACTAGATTCAACATTGTATAAGAGCCTTGTAGGTATCCTCCTTTGACTTACTGCAGTTAGACTTTACGTATTTTATGTAGTTAATTATACTTCTAGATTTATGAGCCTCCAATGGAATCTCACTGGAAAGTTTAAAAACGGATTTTGAGGTATATTGTAGGTACAACTAATTATGGATTGTAGTATACAAATTATGAAGAAAACACACTTACATGGTGAATAGATAGTGATTTTGTTGTATTGATAATAAAATAAACACTTCGAGATATTCCTTTCATTTGGAAAAAAACTTACTCTCATGGGCTTCTAAGAAACAATCCATTGTTTCTTTATCATTTGCAAAAAAATAATATGTAACAACTAATACAAATACATGCCATCCAGTATGGTTAAGTAGCCTTTTCAAATGCCTTAGACCGAGGAGAAGGAATTAACTTCTATATTTGATAATGAAAATTTATTAATTGCTTTGTAAAATATCCATGTGTTTCACAAGAAAAGAAAGAACATTGTAACTCATTATCACTTTGTTCATGAGATTATCAATAATCATCATATAATTCCTGAATTTTTTGTATTTATACATTAGCTAGTAGATTATGTTCACCAAACCATTGGGAAGAATTGTTTTTGAGTTTCAAAAATAGCACTTAGGAACTATCAATGCTAGTTGTTATACAAGATTTATGATTGTAGACAAAAGTATCTCCCCTAGGTCAGTGGATAACCTAGAACAACAGAGAGACAAGGAACAAAATTCTTTTCCTTAAAGTAAATAGATGACAGAGTGAGGCCTACCTAGAATCCTTTGCACACTTGGATCCTTCTTTAACTTGGAAGCTCCAATTCCAGCTCCGAATTCCAAAATTAGAACCTACACAACAAGATAACACAAGCCAAGAAACTACGAGATCTATGCAGTATCATCTAAGTACTTCATTCAGTAGATAAACATGGTATTGAAATATATGAAATAACAACATTACATATAGGAAAACAATGAATTATTTTCATTAATATAAATGGAAGGAGATTACATCCATAAGTAGTAATTGATATTGTAGAAGAGCTCCTCCAAGTTGTTGACAATTCCTTTACTTGTCACAATATGCACCTCCAATCACCCTAAATGAATGGTTGGATGACCACTCACTACAATAGCATAAGGGCATAATCACTCTCCAAAATCTAACCCCCAACCATATAGAAGGATGGTATAAAAGTAGGGTAAGTTGGGAGTTATTATCCAATTACCAATACAGGGTAAGAGATCCACCTTCGATGGAGGGATGGGATCAAAGTATAAGTGGTGAAAACTCCAAAGTAGGGAAGGATAGGATCTGAATGTTTTATCCAAGGTAAGTACTTGAAACAAATCCTAGAAACTCCTTTAAGGGGAAGCTTCTGGAATCCTGATCATTCTCCCGGATTTCTATAACCAACGCAAGTGCAAAGGGGAGCAACATGTTGGTGATCAATGCAAGCCACGGTGGAGTAACCTGTAGGTGAATGCACCCAGTAGACTTACAAGGATCGTTTCTCCTCAAATTGACTCAGATGAATTAGTTTAGGGTTGAAACTCTCGAGGATGAAGGGAACATGCTTAGGTCTTTGTGAAAGATGATGAAAATGGGAAATATGATGTTTATTGATCCCATTGGGAGTCTCAATGATTGAATGTGACAAAATGTCCTATAACAGAATGGCCCCTAAATTGAAAAGTTGGAGACGATGACTAATGACTGAAGTGCTTTCCCTTGTGAAAAGCCAGGATCAAGGACAACCAACAAGTTTCAACTCTTACAAGACATTTAGAACATGACATCTTTGATTACTAAGGGAGGCATATGCATAGTCAGATCATAAGCTAACATAACATGTACAATGATCAAAAGATGCGTCCATAGATGCAACTAGTGGACCCATGATTGGATGATTGTCTATATGATCATGACCATAATACATTGTGATCTTTGTATAATTTTTAAAATCGCAGCCTCGATGGATGAAACTAGATCCAGGGTCTTTTATCTCATTCACACGACTAAACAATGTATGAGTCTAACCATGTGAATCAATGAGCTGAAATCAAACATGGTAGAAACCATCTCATTACTAGCCAATGATGTAAGACATTAATAGATGCGAGAGGAACCACCATTGATGTTAATGGCTCTTAAGGTACTATAGTACAATTCGTATATTGTGAACAAATGAGTTGTTGTCGAACTCCACACAAAGTCTTTTGGTCAAATACCATTGATGTAAACCTATCGCTGAGAGCGAGAAAACTTGCCATTGATGTATGCAAGCACCAAGGTACTAAAGGTGTATTTCTAACTCAATTTCTTGGATGATGTGTTGACGTCGATAAGAAGAGACATGTTGCAAGAGGGCCTTGATTTATCCCCTATCAACAACAGAAATGGGTATCATGATTGAGACACAATGATCAGAATGATGCTGACATGGAACTGGATCTGGAAAGGAAAACATGAAATGAAGTCTTTAATGTATTGTAGGAGAGATCAACTGAATGACTTCTCTTGAACATATCGGTGACACAAAATGGAGTTGGTACCATTGACAAAAAACTGAGATGGAGGCTTTGAAAATGGTAAGATAACCAAAAGACAAGCAAGTTACCCAACCCAACAGTGATGGAGATGAAGTGGAAGAGTGTCATGTTCAAGAGTGACTCGCTGCTATTAGCAAAATGGAATACCTTGTTTTCCCAATTTCCCCAACCATATTGATCCATGCCTCTTTATTTTTTAACAAGCTTGAGGAGGATAACATATGCTTGATCTATAATTTCATAATTTGGATGAATCCCTTCAAGTATATTTAATGAACCCTAAGAAGGAGTTTCGACAATTCCATCGTTGTTTGATGTTTTAAAGAGTCCAACAAAAGTAAAACTTGACATCTTTCATGTTTAGAGAGTCTAAAAAAGAGGCGAAAAAGAAAACTCCAAATGTCCCTTTTCATAGGTAGTCCCTTATGTCCAAAAAGGTATAAAACAATACCAAGGAGAACGCCTTAGCCATGTTTAACTAAGTTATTCCTTTTTCGTAGCTAGTCTATCTCAATCTGGAAGAGGGTTAAACTTATACTAAATAGACATCTTTTAATTTATTTTTACGAGTTTGAAAAGGCAAGTGATCAAAATATTTTAATATTTTGGGAGTCTCAAAAGAGTTGAAAGAGGAGTCCAAGGGAGATTCCTTTTACGTAGGTTTATAGATCCCAAAAAAGAGAGAAAAGTAAACTTTCTAGTCAAAGTAACTTGTTCAAACATAATGAAAACCTACTAACAATCGTTAACTTTCTCAAAACAACAAAAGAAGGATTAAACATACATGTTTCATAGTAAAAATGAAGCATATCTAGGTCAAAATACTAAAAATGAAGCATATCTAGGTCAAAATACTAAAAATGAACAAAAAATGAGAAAATGACCATAAATACTCAAAATGACTTCTCATTTTTACCATTTCACATTTTACCTTCAATAGTGATTATTTGGAGCCCTTTTTCCCTTGATCTTCTATAGTTGGTTGCGGCCAATCCAGGGAACCATTTCGAGTGTCGTCACTTCCAGGTAGTAACTAAAACCTTTCTATATCTTTCCACAATTCATTTTTGTGTTTTCAAGCAAAAATTTTAAGGTTTTGAGGCCCCTGGGGTTCATAAAAAATTCCCTGGGACCAACGCACCCCACCTATGTCAAAAACTACATTGCACCTATGCATATAGAGGTGCAAAGCTCTCGTAAACATTGTTAGGGTGCGTTGGGCACATTTTCCTAAGTTTCCTTTCAGTTTTGCCTCAACTTTTATCAGTTTTTTTTGGAGCCTAATCGTTTACTTTTGCATGTTTCAGGTACCCATTATCACAAAATGGCATTCATCTAGAAAGAAAGAGGTCATCAGGAATAAGATTGAATGCGAAAAATGACCCTACTACCGTCTAGGTGATAAAACATTGTGGGTTATTGAAATTATTTTGGCTTCCTAGTATGAGGCAACAGATGGAGTTATTGAAATACATTGTCCATTCATGGGATATTCAAGCACATGCATTCTAGTTTGGGGAGAATCTACTCAAGATATGGGTAGAGGATATTTACTTTCTGACAGGATTATCAAAGCAAGGTGCCCCAATCTCTCTTGTAGGTGGAAGAAGTGGCGGTGAGACGTGAAAGACTATATCGTTACCTGTTGCAGACCTCGTGCCTTTCCCACTAGGGATGGAAATATTAGCATAAAGGATGTAACCCAATTACCTTTGAGAATGATCTTGTTCATTATTGTAAGATTGGCAGGAAGCTCAACACTGCATGTGGCAAGCAAATCATACATGCGGTATGGGATAGAGTGTCTAGAGTCGACAGTATTCAACTGGAGTGACGGTGTCTCGGTCAATTTAAAGGAACAACTTACTAAATCAAAGGAAGGGAAGTTGAAAAACTGTGGCTATGGCACTATATTAGTCTCTTTTTCTCTAGAGAGGGTACCATTACTGCAACCTCATTAGATTATAATCAATCCCATCGATCTGAGGACCCCACGGATGAGGGGGTGGATAGACCACATGAGCCGAAATGCAAGCCCATCCGCAATCAACTTTTAACCAGCCTTCTTTGGGTGATTGAAGAAATAATTCATCATTATTAATTTACACCGGGATGGATTTTTGTGATGATCTTGAGCTTGCATTGCCTGAGGGTGAGTAATGGGATGCTTCAGGTAAGATACTTTGAACATTAAGATTTTGAAAGTTTTAGTTTTTTTTGTTTTTAGATGTTCCCGAGACTAAACTATTTGATTTTTTCATGCATATAGCAGACCTGTTCAACCTGTAGGTGCTACATATCTTCGTTGCATAGAGAGACAACTACAAGGCAAGGTAGTGGGACCAGTAAGGTCGCTACAATAGAGTGAGATGTGCTACAGGATCTTGAGGTACCTGAGATCCTATCAAAGGTGGAGTGCCACATGGAAGGATTGACACATGGGATTGATGAGACTGTGGTTAATCAACTTCCATTGTGACTTCAACGACACACTCGGAGTTCCTAGCCGTATTGGTCGATTACTACACAAGATAGCTCATATGATGTCATTTTATCATGAGCACCATTGATTTGTCTACTTAGATTTTTTGGATGTAGTTTTTATATGGATTATGTAGCCATATATTATGTCTTGGGCACACATTTTATAAAACCAAACTTTATATATATATATATATATATATATATATATATATATATATATATATATATATATATATATATATATATATATATATATATATATATATATATATATACCTATATATATATAGGTATATATATATACCTATATATATATATATATATATATGTTCAATGTTTCCTAGTTCCTATTCTGCTTTCAATATGATGTGATGTGAATTGAAAGTTATTTACATTCGTTGCAAATGTCGATTCAAAACAAAATTAGCTAGGGCATTTGCTAATGTGTTCATATTTCTAGAAATATGTTCATATTTTCTGAAATCGAAATGATTTTAAAAAAGATGGGCTCTCAAAATCATGCGAAGGATGGCAGGATTTGTCACTGAATAGATATTGGCGGGTTGTAGTACTACGAGCTGCGAGTCAAGCCTGGTGACTATACGACAGATACCATGTGAAATAGCATCAGTTAGTAGATCAACCAATGTGTTATGCTCAATGATGTTGTTAGTAGAGAAACCAATGCAAATCCCTTTCATGCTCACTAGCTCACCATTTGGACAAAAAGTAGCCCACACTGTGGAGGATAGGTTCTGAGTACTACGGTAGCACCATTGGAATAACCAATATATGGTTTGAGAGAGGTTGACATCAGCAATCCAAAAGTAAAAAGAATCAACAAAAACCATGGGAAGCTCTCAAAAGCACTCTGCAAACACACTGCAAATACACTCAACACACCTATAGACAATATGTACACAATGTAAGCCCCTTTTGCAAGGACATGCTTGACAATGTATGGGCCCAACCACATGGGATGGAGCTTTCCTAGACATAACATGTCAGCCTCCTACTCATATAAGAGAACCAAATCTCCTTCCAGGAAGACTCTAGGATTGACACTTTTGTCATATTATTCTTTGATGCATCTTTTGTGGACTTCATTGGCTAATGTGGCATCACACCAAGTTCCATTGAAATGAGTTAGATGTAAAAGGTTCCCCCTCTCTGCAAAAGTAGTAGGAAGAAGTTCAATAGCTAGTTTTGGTAATGGAATTTCACATTCAATGGGAAGGATTTCTTCCAGGATACATAGACCAAGTGAAATGGTGTGAATGTAGTAGCATTCCTACCTGAGGTTCGGTATGCCCACAAGGAAGCATAGAGAAGCAAATTCCAGTCTGATTTATGAATCCCTATCATGTGTTGAAGAATAGTATTAAGAATTTTCTTAATTTTCTAAACTTGTCTGTTAGCCTGAGGATAATAGAGAGTGGAATTTTCATGTGAAAGTTCCAATTTGGTAGCTAATTCGATCATCATATGATTCCAAAAATGCTTCCCATGATCCGTTACTATTGCATGCAGAACACTAAACCTAGAGATCGTGTGGTTGAAGAAAAAGCATGTAGTTGTTTCGCTAGTGTTGTTGAATGTAGGCATCGCTTCAGCCCACTTAGTAAAGTAGTAAACAATGGTAATAATATAGCCATGGCGCTCGATCTAATGAGGGTTACATGTCATAAAGTCAATACCTCATTTCCCAAAGGGACCAATGGCGACAATGGGATGTAATGGAGTAGGTGTAGCACAAATTTTACAATCATAGATCTGGCACACATGACACTTCTAGACTGCGAGGATACAGTCATGGAAAATGGCAAGCCAAAAGTAACCAGCGAGTAAGATCTTTTACGTAGTAGCATAACCAAATAAGTGTTTATCACATGCCCCTGAGTGGCATTCATTCAGGACTTTCTCGACCTCCATGAGAGTTAGGTACCTCCTTAAAATTGTATCAATACCATGAGGGTAAGGTGTGTTGCCGATAATCACATAATTTATCGATTAGTACCAGATACATTACTTCTTTGAGTGAGAGGTATTAGGTTGGAAAGTTCAGGTCTATAGATAAATCATAAAATATTCATATGATGCCGGAGCATGAGGCTTAAAGACAAAAGGCTTTGTATTATTCCAAAAATCCAAAAAATGTTACAAGAAAAGGAGTGGGGTCCTTTACCTATCAATTTACAAAGCTTTCTAGATATGATTTAGACTAGAATCTAGGATTTAGATTATCATGTAATAAATTCAAGAAGTTAGATGTAGTCGAGATTCTCGACGAGAATATCGTCGATAGGATTAGTTAGTTCGGTCCTTTGATTTAGGATATGGTTGTTAATTGAACCAATACTTGTGTAAGTTCTGAATCATAATAAGGGGATTTTGACGGATTCCGCTTCTTTTTGCCATATAGAAGATTTAGTTGCAGAAAATGTCTCTCTGTGTCTTTCTGGGTAGATTTGGTCAATCCTGGAGGCGTTGCATCCCTCCATGATATCATTGTGTTTTTTTTAATTTTTTGTTTAGTTCTAAAAGTTTCGATTATTTTGTGATTGAGTTTAATCTCTTTTTGTGTGTATTAGCAACCGCGAGGTTTCTTTTCGTGTGTATGAGTAAATTCTAGGTTTGAAGATATACGGGTTCCTTTATCGAGCTTGAAGGGCCGCACTCATCCTTAGCCATTGATCTTATTTTCAACGCTTTACATTCAATCAACAGCGGGGGTTAGTTAGGTGTTAATTCGTGGTTTAACAGAAGTCCCGCAAGCAAGAGGATCCAGTGGCCATCATTATCTGATGGATATTGGGCTAAAGAAATGAGCAGAAGTTAACTGGGAACCAGACCTAACATCAATTATATTATAGTCTATAAACCCTGCCGGATCTGTCCTAAAGAATTAAGCACATGGGAAAAGTCAGACATGAACTTCTATAGGCCGAGTGTTTATAAACCTCATTAGGTTTGTGATGCCGGTTAAAGGTCGTGCATATATATAAGCAACGACACAGTGACCATTGGATCACTAAGTCTTTTGACCGTTTGATCAATATTGCATCGCATTAGACATAAATAAGTAAACCTTGCTTGATGGTCTTGTGATTGTGATTTTGTGATGTTTTAAGAGATTTATAAGGCTCTTGCTATTGGGGGAAATTCTAGTGGTTCTGCTAGGTTAGTGGAATAGACATCTTTAGAGATAGATGAGTGATACTACTAGAGAAATATAAGAAGAGATTCAGCATGAATTAGAGGAAATTGTTTCGGGTATTGAATGATTGTCCTTAATGCCTGCACCCTGGCAACCATTTGTGGTATCAGATCAGCTTAAAGACATTGAATAGGATCTCAGGGGTTAGAGAAAGATGTCCACTATGCCTTTCAATGTTGGAAGATGAAGTGGTAGAAGAGGAAGACCTGTTGCAAATGCTGAAGTGATGGAGGCTATGCAATAGATGCAGGCCATATTAGAAGCAATGGAAACATGAAGAGATGCAGATGTTGGGGATGTCAGTGATCCTAGAGCGGAAGATGCAAAAGAGGAGCAACCTGTAGAAGTTACTCCTCAGATGTGACTCTTTCATTCAGTGTTGAGATCCACATCTAGAACCAAAACTGAAGTGCCAATTTATGCAGGAGGATTAAATCATGAGGATCTGATAGACTAGATTAATGACATGGAGAAATTCTGCGATTATGAAGAAATAGAGGATGAAAATAAGGTAAAGTTTGATGTCACAAATTTGAAAGGATATGCAACACTTTGGTGGAATGGAGTACAAGCAGAAAGAAGAAGACTTGGCAAGCAACTAATTAAGAATTGGAACAAAGTGGTGGCAAAACTAGGAAGTAATTTTCTGCCAAGTAACTATTAGCAAACATCATTTACACATATGTAGAATCTTAGACAGAGGTCTATGACAATAAAGGACAGGGAAAATTTTAAGAACCCCCTTAAATTTATAAATATAATAAATGGGTGAATCTCCATGGTATATAGGAAAAATGGAAGGCGATTTTATCAATAATATAATATGTATATATAATTTTTTGGCAAATCTCTCACCAGGCATGGCTAATATTTTACTCAATTATAAAATCTTGTAAGATCTTGGCAAGTCTTTCACTAAATAATAAAACTTTGTAAAGTCCTAATGAATCTTAGCATAGGCTACATGCTGGTTTAATTCCCCCATTTAAATAGGCTTCATTCCAAGTGAATACCATGCGTCAATACCATGTGCCATTTTGGTGAATACCATGGGTCAATACCATGTGCCATTTTTATTTTTATTAATTCTAATATTAGGGTTAATAATGGTTTTTTGCATGGTATTAATAACAATCTAGTCCATGGTATTTGTCCCATAGTATTTTGGCCATAGGTTTCACCTAAATATAACCCATTTTTTGAGTGTTTGTATATATAAGTTGACTTATGGAGTAAATATAAAAAAATGTTTTATTTGTTTACCATACCTCTCATTTATTTATATTTTTATTAATTTACCATACCTATTTTACAAATATGGTATTTGGCCCATAGGATTCACTTAAATAAAACCTCTTTCTTGAGCCTTCATAAATAGAACGAGGGTTATGGACTAAATATAAAAAGAGGTTTTATTTATTTATGATACGTCTAGTTTATTTATATTTTTATTTATTTACCATACCTTTTGAGTAAGTATAAAAAGACGTTTTATTTATTTACCATACCTCCACTTTACTTATATTTTTATTTCTTTACACCCTTACATGTATATAAGGTGACTTATGGAGTAAATATAAAAAATGTTTTATTTATTTACCATACCTCTCATTTATTTATATTTTTATTAATTTACCATACCTCTTTTATAAATATGTTATTTGGCCCATAGGATTCACTTAAATAAAACCTATTCTTGAAAATGGGCGAATGGATTCACTTAAATAAAACCTATTCTTGAAAATGGGCGAAGGGAAGGTTGTAAGTCCTAATTTCAAGGGCTAAATTTACCTTTTTTACCCTCTCCCTTAAAATAAGGTGGGCTATTCGAGGTGATTTGTAAAAATGTACTATGATACAAAATATTCGCCCACTAAAAATTTAAAACCCCTTAATTTCGCCAAAGGGCGAACATTTGCCCCTAAAATTATCCTTGATAAAGGAATACACAGAGGAATTCTACAAAGTGAGTATAAGATCAGGACAAACCCAAGATACAGATGAGAAGGTTGCTGAAGTGAACAAAGTTCCTTCTACTAATTAATTATTCCAGAAAACTTGGAATATCAAATTATCCATTAAGGATATAAATATTATATTAAATATGTCAATAAGAATAAGAATGATGATGATAATGATTTACAATGAGAATAAGAGGCTTGCTTATATATCACGCAAGCGTCTCTTCATGAAGAGTCATGTCCTATTAGACATGCCTCTTCAACCTAATTATTAGCTTAACTTAACTATTATTTATGATTATTATCCTTTACATTATATTTATATTATTTATATATTTTATTCGTTACATTGCCTCCTTCCTCAAAAAGTTTTGTCCTCAAAGCTTGTCGATGAAAAAAAAGCTTGATCTCTTTTTCGGCCTTGAAATTCTTTCTGTTTTGGAATAGTCATCCTCGTCGATACAAGTTGATATGATATTCTTAGTGACAAACAAAATTGTCGCACCGAGAAGGGATCAGACCATCCCAGATTAATCTTCTGTATAGCATTCTGGTCACTGGAATTTTGTGACGACTTGTTAGCATAAGACTGGATTGAGATTACATCACTATTATCTAGAACATCAGTTTGTTGTTTCGGTTCTGACTTGTTCAAATATGTAGCATGGTTGATTCATCTGTTCTCATGATTCGGATGCCGATATGGAACCTTTTTTGTTTGATTTTTCCTTACTGGGAATGCAACAATTTTTATATTTTCTTCTGGCGAAGATGTTGAGTTTGTTATGAAACATTCATTGGGGATGTTCATCGTTTGAGTTGCAACATCCACGCGCGTCTTTTCTTCAACTTGCTTGTCTCCTTCCTGAGTTGTGACATTCATTGAATCGGTATGTGTTGTTTTTTTATCAACTTGAATTCCTACATTTGATGCTTCCTTCTTGATAAGTTGTTGTACCTGGTTTTCTAATGACTTCTTATCCTTCTTTAGTATCTTAATTTGTGTCAGCAATTTTTCACTATGGTTTTTAAGTCGAGAAACTTCTTCATTTTTGTCAATAGTGATTTTGTCAATTTCATTTTGCATATTTTGTAATACTTTTTTACCTTCCTGAGAAATTACTTTTGAAATATCCGATATATCTTCTGGCGTTACTGAATTAGGTTTCAGTGTAACATCTTGGAGCGTTATTTTCTTCTTCTTGTAAGAAAAAGTTAAAACAAATTTCTTAGTATTTAGAATAAAGGAACCTAGAGTTTTCATCCATGGTTATCCCAAAACAATGTCACTATCGTTAAAAGATAGGGTTTGCACAGTGAATTGTGAGGTAAAAGTATAATCTCCAATATTTAGGTGTAAATTGCTGATATCGTATTGTTTTCCAAAAAAATTAGTTTCAACTATATTTGATTCAGGAATCACCAATTGATTAGCACATTTAGGACTAACATAATTACTTCTTTCAGTAGGACTGATAGAGATTATGATGTCTCTTCCTGCGAGTGATCCTTTGATGTTAAATAGTGTGCGAACACATGTACTACGGGTTTCAGGAAACCTTTCATTACTAGTCTCCATTTTTCCTTGATGTTATTACGTAAACAATATGTCAACTGGAGCTATTTTTATTATAAAATATCACTTATTTCTCCTATATATATTTTTCAAATATTCTCTTCTTCTTCTTTTTTTGGTTCGCTCTTTGAATAAAAAATTTATATAATAATAATTTATATATATTATAAAATTATAATTATATAAAATTTATATATACTTTTTTGAGACCCACTTTTCCTTTTATATGTAACTATATAAGGCTTATATAGTATCCTTTTTTATAATTATAATAATATTTTTTTCTCGAAAAATTTGGATGAGACATGACTCTTGGTATGGTCACAATCTTTAGATTTGAACGATTAAAATTATTTAGATCACACGTTTTTTTCTCCAATGTTATCAGAATATCTTTTACTTTTAAAATACCATGGGCTATTACCATGGGTTGTTTTTAAAACCTCCTGTAAAAGTAATATTTACCTTTCACGTAAGAGCTTTTGTATTCTTGTTTCTTTAACTTTTAAAATACCATGGGCTATTACCATGGGTTGTTTTTAAAACCTCCGTTAAAATGTTCTCCACGTAAAAAGTAAAACGTATTCCTTTTGTTTTTTGTTTTTCTTTTTTTTTTCCTTTAACTTTTTAAAATACCATGGGCAATTACCATGGGTTGTTTTTAAAACCACGGGCTTCTCCACGTAAAAAGCTTTAAATATACTTGGTATGAGATTTTTGTATCCATTTTGTTTTTTTTTTTTTTTTTTTTTTCTTCTTCTTTTTTTAATTTATTCACTTATATTTTTTTTTGGTTAATTTTTTTTTTTAATGGCCAAAGGCCTAAAAAATGGAGAATCTCCCAATATATAGCGAAACGCTTCAATTATGACAGCAACAAGGTTGATGATAGGTTGATAGCCAAAGGCTTGGTGATCAGCCAAACGTGGCTCTGATACCAAATGAAGCGAACAATGTTCCTTCTACTAATTAATTATTCCAGAAAACTTGGAATATCAAATTATCCATTAAGGATATAAATATTATATTAAATATGTGAATAAGAATAAGAATGATGATGGTAATGATTTACAATGAGAATAAGAGGCTTGCTTATATATCACCCAAGCGTCTCTTCATGGAGAGTCATGTCCTATTAGACATGCCTCTTCAACCTAATTATTAGCTTAACTTAACTATTATTTATCTTTTACATTATATTTATATATTTTATTCGTTACAGTTTACAGAAATGTGAATGGTCTTAGAATAGACATTGAGGATGAGATAAGTGTACTATCTCCTAAAACAGTGGAAGAGGCTTATTAGATGGTACTGAAAGCCGAAGAGAAACTCTTGAGGAAGAAATCTGCCAGAAATAGAGGTACTTTCTGAGGAAGGGGAAGACAAGGTGGTAGAGGAAGATCTATAGCACCTAGAGATGGAGCTAGCAGCAGCTCAAGTCAACATACACCCATAGTAGGTGATGCAAGTGGCAGAGGGAGTTTTTCCAGAGGAAGAGGAGGTAGAGGCAGAGGAAGAGAAGTTAGATGTACAGATGTAACAAGCTGGGACATTGAGCTTATGAATGCCCAGAGAATGGAGGAACACCTCATAGAAATGCAGTTGTTGAACAGACTGAAGAGGAAGCAGCAACGGTGACAGAAGAAGAAAATGTACCAGAGAGAGGAGAATCTTTGGTAGTTAACAAAGTATTGCTAAAGCCATAAAAGGAAGTTGTTCAACCAACACAAAGAAATACTTTGTTCAGGACTGTGTGCAAGTTTCATGGAAAACGTTGTCAGATGATAATTGATAGTGGTAGCACTGATAATTTGGTCTCTACAGAAGTGGTGGAGAAGTTGAAGTTGAAAACAAAGAAACATCCAACACCTTACAAGGTGTCATGGCTACAAAAGGGACATCAGTTGTTAGTAAATGAACAATGTGAAGTGGACTTGCAGTTGGGAAAGTATAAAGATAAAATTTTGAGTGATGTGATGCCTATGGATGTGTATCATATATTGTTGGGTAGACCATGGTAGTATGACAGAGGAGCTATGCATGATGGAAAGAAGAACACCTACAAATTCAACAAAGATGGTTTCAATCATACATTGTTGCCAATGGAAGAAGAAGATATATTGAAGAAACCTGAAGCAAAGACCCTTTTGCTAAGTGGAAAGGAGAATTTACAACTAATGGAGGAAGATGTGGTAAGTTTTGCATTGGTTTGCAAACCCAAGGTAGTAATTACTTCCACAAAAGTTTCTAATTTACCAATTGAAATTCAAGAGATGTTGGACGGTTATTATGGTATCAGTGTAGATGATTTTCCTAATGAGTTACCACCCACTAGAAAAATCAGTCATCATATAGATTTGATTCGAGGAGAAAATCTACCAAATAAAGAAGCTTACAAGATGACTCCCATAGAGAATGAAGAAGTCAGAAAATAGGTTCAGGAACTGCTAGATAAAGGACTGATTAGAGAGAGTTTGAGCCCTTGTGCAGTGCCAACAATGTTGAGCCCAAAGAAAGATGGAGGCTGGAGAATGTGCACTGATTCAAGAGAAATCAATAAAATAACCATCAAGTACATATTTCCTTTACCTAGAATTGAAGATTTGATGGATTGTTGGAGTGGAGCAAGATATTTTACAAAGCTAGATTTAAAGAGTGGGTATCATCAAATAAGGATTAGAGAAGGGGATGAATGGAAATCTGCTTTTAAAACAAATGAAGGGTTGTATGAATGGATGGTAATGCCTTTTGGGTTTTCAAATGCACCTAGTACATTCATGGGGCTTATGAATGAAGTTTTGAAGGAATTTATTGGTAAATTTGTAATAGTATATCTAGATGATATATTAGTTTACATCAAATCTGAGGAACAAATGAGACATCTAAATTATGGCTTACAAAGGTTGCAGTAAGAGATGTTACTGTTAAACTTAAAGAAGTGTTCATTCATGAAGGAAGAATTGGTGTATCTGGGTTTGGTTGTTTCTGCTGATGGATTAAAGACGGATCCAGAGAAGATCAAGGCAATCACGGAGTGGCCTTCGCCAAAAAGTGTTTTTGAGGTAAGAAGTTTTCATGGTCTTGCTAGTTTTTATAGAAAATTCATAAGGAATTTTAGTAAGATCAATGCTTCTATTATTGACACTATAAAGAAAGATAGACATCCATTTAAGTGGACTATTGAAGCAAAAAGAAACTTTCAGGTGTTGAAAAGAAAGATCACTGAAAAACCTATTTTGATTTTGCCTAATTTTAATAAACCTTTCCAAGTGAAATGTGATGCTAGTGGAGAAGCCATTGGAGGAGTTTTAAGTCAGGAGGACATACTGGTAGCTTATTTCAGTGAGAAATTGAATGAATCAAAGAATAAATATTCTTCTTATGATAAGGAGTTTTATGCAATTGTGCAATCATTGAAGATGTGGAGACATTACATGATGTCTAAAGAGTTTATACTCTATTTAGACAACCATGCATTACAGTACATTATGCAATAGCCAAAGCTTAATCAGAAACATGCGAAATGGGGAGAGTATCTGTAAGGTTTTAATTCTTTCTCGAAGCATATAAATGGCCAATCAAATAAAGTAGCAGATGCCTTAAGAAACATATTACTTCAAGAAAGTCAAATTCAAGTGTTGGGTTTTGATTTTCTTAAGGAATTGTATGAAAAAGACCTAGATTTTAAAGAGGCATTTGAAGCTTGTAAAAATCCTATTTTGTTAGATGGAAGTAAGTGGCTTGATTATTCCTTGCAATATGGGTTGTTGTTTAGAAGAAATCAGCTATGCATACCAAATTGTTCTATGAGGGAAAATTTAATCAAGGAAAAACATAGTGGTGCACTTGCAGGACATTTTGGTGTAGACAAGACTGATGAGAAGTTGAACAGGTTTTATTTATGGCTGAAGATGAGGACTAAAGTGGAAAAGTATGTGAAAAATTGTAAAGTCCATCAGTATGCAAAAGGAAGAAGCCAAAACACAGGGTTGTATGTTCCATTAGCTATTCCAGATAGACCTTGGGATATGGTAAGCATGGATTTTGTTTTGGGCTTGCCAAAGACTCAAAGAGGAAATGATTCAATTTATGTTGTAGTTGACAGATTTTCAAAAATGGCACATTTTATTCCATGTTATAAAACCAGTGATGCTACTCACATTGCTAATCTGTTTTTTAAAGAGATTGTAAGATTGCATGGGTTACCTAAGAGTATTGTTTCAAACAGAGACTCCAAATTTGTTGGACCATTTTGGACGACATTGTGGAAGAAGCTTGTAACTAAACTAAGTTTCAGTTCTGCTTATCATCCTTAGACGGATGGACAGACTAAAGTTGTAAACAGAAGCTTGGGTAATCTTCTTATAAGTCTTATAGGTGAACATCCAAAACAATGGGATCAAGTATTGGCATAGGCTAAATATGCATATAATAAGTCTCCTAACAGGAGTACAGGGTAGAGTCAATTCCACATAGTTTATGGAATGCATCCAAGGGGAGTCTCTGAATTAAGAAATCTAGGAAAAGCTAAGATGAGAAGTGTTGAAGGGGAAGATTTTGCTTCAGAGATGCAAACAATACATGAACACATAAGACAATAGTTATAGGATAGAAACATAAAGTACAAGAGCAGAGCAAACTTGAGAAGGAGAGAAGTTAACTTTGAAGTTGGAGATTTGGTTTTACCACACCTGAGGAAGGAAAGATTTCTGAAAAGAGTAGAACAAGTTAAAGTTCAAGAAAATTGGACCATGCAGAGTATTGAGGAAATTTTCTGCAAATGCATATGAAATTGAATTACCCTCTGATATTGGAATATCTCCAATTTTCAATGTTGCTGATTTGTACAGGTATGAAGGTGAAAATTCAAATGAAAAAGATGAAGACCAAGAGAAACAAGAAATTGATTGAGTAAAACAATTACCTACAACAAAGGAATTGTAGCTAGAGATGATTTCGGACAAGAAATTGTTGAAGAAGATAAGGGGATAGGAGTATTTTTAGTATTTGGTCAAATGGAAAGATCAACCAATTACTGAAGCTACCTGGGTAATCGATGCTACACTATAGAAATTGGGCATTTCTGTAGAAGAGCTCATGGACAAGAGCCCATGAAAAATTTTATCCTCAGTTGTCTACTGCAGGAGCATGAGGCTTAAAGACAAAAGGCTTCGTATTATTCCAAAAATCCAAAAAAAGTTACAAGCAAAGGAGTGGGGTCCTTTAGTTGTCAATTTACAAAGCTTTCTAGATAGGATTTAGACTATAATCTAGGATTTAGATTATCATGTAATAAATTCAAGAAGTTAAATGTAATGGAGATTCTCGAGAAGAATATCATGCAAATTAGATAGGATTAGATAGTTCAGTCCTTTGATTTAGGATCTGGTTGTTAATTGAACCAATACTTATGTAAGTTTTGAATCATAATAAGAGTATTTTGACTTATTTAGCTTGTTTTTGCCATATATAAGATTTAGTTGCAGAAAACATCTCTCTGTGTCTTTTTCTGTAGATTTGGTCAATCCTAGAGGTGTTGCATCCTTCTGTAATATCATTGTGTTTTGTTAAATTTTTTGTTTAGTTCTAAAAGTTTCGAGTATTATGTGATTGAGTTTAATCTCTTTTCGTGTGTATTAGCAACTACGGGGTTTCTTTTCGTGTGTATGAGTAACTGTGGGGTTTGAAGATATACAGGTTCCTTGATCGGGCTTGAACGACTGCACTCATCCTTCGTCGTTGATCTTATTTTCAACGTTTTATGTTCAATCAACAACGGGGGTTAGTCTGGTGTTAATTCGTGGTTTAATAGAAGTCTCGCAAGCCGAAGGATCCAGTGGCCATCGTTATCTAATGGATATCGGGCTAAATAAATGTGCAGACATTAACGCGAGACTGGACTTAACATCAATTATATTATAGTCTATAAACCCCATTAGATCTATCCTAAAGAATTAAGCAAATGGGAAAAGCCAGACTCGAACTTCTATAGGCCGATTGTTTATAAACCTCATTGGGTCCGTGAGGTCAGTTAAACTTCACACAGATTTTCGAGCGACGACACAGTGACCATTGGATCACTAAGTTTGCTAACTGTTCAATCAATCTCACATCGCATTAGACATAAGTAAGTAAACCTTGCCTAATGGTCTTGCGATTACGATTTTGTGATGTTTTAAGAGATTTATAAGGCTCTTGCTATTAGGGGAAATTTTAGTGGTTCTACTAGGTTAGCAGAATAGAAATATTTAGATATAGATGAGTGATACTCCGAGAGAAATCCAAGAAGAGATTTAGCATGAAATAGAGGAAATTGTTTCCGGTATTGAAGGATTATCCTTAATTATTGCACCCTAGCCACCACCATACCATGGGTCAGATGATGACATCAGAAACAATGACTCATCTGGCATGGAATCTTCAGATGTAGATTCAACATCAAGGGAAGGGAGATCACACATTAGCCCAGAAAAAACTAAGGATTTATTCGAATTGGATATGATGAATTCCAAGTCGAACTCTTGGAGAATAACGATCCACTTATAGTATTTTCCCCGTAGAAGTTGATGTGACAATATGTATGTCATAAGGTTGCAATCTAAAATGATCATAGTTTTCCGAAGAAAGATATAATGTCGAAATATCTAGATGACTCGAACAATCACCAAAGCTAATTTTTCTACATGAGTATACTGGATCTTGGTATCATTGAGCTTCTAACTCAGATAAGAAATGGGATGTTCAATCCCCATATCATCATCTTGGACCAACACCATATCTATAGTAGAGATGGTGGTAGCAAGGTACAAGAAATAGTCATGTTGATAGTGAGGGGGATATAAGAGAGATGCCCGAACTAGTACATCTTTTAAGGCATCAAAAGTTTTTTTTGCAGCGTCATCCCAATGGAAGGGAATCCATTTTTTCAATAAGAGAGTTAATCCTTTGGTCAGTTCATCATAGTTAGGGATGAGCCTCCTTAGGATGTTATCTTTCGCTTGGAGTCTTTGTAACCAAATGAGTGAAGAAAGCACAATAAAGTCAACTATTTCCAGGACTTTTAAATGACCAATATGAATTCCTTGTTTCAAAATGAAAAAACCAAGAATTCAACTAGAACCAAAACAGAACACACCTTTTTATGAGTTAAGTCGAATGTTATAATGTCTAGAACAAAGAAAAATGGCTTCTAAATGCATGGGGTGATCGGCCTGATGCTTGGAGTGAGGAGGGAGATCGTCTAGATAAGGTTGCATGATATTCTTGATGTTGTGGAAAGCAAAATCCATCGCAAATTGAAACATGGCCCACATGTTATTTAAACCAAAATGGATCTTTCTATAAGAAAAAGTACCCAGGGACATATAAATGCATTTTTTAGGTTGGTCCACGAGGAGAATGTTGCTTTGATTATAGCACAAGAATCCATCCATAAATGAATAAATCTCACAGTTAGCGCATTAATGAACAATTTGGTCAATAAACTAGGTCAGGTAGTTTTCCTTTGGACAAACATGATGTAAATCCCAATAATCAACATGTACTCGTATCATGCCCTATTTATTCATGATAGGGACAACAGTCGATACTCAATCAATTAAAGGAATCAGGTATAGGAAACCAGCCTGAAGAAGCTTTCAATTTCAACTATTTTTCTAGCAGTCGTCTTGGGATGGACCGAATGGAGGCATTTCCAGATGGTTTTGCCATCACATGTGTCTTGATTTCATGCACCACTATGTTTGAGTTGATACCTAGAATTTCCTCATATGTCCAGGGAAATACATCCCTGAACTCATGAAAAAGGGTGCGATAAATCTCAATTTCAGATGAATAAGAAGATGGCTTGGTGTATAAAATTTTGAATATTCTTGGTTTAATTGAAATGTCGAGAGGAATGGTTTCTTCGATATTCGAAAGGTTCTTTTCAGTGTCAATCTCATGAATGGAGATGAAATTCATAAAGGGATCGACAAAATTATGTAGGTACACACAACTGAGATTATCTTCAATGGTACCTAGGAAGGAGGAACGATGATGATGTTCATCCCATGGTGCATCATCTGACATCATGATTTCCATGATGATTTCATTGGTAGAGAATATATGTGAGAAAGGATTAGAGGGTGTGCCATAATCCAGTGATCGATTTACCCAACTGATCGAAGAAAAAGTATGGGCTGCACAAGCCAAATAGATGGCTTCATAATATTTCTCAACAGGGCTAGGTAGCATTCAATCGCAAAAAAAAATTGATTTCAGTTTCATCAGGTACAATCCATGGATCATCCAATATCGGGGAGGATGATATCATGTTGATATAAGCAACTGAAGGGGAGGAGATGGGAAGGAAAGGAGGAGGGAGTGAAAAGGTTCCCATAAGGGATGAATCCTTCAACAAACCAACTCCGACATGCTAATAAGAATGTAGGGCTTCCCCTACAAGAGGGACCCTTCTAGTAACATTGGAATCAGAGGCAAGAAAGGTGAGTTGATCTACGGCCATGATCTCCCCTTTATTAGGAAAGGAAATCATTCGGAAGTAAGTTGAAACAATAACAGCCATAGCATAAACCCATGTACATCCTAGTAGAAGATTATAATCTATAGGTCCATTGATAACTTCTACCTCAACGGAGACAACATTTCCCCCTAATTCCGCTTGGAGGGAATTCAAAATCCCACAATGTTTATATGTCCTTCCATCAAAGGCTTTTAATATGGTGGTAAATTGACTCAGATGGGGTGAACCAATCACCTTCCAGCAAGAGAAGGACATGATGTAGGTTGAGGCTCCCTCATCCGCAATAGAATGATGAATGTTATTACCATGGACAATGACTTGAATCATAAAATATAATTGAGCTAGAAGTTGAGGTGTATAATTTTCATGAGAGGAAACAACTAGGTTGGAATTCAATGGATCCACACATCCGATAGATGACAACAAGGTCTTGTTTTGTTGTGGCAGTTTTGCAACACCTCAAGAGTCGACATAGCTAATGGAGACTCAGCTAAGTCTTCAACTATGTTGTAATTTTGAGCAGCTCTCAAATGAGGGTTGAAAGAATACATATGGATAACACCCTTCAAAGGCTTGATAGAAAATTTTGTAGGAACCAAAGGTGGAAAAAGATCAAATTAAGGTGGTGTCGAACTAGAAGGTTGATCAGTAGCCTGACCATTTGGTGGATTTGCATTACCATAGTCCTTATTTCAAGTGGCCATCATGCCATCAGATTTTAGCTTTGAGGAGGAAAGAATCGAAATTGTGTTAGAGGAAGAAGCATCCCACGCAACCATATGAGTCTCCTAATTGGGAAACAGGTCGGTCAAAATGACAGGAGAAGTAGATAATTTAAGAAATTAATTCACTTTACCGTAGTGCAGATAATTGTGTGTAAAGTGGCCCTCGTTACAAATCAAGCATGGATACTGAGGCTTTCATTTCTCATTAGAAGACCAATTTCTTTGTTTATCTTGTAGTGAGGAATATTTCTTCTTCTTACCTTTACCTTTCTTCTTGCTCCCAGGTTCTTATTGAGACTTGCCTTTATCAGATGAGATGACATTTATCTCAGAAGAAGAAGCTGCAGGAGGATAGGATTAAGGGTTTCGTGTAGGAGCTGTAAGAGAAATACCAAATGGTTTACTCACCGACTGGGAACTAGCAAAAGCTATAATGCCATCAACAACATGAGATTCCTTACCATGTGTAGGAGGAACAATATTTGAGGGTCTCATAGCATTTGGTATCTTATCATAGAATGTGCCTGATTGGGCATAAACCAAATCTAAATATTGATCATGAGAAATAACTTGCTCTTTAGTCACGACTCCACCTTTGGCCACATATTCTGTTATGGGAGCTAATAGAAATTTCACAACCCATTTCACTAACAACTGATCAGGAACATAAGCCTTGACCAACTGGAAACATCGCCTCCACTCATGAATGTGATATGAAATGTGAGTAGAGTCTGATTGTTTGAAGTTAGTCAATAGTTTTGTTCCAGTTTTATATCTAATGGGAAACTGTAAATGTGTGACGAAGGTAGTGGCTAAAGTGTTGAAGTCATGAAATGATGCTATAGGTAACTCAATATACCATTTAGCAATGGTACCTGTAAGTGTTCATTGGGAAAGATAGAGTGGAATGGAATCATCATTAAGTGAATTGGATGAAGACCATAGATGATACGTCATAACATGCATCGATGGGTCTTCTCTAGGATTCCCATTGAATTTTTGGATATCAGAAGGAAACTTAGTGGGAATAATCGAACACCATGGTGAATGAGAAATGGGGTCATTAGTAAGTCAAATTAAATCCGGTAATTCAAGAGTAGCCACAAAGGGAAACTATCGATTAAATTCTCGATGCAGATGACCTAGATATGAAGGGATAGTCTGGGAAGCATGCACTTGCATTCTTGGGTAAGGAGGGTTCTAATAATAAGGAACCTAGTTACAAGAATACGGAGGATTATGATTGTGAGCATATAAGTGGGTTTGTTTCCTAACCCCAAGATGGTGATAAAAATGTTGGAATGGTTTGGTTTAGATTTTCTAGCCTTGAAATGGCACTTCATGTGATCCATATTTTTGCTTGATAGGGGTTTTTATTACCCCCTGGTATGGACTCAATTGAGACTGTGCCAAATTTTGAATAATTTGACCTAATGAAACTTGAGGAGTACCTTATGCAAGCGATTAAGAAGGTGAGGGACCTTATATAGGTTGACAAATCAGGATCGGGGGGAACCAGACACCGTTGAAATGGATTGTAAAGGTTGGCTCACATGTATTTGAGCTTGTTGAGGTGGTTAAGGATAGGTATGATTTTTTTATGAAGAGAGTACAGTTTAAGGATTCAAAAATCGATCCCAAAATGAACTAGGTTGAATAGGTAAAGTAGGTTGTGAAACCCTGGAAGCCATTCCAAGATAAGGAGGACTATAACTAGGTGGATTACCATATACCAACAACAGATTTCCCCCTTCCATGGGAGGAGGGGATGATGAAGGCAACTGTGGTACATATGGAGGGTACCCAACATAAGGAGGGTTGGGTTGTTGAGGGTACATTTTCCCACTGATATAAGGGCCAAAAAGTTTCTCTATTGTAGGTGTAGATGGAGGAAGAGGAGAAGACTATGTAGCATTCATAAGAGAAGTATCAAACATTATTTCTGAATTGGATGACATGGGAGAGGACCAAGGACTGGAAAAAAACACCAGAAAAGGTACCAAATAATGTCTGATAGCTACGCGAGATGGACGGGCCACCATATAAATGAGTTTCTAGTGATGTTACAAACATAGATGAGGAAGCAACACTTGATGTCTCAACCATAGTGGTGGACACAGGCTGGGAGTTTGAATCAGTTCCAATCATGGTTAACAATCCCAATGAAGTTTGTTGCAAGAGATCTGTCAGTAGGACCAAAGAATCATGTAAAGGAGATTCTGTGAGAGGTTGAAGAGACGGAAGAGGATTGTCTTGATAAAAATAAATTCCTTCCCAATGAACAGGAATAGAAGGATGAGGCTCTTCTTGAGGGATCTATTCAATACTTAGAAGTCTGTGTGGAAGAGGTTCACCGTCAGGCCCAAGATATATTTGTTTTTTCTGAGACAAAGGAAGAGAGGAGGAAGGTCCCAAAGACTTAGGTGAAGATGGATGAGGCTCCTCGGGTTCAAAAACGTTAGGAAATAGATTTTTTTACTCGGGGAGATCAGATTCAATGACCTTATGTAACAAAGTTTTAGGGACTTTTGTTTCAATTGTGTCAATTTCACCAATAGGAATAGATGTAGTATCATGTTTGAAACTCAAAGGGATAGATGATTCTGGATGATCAATACTAGGAGGAGGGCCAAAAGTAGTTGTAGATGTTTCTGATTCAGTATTTTTTATTTTGCTATGCCTTGGATGATGGTTAGGAATAGCCTCTAGAGGAAGAGGAGGTTTATTTTTCATTCTATACAAACGATGAGGAGGGGGATTTTATTCTTCATGTTGGATAATAAATTTTATTAACACAAAAAAAGAAATAAATTAAAAAGAGGGTAACCTAGGCATAAAGGATTACCAAGCAATCGTGAAATATTCATCTTAGCGAACCAAGGACTTAATGTACGGTAGCCAATCTCTCTTAATGTTGTGTTTGGTGTATCATGGTATACAAGGTGGCATACACTGTTACCTATGGATGGATAGCAACCTATTGGGGACTCCAAAAATATACGTGATGATATGTGGGAGTGCAGTCCATGGTAGTGTTGTCTAATGTGTAACCATTCGATGAAAGTGTTCCCATATGCTTTACGTGCATGGAGCGCCACCAATATACTTGAAGGTGCATGGAGTACAATCCTATACACTTACATATGTGGAAAGAGATTTCACCCCCGAGATGCAACGCTAGAAAACAATGACAAATCCTACATTTAATGATGCCAGAACAGGTCTCTAGCCTAGACCTCTAAATTTTTATGTTAATGTCACAAATGATCCTTAGCTTGATTCAATAAATTTTGCTATTTATCTCTGATTATGTTTCAATTTTTGGGCTCACCACGAATGTCACCTAAATATCTTGAAATGAAAATCTAGAATGAGAAAATAGATATCCTTTCCCTTTCAATGAAAATATAGCTAAGGAATGGAAGAAACAATTAAGATGTAGTGAACAAGATGCAATTTCCTTCCTGATGCAACTGCTATGCTAATGCACATACAAAACCCTAAATGCCGATGCAATTTTTTCTTTTCACCATAATGAATTTTCAAAATGAATAAAACTAAGATGAAAATGTTAAATTACACTTTTCAGAATGAGGGCTCGAACAACAATTCATCTAAGCAACCAACAATCAAACAAAGTCTATCTACAACTAACCAAATGATAAGAACAAATAAAAATCAAAACCAATTATTACTAGAGGCAAACAACATAAATGAAAACCAAATGGAGGATTTAGACATTGGGTTGTGTTATATTCTTTCCATGACTAGCGAGGGGCTCACAAAGGGGGCGGAAATCCCCCTCTTAGGGTGTATGCATGGGTCTCCCTTACATGGGGTCTAAAGGGCAGTGCCCTAGAATTATATTTTTTCGGACCTTATATTACCTATGGTTTTGTGCATGGATTTCGCACATGGTTTTGGGCACGATGGTTTTCGTTGCATGGTATTATGTAGATCTGGTCAAGGGAACTATGATTATGTTCTAATCTAGGGTTAATGGATGCTTCAGTGTGTATATATGTATTGTAACATTGAACGGAACATAATGAAAAATCAATCTGGTAGTCCCAGTTTTGGGATCCAGGGGAAAGTCTCTATGTATATTTATTTTATGTGTTATGCTTTTGCCATTCTTTATTTTCTTTTTCTTAGAATTCGTATGCAGGTAATTTTTGTATGGGGTTAAATTCTGCATTTGGTGTCAGAGTTGTTTTGGCTTACAAGGGGACGCCTTTGTTGCTAATGGGTTTTACTCGGGACTACGGTAGACCCTGTTTAGTGGGAGATCTACAGGATCGATTTTGGTGTTGAAAGAAGATAGCGGGCAGTGGAAACATAGAGATCAAGAAATTTAATGGTCAGAGTTTTGATTTGTGTAAACTCAAGATGGAAGATCTATTGGTGGATAAAGATCAGTGGATCCTAAATATCCAAGTACTAAACCAATGGGAGTGTCCAATGAAGAATGGGAGAAGTTGAATCAAAAGGAAAAAAGCACAATACATTTGTTTGTCTTAGATTTAGTATTGCTAAATGTATTAGGGGAAGCTACGGTGAAGGCTTTGTGGGACAACTTAGGGACTTTATACCAGTCTAAGTCTCTGGTGAAAAAAATATTCCTACGGAAAAAGTTGTATAACTTGAGGATGAAAGATGGAGACTAGGTGACAAAGCATCTAAACGCATTTAATACTGTGGTAAGCCATTTAGTATCTGTTAATATTAAAATTTCAGATGAAGATAAGTGCATCAATTTTTTGTGCTCTCTACTAGATTCGTGGGATAGCCTAGTTATTGCAATAGGTAGCAATGCAACTTCCTTGCAGTTTGATGAAATAGTCTCATCCTTGCTGGCGGAGGAGATGAGATGAAAAGATATGGAGAGATAGAATGGGGATGCCTTGTCTGTACAAGGACGATCCCTGAACAGGAAAAAAAAAAAAAGAAGAAGAAAAGAAAAGAAAAGAAAAAAAACTCATCGAGTGGGAGATATAAATCTGGAGGGAGATCTAAATATTCAGGAAATTTTGTAAAGGTGTGCTGGAAATATGCAAAATAAGGGCACTACAAAAGGGACTATAAATATAAATCTCTTGACAAAGGAAAGGGATCTAATGATGCTCATTACACAGAGGCAAAAACCACCTTAGATGAAGGTGGGGATGTGTACATGGCTTCTTCTTCAAGTACACATGTAGATCATGAGGCATGGTTGATTGACTTAGGTGCATCCTTTCACTTCACTCCCCATAGAGAGTGGTTCTGAGAGTATGAGAAATATTATGGTGGTGACGTCTTCTTGGGGGATGACAGGAAGTCAAGAATTGTTGGTTGTGGAAAAGTTAAGTTGAAGTTATAAGGTGGAATGATTAGAACACTTCTGGGTGTTCTGCATATTCCTGCATTAGACAGAAATCTGATTTCTGTAAGCAAGATGGATGATGTAGGTGTAAAAACAGTGTTCGAAAAAGATACCCGTAAGATGGTTCAGGGGGCACTAGTATTGATGCGGAGAGTTCAGACTGGAACTCTGTACAAGCTGCAAGGTAGCACTATTATTGATGGGTGAAATAGTTTTGTGGTTCTTTAAAGTGAAGCATAAAATATAGTGGTCTCAGGAGAAAAGACCATGCTAGTGGTTTCGGATCTAGTGAAGTTGTCGGTTGGAAGGAAACCCATTGGTAGAAAATGGGTGTTCAAGAAGAAGACGAATGTAGAAGGAATGGTGGAGAAATAAAAAGCTTGGTCGGTAGAAAAAGGTTATTCCCAGGTGCTGGGAATTGATTTTGGGGATATTTTTTCTCTTGTTACTGTTGAGTCCCAAACCTGCATCTTCCCTATACAACTTTTTAGCCTTCTTTTCTAGTGCCTTGAACTACCAAGCTGTCAAATCATTGCATACTAGTTTAAAAAGAGCTTATGAAATGGTTTCCTAACTATGTCTTGTGACTGCCGTTTGATTTAGATTTTTGCTCAGTCAGCTGCAGAATCTTGTTAGTTTCCGCATCCAGCTCAACTTTCCACAGCCATTTTGTTGAAGTCTATGTTACAGGTGTCTACTGGAGAATCTAGCCACATGGGCAAGCTGCAAATGATGTGTACATGGAACATGTCCCCTTGGTTCAGCCGAATCACTCACAAAAGGCCATGGTCAAGGATAGTTAAAGCGGTGGTCAAGCTAAGAGTTTTGCGGTGGCAGGACTCTGTTTTTCACCACGTGAAGACTTGCGTGGCAAATTACTCAATCTTAGGAGGTGTGCTAACACTTGTGGACTGTTCCATGAACCCAAATCCAACAGCCACCACTCCTTGGATTTAATTGTCACGGCTACCATATTGCTAGATCTCTGGACGTGGTTATTAACGTGTTTGTTTAGTAGCGCAGAATTTAGGAAGTAGTTATAGCATCCTCAGTTATAAATAATGTGTTATCATACGCTTGTTAGTTAGCTTGATATATGTAATTTTGACTGTTTTACGAGCCCGTTGTGCCATGCTCTATCTTTATCTTATCACTGCATTTTAACATATGAGAAGACAACGTTCTTAAGTTCCATTTTGTGACTGATTACTGATTGGCCAAGGTTGTAGAGGACCCCTGTACACCAAGGCTCTGTAACTACTGTATAGTTTCTTTCTTTTCTCCATTATGTTACTGCTTCCATAATCGTTTTCTTGTATATATTACACTATTTCTGATATTCATGTTAACTGTTGTCCATACTTTCTTTTATGATTTCTCATGATTGTTAACTGATCAATGTTTTTCTTTCAGGTTCTTGTAGATAGCCCGGGCAATTTTACATAGCTTTTTAATGACTAATGACATGAAATCATCTTTTCCTTCTGTTGATTTATTTTCTGAGTTTTAATTCCAGCATTGTTATTTCTTTCAGTTTTGCTTTGTTCATTTACTTTTATGCAATTTAGAAATCAGATTACTCATTTTGTTTATGATTACCTCCTATAGCCAGAGCGAGACTACTGGTGAGGGGTCAAAGTATAAGTTGATGTGATATGATTTAGTTTATTTTTCTGCAAGTTAGTGATTATATTACTCATGTCATCTTCAATTACCTCCTGTAGTGAGAGCGAGACTACTGGTGAGGGATTGAAGCATGAATGTGTAGTTTGATCTTAGTTTCATTTTCTGCAATTTCATTTTATGCAATTGAGATATCAGATTACTCAATTTTTTTATGACTACCTCCTATTGCCAGAGCGAGACTACTGGTGAGGGGTCAGAATATGATTTGAAGTAGTATGATCTAGTTTACTTGCTTACAGTTTTTGAAGTGTTTTAAGTTCATTTTTTCTCTTTTTTTCTATATACAGCAGCAAGGATACTAGGCTTCATTGTCACTAGTTCACTGTTTGGTACATTTTTATTTTCTCTTAGAAATTGATTTCATCATTCCAAGTTTTGAAACTTTTTGGAGAACTTTGAAGTTTGGAAATCATTGTAGAGGTCACCACTGCCTTGAATACTTATATCCATATTTGACTTTTTGCTTTGACATCTCACATTAGGGAATCAACAAAAGATAAACCCAAAACAAACCAAAAAAATCACAAACAACAAAGAATTATGAAATCAGTTATCTTGCATATACAATGCACTTCACTTCAGTGGTTTACGACTCCCGAATTGACAATTTATATAGAAATTTAGGACACACTAAATTGACCAAACATTTTGGCGCCGTTGCCGGGGAAGTGAAACTAGGTTACCTATTTCTTAAAAAAAAAAACAAGAAAATTTCAAGGAAGGTAAAAACTGATAACTTCTCAAAGTATGCTCTCCTCTTGCGCCTAGTGTGATCTGGAGGACCAAAAAAGAGAGTTATTGGTTTAGTAATTTCTTAATTATGCTCTCTTCTTGCACCTAGAGTGACCTGGAAGATCAGAAAGAGAATTATTAGCCCGACTTGAAGAAAAATAAAAAATGACATGCATAGATCAAGAGATTCTAGGGGAAGGTTTTTAGCTAGGGCCAAGAGTTCGATTTTTACAACTCCATCTACTTAAGGAATAGACAAGGAACACCTCCATCATCTCCAACTCACACTCCTAGCCTTAGGATTCCTAGAATTCAAGAGGCAATAATTGAATTAGGAGACTCTCCCACACTATCCACCGAATCTGAGTTAGGAAAAGACCCTTTCTTTACTTCTACAGGAAAGCACATTGTAATTAAGGAAGCAGAATCACCTGAATAAGAAGAAGGAGGAATTCCTCCTCATTCTCCATTAGTAGAAGAACCAGAGGATTCTGAAGTCTCTGAGGAAAATATCATGAGAGAGGAAGTAGTAAACGGATTTGGTAGAGGTAGAGGAGGAGGAGGAAACAATGGAGGAGGTAGAGGTAACAATGGGGGAAATAGGGATGGAGATAACTCATTTTGATTTCCTATAGTTGATGAGGAATCTCGAAAAACAATGAAAAGCATCTCACCTTCTGTCCTCCCAAACGTTCATGGGTTGCGAAGTGAGGATCCTGAAACATTTCTATTTGAGTTTGAAGTCGTATGCTGAACTTATGATTATATGGAAGACCCTTAAAAACTCAAATTGTTTCCTTCAACATTGAAGGGAGCTACTTTAAAATGGTTCATGGGATTAGTCACTCAATCTATTAGGACTTGGAATGATATGAAACAAACATTTTTGGATAGATACTTGGACTATTGTATGCCCACCAATCACAAGGATGAGGTATTCAAAATGGTGCAAAAAGAAGATGAAAAGTTGGAGGATTTACTTGAAAGATTTCAATACAATCTCAAAAGAGAAAAAATGAATAACTTAGATGAGGAAACCTTGAAAGCCCTTCTATTAAAATCCATTAGAGGTGAATGGATAGATATTTTGAACATGATGGGAAAAGGAGATATATCTCAACTTCCACTTCATGATATAGCAGAGCTATGTGTCCATCTTTCAAGGGGAAAATCTAAAACTAGGAAAGGGCCTAGAGATCCTTCTCTCATTAGAGCAAACAAATTTGCAACTGGATCAGTAAGTAGGGCTGAGATTGGCAACATGCTTGATGAGTTCATAACTCATATTTTAGGAGGTCTTAGTGAGCAACTAGACACCCTCAAGATACAAAACAAGCAGAAAGCAGAAGCTGAAGCTTTTACCATCTTTTGTCCGAAATGTAGGAAGAAACATGCTCTAAGGGAATGCCCCTTGGATGCAAAAGTTGTAGAAACATGTGTGATTTGTTCAGGAAACCATGAGACCAAGGATTGTCCTTCAATTCCTGGGCTCAAAGATGTCTTTCAAGAAGATCCAAATTCAATTGAGTCTCTCTATTTTGTTTCAAGGAGACCTTGGCAGGGGCAACAAAATCAAGGGTTTAACAACCCTATGAACTTTCAACCACCACCAAATTGGAATCCTTTGCAACAACCTTGGTCCCAACCTTAAAATCCATTTCAATCATTGGTACAAGGTATGCAAAATCCTTATGGGAGATTTGCTCAATTTTATCAATATCCTTCATCTTTTCAAAATCAGCAAGCTCCACAACTTCCAAATCAAAATCCACAACTTTCATTACCATTTCCACAACAACAACAACCTTCTCAACAAAATCCAAATTCCTAAGTCTTGCTTCCATTCCAATAGAAGACAAATCAACTACCTTCCCAGCCATTGCCAAACCCCAATAATAAAAACCCTCAAAATGCTTACATGGTAGAAGGACAACAATTTCCTACCAATATGATTGTTCCTCTCAATTATGTACAACATAGATCTGGTAGAGTTTTAGACAAACCTTCTATAGATGCTCAAAAGCAAAGCATTTCTGAGGAAGATTCTCTTGAAGCCAATAAAGGTTCTGAAGCATCTCTTCAAAACCCAAGCACTCAAAAAGAAAAAGAAAAAGAGTAAACCCCCACAACTCCTATAGTTGAGCAACCTGCATCTTCATCTACACCTCCTTTTCCCGAAAGATTACAAATTGATAAAGGGGTGGAAAAACAAATCTTGTTGCCTCACTATGATTTTCTAGATGTATTAAAGAATGTTTGTATCAAGATTCCATTGTTACAAGCCATTAGAGAAATTCCTATTCTAGCAAAAACAATAAAGGAGTTGACTCTCAAAAGACCAGGAAGGAAACCAAGAGATGCAAGAAGAATCCACCTGGTAGGAAAAATTGCAGATATCATGATGGGAAAAATTACCATGCTGAAGTATGTAGATCCCGGTAGTCCAATAGTAAAAACACATATCAATGAAGTAAAAATTCCAAATACTTTGATTGATTTAGGGGTTGCTATCAACATTATGAGTAGACAGACTATGGAACAACTAAAACTTCCTAATCTCCTTTTTACACCTACTTTACTGCAACTTGTAGATCGATCAATTATCAAACCAGATGGTGTATTAAAAGACATTTCGGTCTCCTTAGATTCTTGGGAATATCCAGTAGATTTCATGATTTTAACTCCCAAGAGTAATCTAGGAGGGCACCCACTCATCTGAGGAAGACCTTGGCTAGCCACAGCCGATGCTTTTATCAGTTGTAGATCTGGGGATATGTATATTTCTGATGGTAATTCGACAGAGAAATTCAATCTGTATCCTCCAGCAAAGCAATTACAAAAGTAGGAGATAATGACTGGGTCGATGATGAGGACACTATACAACCTATCTTTACCATTTCTGAAATCAGTGAAGATAGTCAAATTCTGAACACATTAGAAAATTTTGAAACATCTTCAGAATATGACCACACAAAATTTCAGTTAGATTCTGACATTGAGTATTTATCATCTAGACAAATGTCTCTTTACTCTATGGAAGATTTTGGTAGTTCTGCTATTGAGATCTTTCCAGGGAAAACATTGAATATCAACAGAAACTTGGAAAAATCACAACAGGGAGAGTTAACCAAAATCTTGCAAAAAAAATTCTACTGCATTTACATGCGAGTATACTGATATGAAAGGTATTGACCCTAAGACTTGCATTCATCACATCTACATCAAGGAAAACAGTAGACCAATCAGACAACCTCAGAGAAGGATGAATCCAAATCTTAGGGAGATAGTGAAAGAAGAACTCCAAAAACTACTCAATGTAAACTTCATTTGTCCAATTTCAGATAGCCGATGGGTTTCTCCTTTGGTTATAGTACCTAAAAAGAATGGTAAATGGAGGGTATGCATTGATTACAGGGAATTGAATAAAGAAACTTTGAAGGATCACTTTCCTTTACCCTTTATTGATCAGGTATCAGATACTTTAGCAGGCAAAAAGTACTTTTCATTTTGGATGGCTTTAGTGGCTATAATCAAATGCAGGTAGCACTTGAAGATCACGATAAGACCACATTTACATGTCCATGGGGAACGTTTTCTTACCGAGCGCTTCCTTTTGGATTATGTAATGCACCCGCAACATTTCAAAGGAAAGTACTAGGAATCTTCTCTGATCTAATCCATGATTATGTAGAGGTTTATATGGATGATTTTACAGTTTATGGTGATTCATTTGAAGAGGCATTAGAGAATTTGGAAAAGGTCCTTATAAGGTGTAAAGAAACAAACCTTTCATTGAGTCATGAAAAATGCTTTATGATGTTTACTAAAGGTATTGTTTTGGGACATCATATTTCAGGGGATGGGATTAAAGTTGATAGATCAAAAGTTGAAGTCATCTCCAAGTTGCCTATTCCAAATTTTCAAAAAGATGTTAGAAGTTTTCTCGGATTTACTAGGTACTATAGAAGATTTATAGAAAACTTCACCAAAATATCATCTCCACTCTTCAAATTACTTACAAAGGACTGTGAATTCAAATGGGATCCTGATTGTCAATCAGCATTTGAAAATTTGAAAGCAAGAATATCTGAAGCACCCATTTTGAGAGGACCAAATTGGAAACTTCCTTTCCATATTTCTACAGATGCTTCAGATATAGCTCTAGGAGCTGTGTTGGGTCAAAAGGATTTAGTTCCTAATGCCATTTACTATACCAGTAAAAATTTGACTCCCACTGAATTGAACTATACTGTGACTGAAAAAGAGTTCTTAGTTGTTGTTCATGCAATCAATAAGTTTAGACATTATATAACAGGCTATGAAACTTTTGTCCATACTGATCATTCTGCAATTAGATATCTAATGAACAAACCTGTTACTAATGGCAGAGTTACAAGATGGCACTCACTTTTACAAGAATTCAATATTACTGTGTTGGATAGACTAGGGAAACAAAATACAGTAGCTGATTTCTTGTATAGGATCCAAAATACTAACAAAGATTCTCCTGTAGAGGATAAGTTTCCAGATGAATATTTATTTGTAGTAACTCCTAAGAATCCTTGGTATGTAGATATTGCTAACTATTTGGTTACAGGGAAGCTACCTCCACATCTATTTCCTAGTGAAAAAAGAAGAAATATTCAAGAGAGTTCAAAATTTTCATGGATTTCTAACGAATTGTTTAAAACAGGGGCAGATTATGTGATCAGAAGATGTGTTCGGGAATATGAAATGCCTGACATTCTTAAGGCATGTCATGATGAACCATGCAGTGGACACTTTGCTGACAAAAGGACGGCCTATAAAATCCTTTCTTTAGGATATTATTGGGCTTCCCTCTTCAAAGATACAAAAGAATATGCCAGAAGGTGTGACAGCTGCCAAAGAGTAGGGAAACCAACTCTTTCAAATGAAATGCCATTACAACCACAGGTACTCATCAAACTCTTTGAAAAATGGGCTTTAGATTTCATTGGACCCATTAATCCACCATCTAAACAAAAAAAGTATATATTCGTATGCACTCATTATGTCACTAAATGGGTAGAAGCCAAAGCATTACTTTCTGCTACTGAAAATTCAGTTGTTACTTTTCTTTATGAGGATTATTTTACTCGCTTTGGTGTCCCAAGAGAAATTGTGACTGATCAGGGAAGTCAATTTACATCCAACATGACAGAGAAGCTGATGGAGGAATACAAAATCAAGCACAGAAAATCTACTCCTTACCATCTGTAAGAAAATGGCCAAGTGGAGTCTACAAACAAAGTTATTGAGAGCATCATCACCAAAAATGTTCATCTACACAGAAGAAATTGGGCAGAAAGGCTTCCTAAAGCCTTATAGGCCTACAAAACTACATGGAGGAACACAACAGGACATTCTCCCTATGAACTTGTTTATGGGAAAGAAGTCCTGCTCCCCATTGAGTTTCAAGTCAAAAATTTCAAGATGGCAGTTCAGTTGGGGATGGATCTATCAGAGGCCCAAAAGCATAGAATGGAGCAGCTGAATGAGCTAGATGAGATTAGACAAGAGGCAATCCTAAGAACTGATCTAGTTTAACATCAAAGAGCTATGTGGCATGATAGATACATCAAAGAGAAAAAGTTTCAAGAGGGATATTGGGCATTACTATTTGATTCCAAGTTTAAAGACTTCAAAGGTAAATTTCAGACCCATTGGCTTGGGCCATATGAGATTGACACAGTCTTTAGCAATGGAGCGTTAGAATCAAGACCATTGATGAATTCCAGACTCCTCTTATTGTGAATGGCCACAGATTGAAAATTTATCATAAGCCACTCTCAAAAGAGGAATTTGTCAAAATGTTTCAAGAAAATTCTACAATAAGGCTGGTGAAGAAGAATCCTTCTTCCCCACCAGACTAGCTTTTGTTCCTTTCTGTTCTCTAAAAAATAAAAAAAATAAAAATTGTATAAGCCTGAAAACCAATCATTGATTGGTAGTCTTATACAGAAAATGTAGAGTGAAAATCAGGGACACCTGACACTCTATATTTTCCAAAAAAAAAAAAAATCTATCCTTCTTTTTCCATCTTCACTTCACTACATTGCCATTCCACTCCATTTCCATTTCATTTTCATTTCACTCCACTCCACTTCATTTCACTCCATCCCATCCATTTCATCAATAAATGTCTCTTTCATGACCATTTCCATTCAGTTAGTTATTGTCTAACTATCTTTCTTCAGCCAAGTGGGTGTTGTGTCAGTTTCCGCAGCTGGAATCAGTTTCCGCAGCCAGAAGAAGTTTCTGCAACTACCACTCTGTTTTTCAAATTTACAGTCAAAATGTCAGTACAATAATCATAAAAATGCAGGTGTGACTGAGCATATGCTATGAAGACATGGAGCATCTACAGACACCAACAAAGAACAATTGAGTAAAGGCTAATGGACAACAAATGACAAGGATTCCAAGGTATGTGCAAAATTTTTTTTCAAATAGCAATTAAAGGCACAATTCTACATAGTTATTAAACCTTAAAGCTCAACTATGTGTAATGATTATCACGATAGCTCCATTATCCATTATCATTCCACGACATTATTCCATAAACCATACATTTATTCCCTAACGGTCTCATGATTAAATTTTGGGTTTAACTCATAGATGACTGCACTTTCATACTCCACTTGTAATCATGAGATGCGACCTATCTCATTACGGCTCCTCTCCACCGCATTTTTCACAGCCATTCCATAAACGTGTAACCTCTCGTACGCAATCGTTCAATTCAAAATTCCGATTTCACTCCACTATTCTGTCATTCTGTTAAAGCCACCTCATTCACATATGTCCGCACTTCATTTTGTGAACTCACCTTGGCTGCTCATCCTCTGTTTCCGCTTGCAGTTCCTGAACACTTCCATCCCCTGCTATCCATCTTCCAATTGCAACCACTACGTTTTTGCCATAAACCCTGCAACCTAGCCATCTTACCTCTGCTAAACCCTCGCACGCAGTTGAATTTCAAAACAGAGGAAAGGATGGGACGATTACTAAGGGCAGAACCGGAAGGACCTAAGTATTTAGAAGGTTACCCCCAAGTAAAAGGTTTGTTGAAGAAAGCAAAATGGCTACGCTTCATTCAAAAATTAAAGGGCCATAATAAGGAGGTAACGAAAGCGTTTGCACGGTCTTTCGACTGCCAGATGTTGGAAATTGGAAACTTAAAACTCACGGTCACTGAAGCATCAGTAGCAGCTGCCATAGACTTGCCCCGGGAAGGTGAGCGTTGGTTTAAAAACAAAAATGTGGACGAGCAGGCATGGAGAATCATGTTACATAACCCAGGTATGGACGTTACTGTATTTACAAAAGGAATTCATGTTCATGCATTGAAAGAAGAATGGTCCAGATTACTGTTAATCATCCAAAAATTTATCACTTGCGAAGGATGCTTTGGAAAAATGTACATGTATCATGCTAGGTTATTGATGAACTTCTTAGAGAGTCAAACTCTTTGTTTGCCTTATTTCTTACTGCTGAGTTTGAGAAAGATGAGTACCACAGTCCAAAAGAACATAGGAAATATAGAACCTCATTTATATCATCATGGACTTGTAAGGATTCTCATTGAAGACCAACTGAAGAAAAACAAAGATACTTGGGAACAATTCTTAGTAAGAAATTATTTTCAAGAAACATCTGAGGCACCTGAAAGCAGTACGCTAAAGACACCGAGAAGGAGTAGGAGAAAATAAAAGAGTGCCATAATCCAAGACTCTCATATTATCAAAACTAAAGAACTTGGTCAAAAAGAAAAGGAGGAAAGAACTAAGGACAGAAACAGAGAAAATTGAAAGGAAAAAGAAACATAGAAGAAGTCTACCAATCAACAGAACCATCTATAGAGGAAGACTATCAAACATTGTTTGAGAGACTAGTGCATCTTCAAAAACAAGTTGCTACAACCAAGAAGAAGGAAAAAGGAACACAGAGCATGGAAGAAGGGAGTACTAGCCCACAGTATTTAAGAAGAAGCAGCAGGCTTAGAGGAAAAGGGGGAAAAACACAAGCAAAAAGACCCCACTTCATCGACTTGGGTGGGGAAACACCCGAGAAACCTCCAGCTGGCCGTAGTCCACCTCATTCTCAGCCAAATGTTGAAACTAGTCCTCTAGATGTTGATGTAAGTCCCTCTCGGCCGGAATGAGAAAGCAGTGCTCCTCCTCAACAAGACTTTGAAGCCAGTCCAAGAAAAACACCCGAAATAGATCCAAGTCAGCAGGAGGTGTATGATTACCTCAAATCTTTAGAAAAGACAGATTCAGGCCCGAGTACATCGTCCACTCTGCCCCACATGACACAAGATGCACAAGTCCAATCCTTAAAACAAGAAGTGTTTGAGTTAGAGGTTCTAAACAGGCATATTAAACAAGAAAATAAAGCACTAAAGGAACAGAGCAAAGTGGACAATCATTCATGATAATACTATGCTACATTTGGGTCTATGGCGGAAGAAGAACAATAAACTAAAGAAAAAGTGCAGGAAGTTGAGCAGGGAATTAATCAATCTCAAATTCAGATGTTCGATAAGGAAACCCAGGATGGTGGTAGCACCAAGAAAGAAAAGAAGAGGACTGGATGTACTAGCAGAGGCTTTAGAACATATGGACTAAAAGGGAATGACTAAAATTTTGTTTGCATGAGGACATGCAACACCTTCACAGTGGGGGTATGTTGAATCCCAAACATGCATCTTCCTTATACACCTTTTTAGCCTTCTTTTCCAATTACTTGAACCACCAAGCTGTCAAATCATTGCATACTAGTTTAAAAAGAGCTTATAAAATGGTTTCCTAACTATGTCTTCTGACTGTTGTTTGATTTAGATTTTTGCTCAGTCAGCTGCAGAATCTTGTCAGTTTCCGCAGTCAGCTCAACTTTCCGCAGCCATTTTGATGAAGTCTATGTTACAGGTGTCTACTGGAGAATCTAGCCACATGGGCAAGCTGCAAATGATATGTACATGGAACGTGTCCCCTTGGTTCAGCCGAATCACTCACAAAAGGCCATGGTCAAGGATAGTCAAAGCGGTGGTGAAGCTAAGAGTTTTGCAGTGGTAGGACTCTGTCTTTCACCACGTGAAGACTTGCGTGGCAAATTCCTCAATCGTAGGAAGTGTGCTAACACTTGTGGACTGTTCCGTGAACCCAAATCCAACAGCCACCACTCCTTGGATTTAATTGTCATGGCTACCATATTGCTAGATCTCCAGATGTGGTTATTCATGTGTTTGTTTAGCAGCGCAGAATTTAGGAAGTAGTTATAGCATCCTCAGTTATAAATAACGTGTTATCATACACTTATTAGTTAGCTTGATAGATGTAGTTTTGACTGTTTTACGAGCCCACTGCGCCGTGCTCTGTCATTATCTTATGACTGCATTTTAATATATGAGAAGACAGCGTTCTTAAGTTCCATTTTGTGACTGATTACTGATTGGCCAAGGTTGCAGAGGGCCCTTGTACACCAATGCTCTGTAACTACTGTATAGTTTCTTGCTTTTCTCCATTATGTTACTGCTTCCATAATCGTTTGCTTGTATATATTACACTATAACTGATATTCATGTTAACTGTTTTCCATACTTTCTTTTATGCTTTCTCATGATTGTTAACAGATCAGTGTTTTTCTTTCAAGTTCTTATAGACAGCCTGGGCAATTTTACATAGCTTTTTAATGACTAATGACATGAAATCATCTTGTCCTTCTGCTGATTCATTTTCTGAGTTTTAATTCCAGCATTGTTATTTCTTTCAGTTTTTCTTTGTTCATTTACTTTTATGCAATTTAGAAATCGGATTACTCAATTTGTTTATGATTACCTCCTATAGCCAAAGCGAGACTACGGGTGAGGGGTCAGAGTATAAGATTATGTGATATGATTTAGTTTATTTTTCTGCAAGTTAGTGATTAGATTACTCATGTCATCTTGAGTTACCTCCTATAGCCAGAGCGAGACTACTGGTGAGGGATTGAAGCATGAATGCGTAGTTTGATCTTAGTTTCATTTTATGCAATTTAGATATCAGATTACTCAATTTGTTTATGATTACCTCCTATAGCCAGAGCAAGACTACTGGTGAGGGGTCAGAAGATGAGTTGAAGTAGTATGATCTAGTTTACTTGCTTGTAGTTTTTGAAATGTTTTAAGTTCAGTTTTTCTCTTTTTTTTTTTATATAGCAGCAAGGATACTGGGCTTCATTGTCACTAGCTCACTGTTTAGTACATTTTTATTTTCTCTTAGAAATTGATTTCATCATTGCAAGTTTTGAAACTTTTTTGAGAACTTTGAAGTTTGGAAATCATTGTAGAGGTCACCACTGCCTTGAATACTTATATCCATATTTGAATTTTTTCTTTGACATCTCACATTAGGGAATCAACAAAAGATAAACCCAAAACAAACCAAAAGAATCACAAACAACAAAGAATTAGGAAATCGGTTATCTTGCATATACAGTGCACTTCACTTCAGCAGTTTACAACTCCCAGATTGACAATTTATATAGCACTTTAGGACACACTAAATTGACCAAACAGTTACCAAGGTAGCTTCTATTATATTACTTTTATCTATTGTTGCTGCTTTTGATTTTGAGGTAGAACAGATGGATGTGAAGACAACATTTCTTCATTGGGATCTAGAAGAGGAGATCTACTTGAAGAAACCTAAAGGCTTTGCGATGAAGGGTAAGAAAGAATTGGTATGCAAGTTAAAAAAGTCTTTGTATGGGTTAAAACAGTCACAAAGGATGTGGTATTAGAAATTTGATATATTTACACAGGGAATTGGCTTCACCAGAAGCAAAGCAGATCACTATGTGTATTTTAAATTAATTGGTGACCGTGTTATTTATCTGGTCTTGTATGTGGATGATATGTTGTTGGTTGGAAATGAGAAAGATATTATGTAGGGTTTGAAGACCCATTTGTCCTCCAAATACGACCTGAAAGATCTTGGTACTGCAAACTATATTTTTGGCATGGAAATTAAAAGAGATCAGGCAAAGAGGAAGCTTTGGTTAAACTAGAGGAAGTATGTTGATACAATAATGCAAAGGTTTAATATGTAGGATAGTAAACCGATGAAGGTTGCTATTCATGTAGGTGTAAAGTTATTTTCTCAATAGTGTCTTAAGACACAAAAAGAAGAAGAAGACATGTCCTGTGTTCCATATGAAAATGCAGTCGGTAGCCTGATATATGTGATGGTCTATACTAGACTAGACATTGCACATGCAGTGGGAGTATTAAGCAAGTTTATGTCAAAACCAGGGAAGGAGCATTGGACAATAGTGAAGTGGGTTTTCAAGTATTTGCATGGCACTAGTGATTATGGTTTGTGCTACCAAGGAAGACCAGGATTGGACAAAGTTTTAGATATTCGTGGCTTTGTTGATGCAGACTGGGCTAGAGATCTGGATCAAAGAAGATCTACAAGTGGGTATGTATTTAACCTATTTGGAGGTGTAGTCATTTGGATGAGTAAGAAACAATCTATCGTAACACTATCAACTACAGAGGCAGAATAAATGGCAGCCACTGATGCAAGTAAGGAATAAATTTGGTTGCAGACATTGTGTTCAAGTATGGGGTTAGTACAAGGAGCTATAAGGATAGACTGTGATAACCAAAGTGCAACTTTCTTGGCAAAGAACCCTGCTTATCATTTAAAGGCAAAGCACATTGATGTTTAGTATCACTTTTTGAGGGATATGATAGAAGACAACAAGGTATTTCTGGTAAAGGTGGACCATTTGAAGAATATTATAGATGCATTGACAAAATTTGTGAGCTCTGAAAATTTCTCTTGGTGTAGAGAAACAATGGGCATTGCAGGGTTGGATCAATGACTAAGCTCTTTTGTGGCCCGTTTGGAAAGAAAACCACAAGTGGGAGAATGTTAGGTTTTGTTATGTTCTTTCCACGACTACTGGTGAGGTAACAGGGGGTATGCAGGGGTCTCCCCTGCATGGGATCTAGGGGGTAGCGCCCTCAAAATTTATTTTTTTTTGGACCCTATATTACCTATGGTTTTGTGCATGGATATCATACATGGTTTTGGGCACGATGGTTTTCGTTCCATGGTATTACGTACATCTGCTCAAGGGAACTATGGTTATGTTCTATCCAGGGTTAATGGATTAGTGTTTATGGATGCTTTGGCAGGTATTTATATGTATTGTAACATTGAACAGAACATAATGAAAAATAAATCTGGTAGTCCCAGTTTTGGGATCCAGGGGAAAATCTCTGTGTATATTTGTTTTATGTGTTATGTTTTTGCCATTATTTATTTTCTTCTTTTTAGAATTCGCATGCAGGTAATTTCTCTACGGGGTTAAAAACTACATTATAGAGACCACAAGACATTGAAGACTCGGGGAAGTTCAACTGGAAGTAGGATGACCAAAGAGAGGCTCAAGAACCAAGGCAAAATTCATGCAAAAATAGGAGCCACAGCTGGTGTAGAAGAGGCACTAGTGTGTTGCAACGGTGGTGCAGAGTGGGCCAGGGTGAGATGCAATGTTCTATCAAAGGTACATGGGGTACGTTGGGCCTTGGAAAGAGTATTTCGGCACAAAAATTACAAAAAAGACTCAATGAAATCACTTCCTAGGTATGCTCTTGGTTGGATGACACAACAAAGGTCTGTCAAGGAGGTTATCAAGCACAATGGTTAAGGATACCACCAAGGGAATGCTCCATTCCCCAGCATGGTCATCAATTTTTATATGGAATTTACGATTGTAGACAAAAGTATCTACCCTAGTTCAGTGGCTAACCTAGAATAACAAAGAGACGAGGAACACAATGCTTTTCCTTAAAGTAAATAGATGATGAAGTGAGGCCTGCCTGGAATCCTTCACAGACTTTGCTCCTTCTTTAGCTTGGAAGCTCCAATTCCAGCTCTGAATGCCAAAATTAGAACCTGCACATTTAGATAACACAAGCCAAGAAACTATGAGATCTATGCAGTATCATTCAAGTACCTCATTCAATAGATAAACATGGTATTGAAATATATGAAATAACAAAATCACATGTAGGAAAAAAATGAATTCTTTGCATTAATATAAATGGAAGGCGATTATAACCATAAGTGGCAGTTGATCTTGTAGAAGAGCTCATCCAAATTTTTGACTTATCCTTTCCTTGTCACAATATGCACCTCCAATGACCCTAAATGCATGAGATGATGACCACTCACTATAACTGCATAAGGGCATAATCACTCTCCAAAAGACAACCCCCAACCACATAGAAGGCTAGGAATATATAGAGAAGTAGGGTAAGTTGGGAGTTCTTATCCAATTACCAATCTATGGTATGAGATCCACCTTTGATGGAAGGGATAGGATCAAAGGATGAGTGGTGAAAACTCCAATGTAGGGAAGGATAGGATCCAAATGTTTTATCCAAGGTAAGTAATTGAAACAACTTCTGGAAACTCCTAGAATGGGAAGCTTTCAGAATCCTAATCATTCACCCGGATTTCTAGAACGAACATAGGTGTAAAGGGGAGCAACCTATTGGTGACCAACACAGGCCACACTAGACCAACCAATAGGTGAACACAACCCAGTAGACTTATAGGGAGTGTTGGTCCTCAAACTGGCTCAGATGAAGCAGTTTAGGGCTGAAACTCAGGGGTATGAAGGGAACATGCTTAGGGATTTTTGCAAGATGGTGACAAGGGGGAATAGGATGTTGATTGATCCAATTAGGAGGCTCAATGATTGAATGTGACAAAATGGCCTATAACACTAGTGAATAGTTAAGATTAACTCATAGTTTCTAACAATAATATGTCCTATTAGGTGAGGTAATTATAAAATTAATTTTAGACACATATTTTTTGACACTATTAGTCCAAATATTTTAAAAAATTTCTTTATATCTCTATAAATGGTTAATTTTAAATAATTCAAGAAAATTCCTAATTTATTATAAAATATATTTAATGATGGGAAGTGAGATAGCCATGTGTTTCAAATTGGTTTCACTTTCTTCTTTGCCTATCTATTTAACACATCTCCATTTCCACATGTCACCACATCTTCTATATCTTCCAACATTACTTTTCTCCACTTAGATATTTTTAGTAGCTATTAACTTTTTGGTCAAATTGTATTAGTGTATATTGTATTAGTGTATTTAGATATGGTGAAATTGTATTAATGTATTTGGATTTGAAATATTTATTTCCATGACTTAATATTTGAATGTAGTCTAAAGTAATGTTATGGGTGGAGAGGGAGATACAAAGGGAAGAGATTATATTATGTAACGTCATATGAGCTAATTCCATAGTTGGTTGACTCAATTTACCCAATTCCCATTAATTAAGTTTGACTGTCTATACGTGTTTCAAAATGAGTAGTTTAAGACACCATATTTTTTAGTCCATTGTGGTAGATCTATAAACTTTGAAAACCTATGCAAGTGCGAGGCATAGGAACATCGGTTTAGAGGGCCGCGTCCTAAGGAGACAATAGATCAGTGGGCCTATTTCAGGAAGCATAAGGTAAGATTTTCATTTATAGATTCAAATCCAATAAACGTGTCAATACTACAAAAGACGAGAGTGTTATGTGAAAGCAGTTCATTACCCAATTTGAGCTCGAGTAGATAATTACTCTTTAGATTAGGTAGTTTGAGCTCAAGCAGATCATAAATTGTTGATTTGGGACCAATACTAGCATCTTATTGATCCATTTACATAGGGAATCGTCAAAGCAGAGTTACGTACTATTGTTGGTAATCAAAGGCAACATTATAAAATCTAACTATATTAAAGATTTAACCTAGATGTTTAAGGTTAAATACTCCATAATGTTTTTAACAATTAAAATCATTAATATACTAATGAAAATAATTATATTTTATTACACTTAATAAAAAATATTATGAAAAACCTAACAATACTAAAGATTGGTGTGGTTCCGGTCAAATAATGTCTAATAATTTCAACAATTCAAATTATTGAGTATTACCTTAGTACAACCCAACTAACTCGGCATAATCAAGTGATTCATTACCGAGTTTGAACTCAAATAGATCTGGATCCTATGCCATAATTGGATGAATTATTGAGTATTACCTTAGTACAACCCAACTAACTAGGCATAATCAAGCGATTCATTACCGAGTTTGAACTCAAATAGATCTGGATCCTGTGCCATAATTGGATGATTCAATACCAAGACTAGCATCCTAAGTTGTAGATCTATTTACAGATAACCCTTAAAGCAAAGTTATTCTTATTACTGGTAATTAACGGGAATAATATGAAAAATCTAATAATATTAAATATTGGTGTGGTTTAGGTCAAATGCTCCATAATAATTTTGACAACTCGAATCAGTAATATATTAATAAATAAAAAATTATATTATATTACTAGTAATTGAAAGAAATAATATAGAAAATCCATCTATGTTAAAGAGTAATGTGGTTCACGTCAAATACTCATAATGATTTTAACTAACTCAAATCATTATAAAATATTACCTAGCTAATGAACTATGTGGAAGCAATTCATTAACAGTGTGAGATTGAGTACATATAAAGCATGTGCTATCACTCATTGATTGAGGACTAAAACTAGCATCCTAACTTGTATATTCATTTACAGGTAACCCTTAATATTCAATGCAAATTTAGGTCTTATTAGGTATATTACTATAACATCATGAAAAAACCAATTATATTAACGATTTGTTGCAATTTAGGTCAAATATTTTATATTGATCTTAACAATTCAAATCATTGATATATTAATAATATTAATAGTTGTGATGCAATATTGTTCTTGCCTCTACTTCTAATTAATTAATTATACCCGCTCAAATCTTTATGCACATTGAAATCTCTCCACAGACCTTTTCTATGCACAACCACCTCCGCACAACTTCCCCAAACAACTTCCTCCTTATACCTACCTCCACTCTCAATAATTTATTTTAGTGAGTTAGTGGCATTGAAAGTTGTTATTAATTAATGTGGGTAACAAATGCCATGGGGAAGAAGAATTCCTTGCGAAATATGCTCATTTCTAAATCCATATGTATCATGTCAGTGCACTGGTTGAAAGATGATGATAATGGTTACTGATTTTGACATAATATTTAGTCGTAATTCTTAGCACATAAACGATTAATTAATGTTGGGTATACGACCAAAGTCCCATATTGACTAGAGGTGGGGAGGATCATGGATATATAAGGATGGACAAATATCTCCATTGGTATGAGGCCTTTTGGGGTAAGTCCAAAAGCAAATCCATGAGTGCTTAGGCCCAAAGTGGACAATATCATACCATTGTGGAGATATGTGGTGTCCAGAGTCCTTACAAGTGGTATCAGAGCCATGCCCCGAAGTTAGCTAAGTGGATGAATCCTCGGAATACCGAACAAAGGTGGTGGGCCCCGGTAATATCACGATGGGATCCGTGGATGAGCTCGGTTAGACAGGAGGTGTGCTCCGGATTCTTCATGGACGTGTCCTGGTCCCAACACGGTGAAGAGGAGTTGAACTGGGATAGAGCAAGCTCTCGAGGCAGGTGGTGCTCCATGTAAGGCGTGTGCTTCCAACGCATTGGAGCGGAGAATCCTGGTTGGCAGAGAGTGGACGGATGGATAATCGTTTGACGGGAGGCTCGATGGTCCTTTGTTCGAGGGGAGGATTATTGGGTATACGACCAAAGTCCCACATTGACTAGAGGTGGGGAGGATCATGGATATATAAGGATGGACAAATATCTCCATTGGTATGAGGCCTTTTGGGGTAAGTCCAAAAGCAAATCCATGAGGGCTTAGGCCCAAAGTGGACAATATCATACCATTGTGGAGATATGTGGTGTCCAGAGTCCTTACAATTAATCGGTTCTTGGAATTGCATTTTCGCATCACCATTTCAAGCTTTTAATATCAATTTCAAGCTTTTAATATCAATTTCAAGCGACAATGGAATCAATGTCCATGTTTCAATATCCATTTTCATATAACATTGTTTGATTGGTCATAAAACAAAAAAACAAAATATGATGATTATATTGATTTGTTATAAAACAAAATATGTTATGCAAAGCTCCACACTAGTCTACTAATTTTTTTTTTAGTGAAATCAACTCCACACCTATAGGAACTAATCATATATGCTATACTATATTAGGAATACAATTCTGTCTTAGAAGGAACTTTATTTAGTTGCTATTTAATTAATGGTTGATGGTTGTTTCTCTGTATCATAATTATTCCATAAATACCGCCATTTAATACGAAAGACCATGGCGTTGGTCACTTTATGTTCACCTCCAAATTTGGAGTTACGTCGGACTGAAGGAATATTTTAGTTCAAAACAACTTACAATATGGTTGTTCTTCGTTATAAGCCACACACTAATTTAATTTCATCCAACGGAACAACGAAATATGCAATATTAACCATTCGATTATCACATCCTTTTATTTTATATGAAAAAGATGTTGCTCGATCACTACGTAGTTGTTTGATACTTGATACTTCCGCCATGAGACCACCATACAATGGTAGTAAGAGGTGAGGAGGAAAACTACCTGCTCCGGCCAAATAAATACTACTGCCGACAAAAGGATAGATAGATGTTAGGAGGAAGCAATGAGATACAGGGTGTGGGTTGTTTGAGACAATAACGGATTTGCAGTGGGCACTATTTTGCGTAGTAATGTTTTCAAATGTCTTGTTAATGTTTTTAGTTTTAAGTTTTACTTGTTTATAATGTTTTCAAATGTCTTGTTAATGTTTTTAGTTTTTACTTGTTTAATTTATAAGTGTCTATGTCCATGCTGTTTTTAATTATGTTTGGCAGAGGGTTTTTTTTGTTTAAATGTACGTCTAATTTTACAGAGTTAACGTGTGAAGATTCACTAATGTAAGTGATGAAGATCATATATGCTATCTTTTGAATAGGCCGTATTACTTTTTTTGAGGAAACTTATAGACACAACAAATAGATATATGTGTGAGAGGACAAATATGATAGACGATTGCTTAAATCACACCGATAAAAAATAATAATTAAACTTACCTCAAATATCACGAGGTAATACCATGTCGTGAGCCGGAACACTGAATTTGCTTTCTCCTCTCTCATAGGAAGAAATCGATTTTGGATGAGGAAACTAATTTTCACTAAGAATAATCCCATTGCAGCCACATGAATTCTAGGGTTCAAAATATTATTTGACATTCATTGAGGTAAAGTGGGATCCATTCTCATGACATTCGTTCAGGTAAATTGTGACGAATTCAACTATGTCATGAAAGATTGTTCTCAAAGCAATTTATGGGTAATGTGGTTGTGGTGAGCGGGTAGAGGACAAGTTCATAATAGGCCTGGAATATTTATTTGGGTATATATAGAGAGGTTAAGGATAAGCTGGCAAGGAAGATCTGGATATACAAGGTGATGAAGCAGTTCCGACTCTCAAGAATGTGGTTCACGGTTAAGTGGGGAGATTTAATCTTACAAATTTTATAGTCCAATCATGGACGGGACTATTTATACTTGACAACTGCTTCAAGCACTAAAAAAAGATAAAGCAATGAAGCACAAGGACAATATTATTTTCAAAGGTGATCTGGGTATACAAAACCATGAATGACAAGTCCTGGATTTCTGATTCTCTTGTCATGGGTCTCTCCCTGTTATTTTAACTGTCTCCATGGTATGAATTGGGCATGTACAGTCGGAGATTAAAAATGTATGCATGTGGTTATGAATGATTCGATATTGATTGCATGAGCAAATCCTTTCTCAAGATTAAATTGCGGCCTGTCGAGCCATTCATCAAAGACAATTCCTTTGAACCAAATGCATTGGCCAAATCTTCAACAAAGCAAGTAAATCACTAATCATTTCTATTCCACTTGTAGTTAAACCAAACCCTACAATCCATTCGTTCAATGGATCAGAGGGTCAATTTAGTTTAAAGATCGAAAGTTGATAACAGTTTCCATGGTATCAGTTGGCCGTGCACAGTCTGAGATTAAGAAATGTATGCATGTGGATGCTTCGATGTTGATAAGGTGAGAGAATCCATATCAAGATTAAAATATTGTATACTGAGTTATTTATCAATTACACTGCATGTGAACAACATGCATTAACCAAATTACCATGTGGTTAAACTAAATCCTACTGTTTATTTGTTCAAAAGATCAGAGGGTCACATATTTTAAATATCGAAATTTGATAATGAGCCAGAGAGGGACGAGTAAGTTTCACTAAATTGTTCAATGGGCAATGACAACACGCTTTCAATGGTTTCTACATAGTTCTTGACACCTGAAGAGACAACAAACATCCATTGTTAAAGTATGTTACGAACGAAGAGAACGATTTGGCATGACTAAACATAGTAACATGGTACGAACATGGTTTGAATGAAGAAAATTTGGCTTGGTTTCATGGCTTAAGGGATACATAAAGAACTGATATGAGGTTTCCTAAAGGGTTTGTAGTTGAGCACATTAACTTAATCTCCCCGTCTTAGACATATAAAAATCAATAGCGGGAGGATGAATTCTCACGCGAAAATATCAAAGATTGTGATCTGGTTCAGGTAAAATTGAAAACCCTAAGCATAGTAAAGTTTTAGTGCCATGTTCTTAGATGAACACTTTGATGAATTAAATAGTAGGCTAGTTAAAGTGGAAAGAACCAAAACGGAAGGAGAAGAACCTAGGAGGCTTGAAGAGATAATATTGATGGAAGAAATTGAAAGAAAATAAATACAAGATGAGAAATTTGACACAAAATAAATGCAAGATGAGAAATTAAGGTAGTAGCAAGAAGAGGAAAAGTGAGAAAGAAGTGAGGAAAAGCCAATAAGAAGAAAAGACATATTTATAGTTAGACCAGTAAAGGAAGACAACCAAAGTAGATTAGGGAATGTTGGAATTGAAGGATTTCTATGACAAGGAGAGTTGTAAAGAAAAAGAAAAAAGAAAAGTTGAAGAGGATAGGTTGAGACCAGAGGAAAAATTGAAGAAAAATGAAGAGAAAAATTGGACTTTTAGAGGATGAATTAAGAATGAAAGGAAAGTAGAGGACAAAAGGACAAGAAAATAGCAGCAAGAAGCTCAAAGAAAAGAAGAAGAATAAAAGAGCTAGATAGAAGAATAAGAGAAATGTGATAAAGAGGAGGATATGTTGTGGCTTGAAGTAGTCCACTATTTATTACAAACTAGTGGTGCATTAGGTGAGTTTTAGTCATACGTTATAATGCTACCAAATAGTGTGATTGATTTAACATGGGATGACGAAATTATAATGAAATCCAATAAGAAAGGGAAAGAACCCATTATTGAAGAAGTGTATATTTTGGCTAGTTTAAAGAATATACTTTCATGGGAAGATCGACTAATTCCAGATCCTATAGAAGAGGTTTCATATCTTTAGTCAATTGTCTATAACTAGCGCATGGAAACCATCTTTAATACAATTTAAAATAGTTAAAGAGTTGATGTAGATAGTTCCATCTTCTGCACCAATCAGGGATCATTCATAGATGTAAAAAAGGATATGCATAGTTATATCACATGGTAGAATTGATAAAACTAAGGTCTAGGAGGATGAAATAGAGAACATAAGTAGATATATTTCCACATTCAAGAACAAAGTGGAATATTATAAAGGAGAACAGGTTACAATGAGTAACTCCTTTGAAAATGTTCATAATCAATACAAATTCAATGAGAATATTAGGAAATATTTCATATAAAAACCATTAGAATTGCAAGAAGAAAGATTGAAAATGTCCACATTGTACAAAATAGTCTTGAACAAAACAAGAAATAGGTTGATGGAAAAGACCAAATTGGGATTATGAAGCAAATTTAGAAGAGCCAAGCTCATGGGGACCATGTATTTAGGATGTTAACCAGAGATGATTTGTCTTATATGGAGCAACCAATATGTTAATGGGGGTAAGCTAGCCACTTCATCTCACATACAATGCAAGGAGTGGTTAACATGCATATACATATGTGATATTGAGGGATCTTATTGAAGAGATCACATCAAGGAGGAGTCTTCCTCATTTCAACCTACTCAAAATTTTCCACCTAATTGAGGAGGTAATTGATGAGTTCAAAGAGATTGATACTAAGCATGAGTAACTATAGGCATATAGTCATTAAATTATTTTCCCCATTACTATAATTTAACTTTGCATTATAGTCCCAAGAATAAGGAACCATCATCTCATACCTTAGGAAGATGAGAAACAAGGTAGGAATAGTCTTCACTCCATTGGTGGAGTTAAACCTCAATACAAGATGAATTTCAAATGTAAGATAACCTAGTACAAATCAAAGGCATCTTTGCATAAAACAAACAGAAACTAATTCAATTCAATGTTTCAAATGATTTTACGAGATGAACATACCTAATCATTCAACAAACCAAAGACTCAATGACACTCACAAGTGACAAGAGATAATCAAACAAACTATAAACCCTAAAATTAACCGAATTTCACTCAAACACTTGAAAGTTCAAAGTAAGAATTTGCTAATAAAATGAGGTAATCAATGAAAACATCAACAAATCCAGTCATGCAGGACAAAACAAGACCTCAGGGGCTCAGACACACTAGTTTTTAACAAAGAAACCATAATTTTTATCAATATCAGAGATCAGCACAGTTGTTATGGCTAAATTGACATTTATCAAGGGATCAACACGTCTATTTTAATAAAAAACACATTGGAAGCATGAGTGTTAGAGTAGAAAGCACGTTGGGCAAGGAATAAGGCAAAAAATAAAAATAATTTCACAAACACTTCTAGACTGAGCACTCTAAAATGGCAACCATTGATTTTGCAAACCTATACAGACCCAAAATAATTAAGAACACGATGGTCAGTCAAACTGATCAAGAGATCATTTCAGAAAGGAGGATCAAAAGGCTATAGCCTCCCTAATGGAGTCACCATTCTTTTATGAAGGAAAATCCCCTTTGTGGATAGAGGCGATCCCTCTAGCCTAATGAGTGGGTCTAGCAACAAACTAAACAAACTAACATACACTTTCCTAGCTTATGTTCAACAAATGCAGAGAGAAGGAGACACATACCTCGCTCTGATGCTAATTGCTCGATCCTTGGAGATGACTAGGAATATTTCACTCCAGGCCTCACTCCTTACTTGTTCTTCATGTTCGAGTATCTGCAGGGAAGATCAAAGAGCTATGCAAGGTACAAGATCATATATGGCATACATCGTACATAAACTACTCAACAGATTAAGGAACATTAAGCTAATAACATAAACATTCAGATAATTATGGAAAGTGAACATCAAATGTATATATTAATAAGTTAAAAGGGAAGCATACAACCTATGCCTTGATGTTGGAGACCTCCTTTTGGTGGATTTCCAAGTCCAAGAAAAGACTCTTCAGGCACTCCTTCTCTAAGCTAGAATGGGTAGCATGTAAGCCTAATCTCAGCATAGGGATGCAACAACCATTGACCAACCATTTGGGGATGGAAGGGAGTGAATTTATAGGAAGGGAGAGGGAGTTAGGGATCCACAAGAGAGGGAGGAAGGTCCACATCTCAAGGGCAAATCCCATGATGATAAGATGAAGGGGTTCAAATGGGAGAGATCGACCATACCAACAACAACCAATATCCAACTCGTTGTTCTCGAAGGTTCTAGTGTACGAAGCTTCTCCTCTAGCTTGGGAAAACCCATCAAAAGAGGTTCAACGCTGGTTTTCCTATAAAAACCTGCACTAGAAGCACTAGTGTGTAACTGTGCAACTTTCCATCGGCACGTGCAGGCAGTGGAGAAAAATGCATTGATGCCAAAAATTAGATTTTTAGGCAACCTTCTTCAGAATGAATTTAGGGAAATTTTCCTTTGATTCTTTAGGGAGGCTTTTGTCTATATATCATGATGGATATTTTGCATAGTGGTCAATGCTTTGGCACTTTAGGATATGGAATGGGAAGTGAACAGAAGGTGTGGCAAAATACTGTGTAAAAACCATGTACAATCATGCTATACTAGATGGATTTTGACATACACAACAATACACACTATATCAAAACAATAATCTAATAAAGCATTTATATCTAGATACTACTATTTGTAAATGATATGACAACTATCGCACATTACAAATTATTTTCTTTTCCCTATTTAATTCATAATTAACAATTCAATAATATTTCACATGTCATTCTCTAAGGTTACTATACAAACATTGAGCTTGCAAACTCACAAACAACTCCGACATTAGTTGTATAAACAACAATGATGGTCCATCCCATGTCACAATCAAATTTGCATACAAGAAGCATCAAGTCATCCACATTCAATTTCCAGTGAAACTATGCAAAAAAACATGTCATATATATAACACCCTCTTACATCCTACTTAATTTATGTCTTCTCAACCCAAGTTTCCCCTTTTCATTCCTAAAGACGCCCTTGAAATCCAAATCTTTAGGATCTACCTACACTTTTTAAATGTTTACTCTTTAGTAAAAATCACAATTTTAGGTTCAAGACACAATTGTTTTTTTTCCTTTCTAAATTAACAGTCTAAGGTTCCATATAGTCCTCATTAACTCACTTTTGTATTATAGACCGTTCCTTGAATTTCCTATAATCTTTATTATTATTGACTCTCCTACATGAAAATCAATTATGAATGACTCATTTAGAAGATCTTCATTCCAAAAACAAATTAAAGATATCTTTTTACAAGCTTGTAATTAAGAACAACTCTCACAATTATGAAAAGATGATATCTATATTATTGAATCTATCTTGATAACTGCAAGTCAACTAGTTTTTCAACTATGAAATTATTCATGATTTCTATTCCCTAATTAATCAATACATTTGGTTTCATGTTTTATTCCTTACTATTAATGCATACATAGAAACAAGCTCTATGAAAATCAATATTTCTCAAACTATGAGGAATCATGCTTATTTCAAATAAGATTTAGACTATCAGAAGGGCATTTCTAGCCTAAATCTAACCCTTTTTTTTAAAGAAGAACTACCACTCTCTCATAAGGTTACAACATTTTGTAGTACAAAAAATTACTTATACCACTGTACAGCCAAGAAAAAATTACTAAATCCAAAATATCTTCCATTCCACATACAATGCAATCATCTAAATCATGCAACAACTCCATGTCATCAAAATGTTATCTCACCCTGCTTCAATTTCTCCCTCAAAAACTATCACAAGCACATATTCTTGTTAAACAATAACTCAAACAATATTTTCATTAATCACATAACTTATCCTTTAAGCTCAAGTAAAACAAATTTCCCACCATAGAAAAGGTTTATCTCTAAACATGTTATCCTCTTAACAAGTTAAAAGTTAATCAAATTTAAGGAAAGTTTTTCATCAAGTTCATAAACAGTATGAATTTTGACTTGGCCTCCTAGATAACAATAGTTTAGAGCAGTTTATGAGTTCAATCGTCATAATTTCCCTAAAAATATAGTTCAACCAATATGCAATTTATATAATCATTAAGAAGACTATTCTGGCTTTCTTAGACACAACAATATGAAATATTCTTTAAATATGCTAGACCTAATTTGTCTTAAGGCAATAGAAAAGATATTTAATCAACTTAAAACAATAATATTTTTCTAAATTTTCAAACATTTGAAAATCAATTTAATTCTACCTAAATCAAGCATATACAAATGAATTACAATATTAGAGGATGGATACCTAGTTCAGTTGTTCCAAATATTCTAAACAACCTATTGGTGTACACTATACCAATATTAGTTTCTTCATTTATAATAAAAACAAAATAATGGATTTAAATCTCAAGCAAATTCATGTTACGAAACTATATCCATTTAACTTTAAACATACGTAATCAATCCTCGTTAATCATGTCGATGAGATTCCACCAAAATAATTTGTCCATTCTAACTATAAGAATTACTTAGCTCATAGATATGTGTTAGTATGGATTCCACACCCATACATAACTTAAGGATAACATAACCTTCAAGTTTTCTTTAAAATGGCTTCCACAACCATTCACACACAAGTCACTTAAGTCTCCTCTTTATTAAGGAGGTTATACTAGAATGTTGGGTCCCTATAATACTAGTGATTACCCCATTACTATTGTAGTTATACCCCTTATTTATATTGTTGTGCCCCTATTACCCCCATATTGTTATTTCTGTGCCCCATAGAATCCCTCTATTGTTATTTTTGTGGCTTTATATTATTATTGTTAGGTCGGCTGGATTATATTGTGACTCCCTAGACTCCTATATATAGAAAGGAGGTTTTGTCATTTGTATCATCCAAGAATTGCTCATTTATGTAATGTAAAGGAGGTTGCCCCCTCGAAGAGGCTGAATTCTAAGGCGTGGATCTCTCTTTTCTATCTTTGTGTGAGCTGGTTTCATAACATTTGGTATCAGAGCTTTGGATTCTAGGGTTTCGCTGCTCCAAACAGGTCATCGTGGCATTTTCGCTATAACTTTTTTTCTGTGACATTTCAGAAGTCGCAAAAAAAACCCATTTGAGAATAATTGGCGCTGAACCTTGGGTCCAAATTTCAGAGCTTTTCTCGCGATATTTTCGGAGATATGATCTGAGGAAGTTGGTCTTTTTGCAGACTCCTGAATTACATTCAAAACAGGTGACCTGGGGAAAATCGTCATAACTCTCTCTCTGAGGATCGGATTGAAATTTCGTAAAAAGGTACAGAAAGAGGACAGACTGTAGTTTCTTGTGTGTGTGTTTCAGATTCAAAGGTTGAAACAGTGACTCGTGGCACGTCATACAAGTTCGCTCTACTGAACCAGTCTAAAAGCAAGTAACTGTGGGAGATTTCACATAACTCTTCCTTGGAGAATCCAATTTGGCTCAAACTTGTGGCATTGGAAAGAGGACGCAGAAGGCTACTACAGGTAGCAATGTCAGAATTGGAGGATCTGAAATTACAGAGATACATCGGATTCAATATCAGGCTTCTATAAAGTGAAAAAAGGTGTGTAGTTTTTTTTTAATTTTTGTGTAAGCTTGGTTTAACGGAATTCAAAGGGCATAGTAAAACTTTATTATCGGTAACTGATGCCCCGAGGAAAGAAAATGCAAACACCTAGTAAGGAACCTGAAAGCTCTAGCATGACTCATGAAGAAGAGGAAGAAATGCTACATGATATATCAAAATTACAAGAACAAGTGCAACAAATGTCACGCTCACAAAAGCTAACAGAAGCTAAGATAAGTGGCGTGGAATCTAAGGTAAATGGCGTGGAATCTAAGATAAAGGGAATGGAAGCTAAGATGGATGGCATGGAAGCTAAGATTGACGCTAAATTTGATGGCATGGATGATAAGATGGATGAATTGAAGAAGTTGCTACAAGAAAGGGTCACTAATGGTGAAAAGGTAGTAAAGGAAACTCATGATGAGAATAAAAGAAATGTTAATCATGATTCCATAGATTCTAATGTTGGATCGAAGACTCACCATGTTCCAAAAATCGATGTGAGGAAGTTTGATGGCAAGGATCCCGCCACATGGATATTACAGATGGAGCAATTCTTCGATCTCAATAATGTGCAAAACACACAAAAGGTACGTATGGCAACTTTATATTTGGAACCAAATCAGTTTGTATGGTATCAATGGCTTTGTTCTCGTAAACAATTTATCACTTGGGCAATTTTTACGGAAGAATTGATAGCACATTATGAGGATACAAAAAGCAACACTTTTTTTAGCCAATTGATAAGTCTCAAACAAAAGGGTTCAATAATGGAGCACATTGATGAGTTCCAAAAATTGAACATAAGGGTAAAAGATATTCCAGAGGAGCATAGGATTGATGTGTTCATAGGGTCTTTAAAGGATAATATCCAACATGATGTGCGCCTTTGGGAACCTGATTCATTAGAGAAGGCATTCAGGTTAGCAAGAAAAATGGAAAGCAAAATTATGGCAACTAGGAAGCATACCATTCACAACTATAAAGACGGAAGTGTTGTTGCCCATAGTCTTCCACAACCTACAAGGTTGACACCACAACAATTGGAAGAAAAAAGAGCAAAAGGGCTTTGTTACAATTGTGATAGAAAATACACAAAAGGTCATAAGTGTGCTGAGAAGAAATTATTCTACATAGATTGTGAAGAGGAAGAAGAAAAGGAGCAAGAAAGGTCAAAAGAAGAGGATATATTCCAGGAACAAAGCCTAGATGAAGAACAAATAAATCCGACCATATCTTGTAATGCATTGGCAGGAATTACCACTCCTCAAACCATCAAGATAGAAGGACAAATCAAGAAGAAAAAGGTAATAGTGTTGATTGATTCAGGAAGCACCCACAATTTTATTCATTGTAGGGTAGCAAAAGAATTGAATTGCTTCCTATATCCAGCACCAGAGTGTCAAGTGATGATTGCAAATGGAGGAACAATAAATTGTTCTGGAAAGTGCCATAATATCAAGCTATCCATGGGAGAATATGTATTGACTAGCCCAATGCTTTCCATTCCAATGGGAGGTGCTGATGTTGTACTAGGAGTCCAATGGCTACAATCCTTGGGTACAATAGCTTTTAATTTTCAAGAACTTTTCATGAAATTTTCTGTGGAAGGAAAGGAAGTTGAATTAAGGGGTATTGCAGGGAAACCAGGAAAGATAATCAGCTCTAATGGCATGACAAAGCTTCTAAAAAAGGAGCAAAGAGGTGTAATTGCACAATTATGTTCACTAGATGTTTCCACATTGGAATCATCTATTTCTCCAGATCTCCAAAAAGTCCTGGACAATCATTCCAAGGTATTTGAGACTCCCAAAGGTCTCCCACCTATGCGTGATCATGATCATGCTATTCATCTGATTCCAGGAAGTGTTCCTCCAAACATCAGGCCGTACAGATATCCCTATGTCCAAAAAAGTGAAATTGAACGTATGGTTGCAGAAATGCTAGAGGCTGGTATAATTCAACCGAGTCAAAGTTCTTTCTCAGCTCCAGTAGTATTGGTGCACAAGAAGGATGGATCATGGCGCATGTGTCCGGATTATAGGGAGCTCAACAAGCTCACTATTAAAGATAAGTTCCCCATTCCTGTTATTGATGAATTACTGGATGAATTGCATGGATCAATTTACTTCACCAAGTTGGATCTTCGTTCAGGATATCATCAAATCAGAATGAAGGTTGAAGACATTCCGAAAACGGCATTTAGAACTCATGAGGGTCATTATGAATTTTTGGTCATGCCTTTTGGCCTTACCAATGCACCTTCAACATTTCAAGGTTTGATGAATTCAATTTTCAAACCATTCCTTAGAAAATTTGTGTTAGTATTTTTTGATGATATACTAATCTACAGCAAGTCTTGGAAGGATCATGTTGAACATGTTGACAGGGTGCTACAACTATTGGAGGAGAAACAATTATATGCAAAAAGATCCAAATGTTTCTTTGGAGTCCAGGAGGTGGAATATTTGGGTCATATTGTATCTCATGAAGGAGTTAAGGTAGACCCTAGCAAAATTAAAGCCATTAAGGAATGGAAAATCCCCACATCCATAAAGCATCTGCGAGGATTTCTTGGGTTGACAGGGTATTATCGCAAGTTTGTTAAGAATTATGGGAGAATAGCAGCACCTCTAACAACATTATTGAAGAAAGATTCATTTTCATGGACTCCGGAAGCAACAAAGGCCTTTGAACATCTTAAAGAGGCAATGTGCCAAGCACCGGTCTTAGCTACACCGGACTTCACAAAAACCTTTATTGTGGAATGTGATGCTTCAGGAAATGGAATTGGTGCTGTTCTAATGCAAGATGAAAGACCCATTGCTTTTGAAAGTCGTCCAATCAAGGGAAAGTTTTTAAGCAAAGCTATTTATGAGAAGGAAATGTTGGCAATACTCCATGCACTTAAGAAATGGCGACCCTACCTAATGGGAAGACACTTCAAGGTAAAAACGGATCATGATAGCCTTAAATACTTTTTAGAACAAAGATTATCCTCTGAAGAGCAACAAAAGTGGGTCACAAAGATGTTGGGTTATGACTTTGAAATCATCTACAAAAAAGGGAAGCAAAATGTTGTGGCAGATGCACTCTCAAGAAAGGATGAGGATGTGGAAGCATTGTTGTGTGCCATTTCTATTATCCAACCAGATTGGATAAACGAAGCAAGGGAGGAATGGAAGAATGACGAAGAAGTGTGGGCACTTATTCGAAAGTTACAACAAGATTCCAGTACTTCTGATACATTTAGCTGGCAAAATGATTCGTTATGGTACAAAGATCGCTTATACCTCTGTAAGAATTCCCAGCTAAAACAAAAGATTCTTATGGAATTGCACACTTCTCCCTTAGGAGGGCACTCAGGATTTTTAAAAACTTACCACAGGGTTAAGAAGGAATTTTTTTGGGATGGCCTTAAATCAGATATTCAAAAGTTTGTGGCGGAATGTTTGGTTTGCCAGCAAAATAAAGTTGAAACAATTAAGACACCGGGTCTATTACAACCTTTATCCATTCCAAGCCAACGTTGGGAGGAGGTTTCAATGGATTTTATCACAGGTTTACCCAAGTCTGAGGGAAAGAGTGTCATCATGGTGGTAGTTGACAGACTTACCAAGTATGCACACTTTTGTGCATTATCACATCCATTTAAAGCCAGTACAGTTTCTACTGCATTTATGGAAACAGTTCAAAAGCTACATGGAAACCCAAAGATTATTGTAAGTGACAGAGATCCCATTTTCACTGGAAATTTTTGGACAGAATTATTTTCTTGTCTTGGTACTCAGTTAGCTCATAGCTCATCTTATCATCCTCAATCTGATGGGCAAACTGAGATAGTAAACAAATGTTTGGAAGGATATCTTCGTTGCTTTGTATCTGATAAACAGACACAATGGGTCAAATGGTTGCCTCTGGCTGAATGGTGGTATAACACTTCCTTCCATACAGCAACAAAAATGACCCCATTTATGGCACTTTATGGGTATCAACCACCATCCATCACATCATATTTAAGAGAAAATTCTAAGGTTCAGGCAGTGGAACATCACATCGAACATCAACAACAAGTCCTCCAACTCTTAAAGGATAACCTAGTGTTGGCACAAAATAGAATGAAACAACAGGCAGATCAACATCGCAGTGAAAGAAGTTTTGATGTAGGTGATTGGGTATTCCTACGGCTACAACCATATAAGCAAATGTCCCTAAAGCAAGCTAAGAAGGATAATAAATTATCACCAAAGTATTATGGTTCGTACAAGGTGTTGCAAAAGATTGGTACTATGGCATACAAATTGGAGCTTCCTGCAGCTTCTCGATTGCACCCAGTTTTCCATGTTTCATGTTTAAAGAAGGTTATAGGTGACAAGCTCCCAATTCAAACAATATTGCCAGAACTTGACGAGGAAGGAAAAATTATATTGGAACCGGAAGCAGTCACAGAAACAAGAACTCGACAGCTACGAAATCGATCAATTTCAGAGTATCTTATCAAGTGGAAGAACTTATCCGCTGAAGATTCCACATGGGAGGATGAGAATTTTATGCAGAAGTATCCAGAACTACTCAAGCGTTGAGGACAACACTTTTTTGAAGGAGAGGGGCATGTTGGGTCCCTATAATACTAGTGATTACCCCATTACTATTGTAGTTATACCCCTTATTTATATTGTTGTGCCCCTATTACCCCCATATTGTTATTTCTGTGCCCCATAGAATCCCTCTATTGTTATTTTTGTGGCTTTATATTATTATTGTTAGGTCGGCTGGATTATATTGTGACTCCCTAGACTCCTATATATAGAAAGGAGGTTTTGTCATTTGTATCATCCAAGAATTGCTCATTTATGTAATGTAAAGGAGGTTGCCCCCTCGAAGAGGCTGAATTCTAAGGCGTGGATCTCTCTTTTCTATCTTTGTGTGAGCTGGTTTCATAACATAGAACCTAGTATTTGAGTAATTTAAAGTTATTTAATGCAAAATATCAACCCAAAATACACAAATTACCAACTACAAAAAATAATGTCAAATAAATCATAGGAATTCCATTCTTACTAATTAAGAATGTATTCCCAAACCATATTTTAACACACCAATTTAATGCACATGCATTACTTTTGAATCTACATTCACAGTGAAAGGTGACATCCTTCAAGGTAACTTTTGTTAAGTTTCCATTAGTGTAGATAATAAAGAGTCAAAATTAGCATGATGAATTGAATCATCACGTTAATTGAATCTCAGCCTTACACTTTTTATGCATTCCCAAAGTATACACACCAAAGTCATCATACTATAGTCCAAATTAAGACAATATTTTTCTTGGTAGATATAATTTCAACTAGAAACGATGGCTACTAATCCCATATCACATTGATAATGATGCATTAAACATATACGAAACCATGCATGAACTCCATGTTAGGGTCCAACCCTAACCGCTTTATTTATGTAATAAACCCAATAGGGTCGAGTCATTGTCATAGTTAGTTAAAGAGTCAATAAAGCCCATATTAATAATTGTTAGTGGTTAATCCACATTTAAGAAAGGGACAACAGTTAGTTGCAAACGAGCCATAATTAATAAATAAATGTTGGAATTTCTAAGTCTAACCTGTTAGAAACCCTCCATGCACTTTAATTATTTATTCCTACCTACTTGTTCTGTTAATTAGCAAGTTATTTACCATGTAAATACTGAAAATAAATAAAAGTGCATGCTCTACACATTACAGAACATCAACTGAAAGAAACAAAAACAAGCACACAAATGAAACCATTATTTTTGGACCAATGTCCCCAAAAATCCCAATGTGGGAAAACCAGAGAAGCTATCTGAGGGTTTTATTATTAAGCATCTCTTTTCTGAGTACACTGGGTGCCCAACTGGCTAACCCAATAGAGATAAAACGTTTGGCAGCAATACCACTCTTCAGAAATAGGTATTCGAAAAGCCGCTCCACTAAATACCTCTCAAGCACATTCTGAGCCCAGCGTCAGCCCTTCTGGCCTCTACATCAACCTGAAACCATATTCGCTAGCCTACTGCGGCTTTGCACAGCCTTTCTAGCTATCTACGTCACTCCTGCAGCCTCTGCATGGATGACGCAGGCCCCTTCTAGCTCTGCACGGTCTCTGTTGATTATGCATGGCTCCCTCTGGCTTTGTGTCTACCTCTCTCTACTTTTGTGTTGGTCTCTCACCATTGTCCTTGCCTGTATTCCTCATACTCACTGCCCCTTCCTGCAACTGATCACTAATTTTATCTCTCTTAGAAAACCCCACTCTAGAGAATAGAATGACTGATCACTCTAGTGTGCCCTCCATGTGACCCTCAAACCTCCTCTTATACTTTTCTCGTTGACATATCAATGATCGAGATTAAGTCCCTAATCAATGGCTAATATTAGATCTGGCTTGATCCATGCCTTTTGGACCATTCTAACACAGTTTTATATTAATCCACATTAATATTTTAATTTCCCTAAGTTTAGACTTAGGAACTCCCCTAAAAATATTAATTATTTTAATATTTCTGAAATTGTTTAGAATCTACCAAAACCCTTTCTAGGTATTGGATATCTCATGTGCCCAAAACTCTCCACCAAATTTTGTGGCTACAACACATCTGATGCTACCCCAAATCAACACTCCCTCTTAGCGAGAACTTTGCTCTAACAATACTTCTCACTGAGTATCACCCTGATCATCTAGCATCAATCCCTATGCTAATGATAGGCTTGCTACCCATCATCCTCTGCAATGTTGCATCTTGTACTCCTTCCCATGGCTTTTCCACTGCCACAACTGCATTTGTACGATAACTCCCTCTGCATCCATGCTGTTGTTCATGGCTCTACCACTGCCACTGTTGCATCTACACTACATCTCCTCTCACCATGATGCATCGTGCTACCCACTCCTACACTGCAGCTCAGTTACTGAGAAGTAAGCAACTGATCTCCCAAATCTGACCTCTCTATTGGGCTAGAGACACTTGCTGATGCTGAAGCTCCCTATGTCGCTGACAAGTGCTCCCTCTCTAACCTTTGCATTGCTGCAAAAACTCCTTGTATCTCACACCGTTGCACACCACTTTGTGCCATCCTTCACTGGTGCAACACTTTAGTGCCTCTCGCACTACTGCAACCTGTTAGCCTCACGTTTTCCTAGGAATTCTACATTGTAGCTCTCTCTGCCACTTCATCCACATCCATCTCTACCCACATCCACTCGTCCTGCTACTCCTCTTTGAGGCTCTCGTAGCATGGTCTAATCCAAGAGGTCGGGTAGCTCAAGTATCCTACCCCTCATGGCCTATATTCCGTCTGACTACAGCTCGATGTCTCCCTACTTCTTCTGAAGTGGCACATGAGCACTCATGGCACATAGAACAGTCAGGATCTTGGCCTTTCAGATGACAAAGTTGGATGCCTCATCCAACCTTTCTTGATCCGTCAACCCCTTGATGGCCATCACTCTTCTCTTCTTGTCAACTCGACTGAGTCTCTCTATTTCCCTCTTGGAAGTTCTCTGATCGACTCCTGTTGAGTCTACTTCTTGCCTGGAAGTTCTCTGTTCGACTCCTGCTGAGTCTCTCTACTTTCCATATGGAAGTTCTCGGTTCGACTCCGACTGAGTCTCTCTACTTCCGATTTGAAAGTACTCTTATAGACTCTCTATGAGTCCTGATTTCCCTCTTGGAAATGCTTCTACCAACATCAATCTTCCCCTCTCCAATCATGTGTGCAACAACAACACTAATCTGGATTTCTTGGCTAGAAATCTACCTCAGAAGCAACTCCCTCTACCTTTTCCTTGCCTTGTTAGGTACTATTCTGACCATAGTACCCCACCAGCTCCACTCTGCAGCTTACCTACAGCATCCTAAACCCAAACAAACTAAAGTTTAGAGCTCCTAGGCTTTGCACATTCCTAGCACCAACAATTTAGCTTCCTCAACCAACTACGTCAGCCCTCCTGGCCTCCGCGTGGCTCTGCCTGAGCCTATCTTACCCTCCCTCAACCTCTGCCCTGCCTCTTCCTGGCCCAATATTGATGATATAGGCAGTGCGTCACCCCTTCCTTGCTACTACTCTACTAGGAACAGCTTCTGTCACTCAGGACAATTGTTTTCTTCACCCATTAGAAAACCTCCATGCACTTTATTGATTTATTCCTACCTACTTATTCTGTTAATTAACAAGTTATTTACCATGTAAATACTGAAAATAAATACAAGTGCATGCTCAACACATTACAGATCACCAAATGAAAGAAATAGAACAAGCACACAAATGACACCAATATTTTGGACTAATGTCCCCGAAAAAACCCAATGCGGGAAAACTAGTGCAACTATCTGAGGGTTTTATTATTAAGCAACTCTTTTTTGAGTACACTAGGTGCCCAGCTGGCAAACCTAAGAGAGATAAAAAATCTGGTAGCAATACCTCTCTTCAGAAAAAGGTACTCAAAAAGCTTGCTCCACAAAATCCCTCTCCAGCACAATCTGAAGCCCAGGCATCAACCTTTCTGGCCTCTGCATCAGCCTACTGAGCTGCACAGCCTCTCTAGCTCTCTACATCACTAATACAGCCTCTGAATCACTCCTACAGCCTCTGCGTCACTCTTGCAGCCTCTGTGTGGATGACACAAGCCCCTTCTAGCTTTGTGTAGTCTCTGTTGCCTTTGCGTGGCTCCCATGTTATGCAAAGGACCACTAGTCATTATGCTCTTGAAGGTCATTTATCTATAAATAGTCACAGTTATAAGGGAAAGATCATCGAGTCTTATTTTATAATCGAGTGAAGAGGCAAGTTAACATTGCTTTTATCTGTGAATAATAAAATACTTGTTGTTTTTCTCATTTTATTCTGTGATCTAGTTTGTATTTCTTCACACATTTTGTATTCTAGAATTACTTGTAGGTCAAGAGCATAACAAGTGGTATCAGAGCGCTTTCTAGGGCCGAGGTACCTTCATTTTTGTAGAATTTTTTTAGGCTAGAGACGTGTTCTAGCGCCTTTAAACCACAGGATCTGTCATTGAGGGCATAAAATTGCGGATTTGGGGAGGCATGCACACAGGAAATACAAGAGGTGGTCACGCTTGTTGGACTCCTTTGTAACCCTTGTGGGTACCTCTTCGAGTAGTAGCACACTAGACAGAACTGCACATTGAATGCACTTCCACATACCCTCTGGGTATATTGAAAGCCCCCTAGGCTCACCTCCCTAGGACACTTACAAGAGACATAGCCCATAAGATTCAGGATGATGAGCTGATTGCAGTGGTAACATTCACTAGTCACCCTCATTTTTCAGGTGGTCCTAGGTTTTTTCGGAGTGACTTCAAGTGAGCGAGATTTATGTATGGTTGAAACCGGAGCTCATGTCATGGCCAATGAGAAGATCGAGTGCCTTGAATCAAGGTTGGATTTGTTTAAGGAACAACTGGATGACATTTCAAAATATCTTAAACTAGTCTAAGATCATGGCAGTGTATCATCAGGAGTAGCATATTATTGATGAAAACCTCGAAGGAGATTCTAGCCATCATATTCACTTCCATGAAAATCACCAACATTCCCTCCCTTGATCACCCAAGCTGGACATGTATAAATTTGATGGCTCTAATTTGGCAGTATGGGTAGCACAAATGGAACAATATTTCACCCTGAATGATATCTGTGATGATCAAACTAAACTACGTGTGGTAGCCCTTTACCTAGACCAAGAAAGATGGAAATGGTGGTAGTTGCATGTGAAATGTTATCTCGGGAACATAATGTGGTAGGTTTTCTCAAAATCCCTTTGTGACCACTATGACTAAAAATCTAATTTTTTGGGTCATCTCACTAAGCTCCAACAGACATTCATAGTAAAAGACTACATTGTAGTCATTGAGACATTGATCTTCAAAATGGAATGTCTAGGAGATGAATTCTACTTGGAGTGTTTCATGAGTGGTCTCAAAGAAGCCATCCAAGCACATGTCTAGATGCACCACCCACCTACATGGATAGATGCTTGCAAAAAGGATGTTGAGGTAGAACTTTCCTTAGTTGCGCAGTCTACTCATCCAAATTTCATAGCCAAGGGACATTCCACCTAGGCTCGGGGCCCTACCCAAACACTTAAGGTTCAAAAGGTGTTTCCAGTAGAAATGGACGAAAGAAGAAAACAAGGATTGTGCTACTACTATGATAATAAATACTCCCTGGGGCATAAATTCAAGGAATCAAAATTCTTTCAAATTGATGTTACTGCTCACATCTCATCTGAGGAAGCCCCACCCCTTGGGGGGCCAGAGGACGAAGTTTATGAAACCCAACAGGATGATGACCTCATAGCTATGTCAAATGAACCATTTATCATGCTACATGCTTTGGTGGGAATTTCTACCCCCCAAACTCTCAAAATCATAGGCTTTCTTAACATCACCCTATAGTAGTATTGATTGATAGTGGCAGCACTCATAAATTTATCCATAAGCGAGTCATTGAAATCGTTCATTGTTTTGTAAGGGAAGTATCTAATTTACAAGTCCTTATTTTTGATGGGGGGACAATGAATGTGAAGGTCGCTACGAAAATATTAAACTTTAGATGGGAGACTACCACCTAAAGACCCACATGTTGGTGATTAACATGGGTGGTTGTGACATTGTCTTGGGTGTTGAATGGCTTTGCACACTAGGCCTTATCACATTGGATTTCTAGGAGTTATATATGATATTTAAGTAGAATGACCACATTCATATGCTTTTTGGACTCTAGGCAGGTGATCCTTATATCATTAGCTCGCATTGAATGGAAAAGTTGTTGAAAAAGGGTCATCTTGGACTCATCGCCAAGTTTAATACCATCCAAGCCATAGAATCCACTACTCCTCATATTCATCGTGAGATGCAATAGGTCTTAAGCCGCCACCAACAAGTATTTCACAAACCTAAAGAGCTTCCACCCTCTAGAGGGGAACATGATCATAGCATCACTTTGGTCCCAGGGGCCCAACCGCCTAATGTGTGCCCACATCAATATCCCTTCACCCCAAATGAATGAAACTGAAAAAATCATCAAGGAACTCCTTGAAGCAGGGGTTATTCATCCTAGCATCAGTCCTTATTATCACCTGTTAGGTCCCTATAAAACTAGTGATTCCCCCATTACTATTGTCATTTTATCCCTTATTTTTATTATTGTGCCCCTATTGTCCCTATATTGTTATTAGTGTGCCTCATAGAAATCCACTATTGTTATTGTTGTGCCCTTATGTTAGTACTATTATGTCGGCTTGATTATTTTGTGACCCATTAGACTCCTATATATAGAAGGGAGGTTTAGTCATTTGTATCATCCAAGAATTGTTCATTTGTGTAATGTGAAGGAGGTTGTCCCCTCAAAGAGGTTGAATTCTAAGGTGTTGATCTATCTTTTCTATCTTTTTGTGAGCTGGTTTCCTAATATTTGGTAACAGAGCTTTGGATTCTAGGGTTTCGCTGCTCCAAATAGGTCATCATGGAATTTTCGTTATAACATTTTTTCTACGACATTTCAGAATCTAAACAAAAAACTTTTTTGGTCCAAAAGATTCTGAACTTTGGGTCCGAATTTCATAGCTTGTCTCACTATATTTTCGAACATATGATCTGAGGAAGTTAGGGTTTTTGCAGACTCCCGGATTACATTCCAAAAAAGTGACCTAGAGAAAATTATCATATATTTTGTTCTGAGCATCAGATTGAAATTTTGTCAGAATTTTCAAAAAGAGGACAACTTGTAGTTTTTGGTATATCCGTTTTAGGTACTAAGGTCTAAATAGTGACACGTGAAACTTTGTACAAGTTAGCTCTACTGAACTAGTCTATAATTAGGACAATGTGGAAGACTTGGCATAACTCTTCCTTGGAGAATCCAATTTTGATCAGACTTGGGGGATTAGAAAGAGGACTCAAAGGGCTACTGCAAGATGAGATTTCAGATATTCAAGATCCCCAATTACAGAGGTACAACATATTCAATATCAAGCTCTCACAAAGTGAAAAAAAGGTGTGTAACTTTTTTTAAATTTTGCATAAGATTGGTTTGAAAAATTAATTTGAAGGAATTCAAAGGGAATAGTGAAGAATTATTAGCATTAATTGATGCTCCGAAGAAAGAAAATGGAAACACATAGTAAGAAACCTAAAATATCTAGCATGACTCGTGAGGAAGAGGAAGAAATGCAACATGATATATCAAAATTACAAGACAAAGTACAACAAATTTCACTCTCACAAAAATTAACTAAAGCCAAGATGAATGGCATGGAAACTAATATGAATGACATGCAAGTTAATATGGATGGCATAATTGCTAAGATGAATGGAATGGATGCTAAGATGGAAGAATTGAAGATAAATTTGAATAAGTTGCTACAAGAAATGCTTACTAATGGTGAAAGGGTAGTAAAGGAAACTCAATATGAGAACAAAAGAAATGTTAATCATGATATCATAGACTCTAATGTTGGAATGAAGACCCAACATGTTCCAAAAAATGATATGAGGAAGTTTGATGGCAAGGATCCCAAAACATGGATACTACAGATGGAGCAATTTTTCGATCTCCATAATGTGCAAAACACACAAAAGGTACGTATTGCAACTTTATATTTGGAACCAAAAAAGTTTTATGGTATCGATGGATTTGCTCTCGTAAAAAAATTGTCACTTAGACAATTTCTATGGAAACGATAGCACATTATGAAGATACAAAAAGCAACACCTTTTTTAGTCAATTGATAAATCTCAAACAAAAGGGTTAAATGATGGAGCACATTGAGGACTTCCAAAAATTGAACATAAGGGTAAAAGATATTCCAGGGGAGCATAGGATTTATGTGTCCATAGGGGCTTAAAAGGATAATATCCAACATGAGGTTCACCTTTGGGAACCTAATTCATTAGAGAATGCATTCAGGTTAGCAAGAAAAATGGAAAGCAAAATTATGGCAACTAGGAAGCCTACCGCTCACAACTATAAAGATGGAATTTTTTTTCCCCTAGCCTTCCACAACCTATAAGGTTGACACCACAACAATTGGAAGAAAAAGAGCAAAATGGATTTCTTACAGTTGTAATAGAAAATACACTAAATGTCATAAGTGTGCTGAGAAGAAATTATTCTACATAGATTGTGAAGATAAGGAGGAAAAGGAACAAGAAATGTCAAAAGAAAATGATATACTATAGGAACAAACCCTATATAAGGAATAAATGAATCCAACCATATCTTGTAATGCATTGGCTGGAATTACCACTCCTGAAACTATCAAGATAGAAGGAAATATCAAGAAGAAAAAAGGTAATAGTGTTGATTGATTTGGGAAGTACCAATAATTTTATTCATTGTAAGATATCCAATGAATTGAATTGCTTCCTATATACAACACTAGAGTATCAAGTGATGGTTGCAAGTGGAAGAACCATAAATTTCTCTGGAAAGTGCAATAATATGAAGCTATCCATGGGAGAATATGTATTAAATAGCCCAATTCTTTCCATTCCAATGGGTGGTGCTAATGTCATACTAGGACTCCAATGGCTACAATCCTTGGGTACAATAGATTTTAATTTTTAAGAACTTTTCATGAAATTTTGTGCAGAAGGAAAGGAAGTTGGATTAAGGGGTATTACATGGAAACCAGGAAAGATAATCAACTCTAACGACATGAAAAAGCTTCTAAATAAGGAACAACGCGACATAATTGCACAATTATGTTCACTAGAGGTTTCCACATCGAAATCATCTATTTCTCCAGGTCTCCAAAAAGTATTGGACAATCATTCCAAGGTATTTGAGACTCCCAAAGTCCTCCCACCTATTTGTGATCATGATCATGATATTCATTTGATTCCAAGAAGTGTTCCTCCAAACATCAGGTCATACAGATATCCATATGCCCAAAAGAGTGAAATTGAACAGATGGTTGCAGAAATGCTATTGGCTGGTATAATTCAACCTAATCAAAGTTCATTCTCTGCTCGAGTAGTATTGGTGCAAAATAAGGATGGATCATGGCACATGTGTCCGAATTATAGGGAGCTCAACAAGCTCACTATTAAAGATAAATTTCCCATTCCTGTCGTTAATGAATTATTGGATGAAGTACATGGATCAATTTACTTCACCAAATTGGATATTCGTTTAGGATATCATCAAATCATAATGAAGACTGAAGACATTCTGAAAACAACATTCAGAACTCATGAGGGTCATTATGAATTTTTGGTCATGCCTTTTTGCCTTACCAATGCACCTTCTACATTTCAAGGTTTGATTAATTCCATTTTCAAAACATTCCTTAGAAATTTTTTGTTAATATTTTTTGATGATATACTAATCTACAGCAAGTGTTGGAAGGCTCATGTTGAACATGTTGACAAGGTGTTAAAATTATTGAAGGAGAAACAAAAGCTCCAAATGTTTCTTTGGAGTACAAGAGCTGGAATATCTAGGTCATATTATATCTCATGAAGGTGTTAACGTAGACCCTAGCAAAAGTAAAACCATTAAGGAATGGAAAATCCCCACATCCATAAAGCATCTGCGAGGATTTCTCGAGTTGTATTGCAAGTTTTTTAAGAATTACGAGAGAATAGCAGAACCTCTAATAACATTATTTAAGAAAGATGCATTTTCATGGACTCCAGAAGCAACAAAGGCCTTTGAATATCTTAAAGAGGCAATGTGCCAAGCACCGATCTTAGCTATGTGAACTTCAAAAAAACCTTTATTGTGGAAGGTGATGATTCAGGAAATGGAATTGGTGTTGTTTTAATGCAAGATGAAAGACCCATTGCTTTTGAAATTCGTCCAATAAAAGGAAAGTATTTACACAAAGCTATTTATGAGAAGGAAATGTTGGAAATACTACATGCACTTAAGAAATGGTGACCCTACCTAATGGGAAGACACTTCAAGGTAAAAGCGGATCATGATATTCTTAAATACTTTTAGAAAAAAGATTATCCTCTAAAGTGCAACAAAAATCGATCACAAAGATGTTGGGTTATGACTTTGAAATCATCTACAAAAAAGGAAAGAAAAATGATGTGGCAGATGCACTCTTAAGAAAGGATGAGGATGTGGAAGCATTGTTGTGCGCCATTTCTATTATCCAACTAGATTGGATAAATGAAGCAAGGGATGAATGGAAGAAGGATGAAGAAGTGTGGGCACTCATTCAAAAGTTACAAAAATATCCCAGCTCATAGGATACATTTAGCTAGAAAAATGATTCGTTATGGTACAAACATCACTTATACCTATGTAAGAATTCCCAACTCAAACAAAATATTCTTATGGAATTGCACACTTCTCCCTTAGGAGGGCACTTAGGATTTTTAAAAACTTACCATAGGATTAAGAAGGAATTTTTTTGGGACGGCCTTAAATGGGATATTCAAAATTTTGTGGCAGAATTTTTGGTTTACCAACAAAATAAAGTTGAAAAAATTAATACCCTAGGTCTATTAGAACCTTTATCCATTCCAAGCCAACATTGGGAGGAGGATTCAATGGATTTTATCACAGGTTCACCCAAGTATGAAGGAAAGAGTGTCATCATGGTCGTAGTTGATAGAATTACCAAGTACGCACACTTTTGTGCATTATCGCATCGATTTAAAGCCAGTACAGTTTCTAATGCATTTATGGAAACAATTCAAAAGCTACATGGAAACCCAAATATTATTGTAAGCGACAGAGATCCCATTTTCAATGGAAATTTTTGGACAAAATTATTTTCTTGTCTCGGTACTCAGTTAGCTCATATCTCATCTTATCATCCTTAATATGATGGGAAAACTGAGATAGTAAACAAAATTTTGGAAGGATAACTGTGTTGTTTTGTATCTGATAAACAAACACAATGGGTCAAATGGTTGCCTCTGGCTAAATGGTGGTATAACACTTCCTTCCATATTACAGCAAAAATGACCCCATTCATGGAACTTTATGGATATCATCCACCATCCATCACATCATATTTAAGAGAAAATTCTAAGGTTCAAGCAGTGGAACATCACATCGAGCATCAACAACAAGTTCTCCAACTCATAAAGGAAAACCTCACGTTGGCACAGAATAGAATGAAACAACAAGCATATCAACATCGCAATGAAAGAATTTTTGATGTAGGTGACTAGGTATTCCTACGACTACAGCAATATAAACAAATGTCCCTCAAGCAAGCTAAGAAGGATAATCAATTATCACCAAAGTATTATGGTCCGTACAAGGTGTTGCAAAAGATTGGTACTATGGCATACAAATTAGATCTCCCTTCAGCTTCCCAAGTGCACCCAATTTTCCATGTTTCATGTTTAAAGAAGGTTATAGGTGCCAAGCTCCAAGTTCAAACAATATAGCCAGAACTTGATGAGGAAGGAAAAATCATATTGGAACCGGAAGCAGTCACAAAAGCAAGAACTTGACAGCTACGAAATCGATCAATTTTGGAGTATCTCATCAAGTGGAAGAACTTATCCGTTGAATATTCCACATGAGAGGATTATAATTTTATACAGAAGAATCCATAGCTACTCAAGCATTTAGGACAACGCTTCTTAGAAGGAGAGGGGCATGTTAGGTCCCCATAATACTAGTGATTCCCCAATTAATATTGTCATTGTATCCCTTATTGTTATTATTGTGCCCCTATTATCCCCATATTGTTATTAGTGTGCCCCATAGAAACCCACTATTGTTATTTTTGTGCCCTTATGTTATTACTATTAGGTTAGCTTGATTATATTGTGACCCCTTAGACTCCCATATATAGAAGGGAGGTTTAGTCATTTGTATTATCCAAGAATTGTTCATTTGTGTAATGTAAAGGATGTTTCCCCCTTAAAGAGGCTAAATTCTAAGGTGTTGATCTATCTTTTCTATCTTTTTTGTGAGCTGGTTTACTAACATCACCAGTGGTCATGTTGCTAAGGAAATATGGGGAATGGTGCATGTGTCTGAACTTTCGAGCCCTTAACAAGCTCATTATCAAAAACAAATTCCCTATTCCAGTTGTTAATGATCTGCTTGATGAACTACATGGTGATAAATTCTTTACGAATCCATATCTTCGGTCTAGCTATCACCAAATACACATGAAAGAAGTAGAAATTCCCAAGACTATTTCCAAACTCATGAAGGCCTTTATGAATCCTTGGTCATTCTATTTGGTCTCTGTAACACCCCATCTACTTTTCAAAGCCTCATGAATCACTCGCTGAAACCATATCTCCGAATTTTTTTCCTTGTTTTATTTGATGACATTCTCATCTATAGGATAACCTGGGAAAAACATCATCATCGTGTACACCTAATCTTGAAACTACTCCAAAATCACAAATTATTTTTCAAATTTTCCAATTTTTTTTTTCTGTGGAAGAAGTCGATTATTTCGAATGCATTTTGGGTCGTCAAGGTGTGAGGATTGATCCCAAAAAGATACAGGTAATGCAAGACTGGCCCCAACCAAAAACCTTGAAGAGCTTGAGGGGATTCTTGTGTCTCACTGGCTACTATCACAAATTTGTTTGCAATTATGGTCACATTTCTAGACCCCTCACTAACCTTCTCAATAAAAATTCATTCCTCTATACTGATGCAACACAACAAGAATTTGTGGCTCTCAAATAGGCCATGCATTCCACTACAGTATTGGCACTACCCAACTTCACCAAATATTTTGTGATTGAATGTGATGCTTCAGGTACTAGTATTAGTGTTGTCTTAATGCACAAAGGTTGACCCTTAGCTTTCACCAACCAACAACTAAGTGGGAAACATCTGGGAAAATCTACCTATGAGAAAGAGATGATGGTCATCTTACATGTAGTAGATACCCGGTAACCATACTTATTAGGGCGGCATTTCCAAATCTGCACAAACCATCAAAGTCTCAAATATTTTTTGGAGCAACATTTATCATCGCCACAACAAAATAAATGGTTGGCCAAAATGTTGGGATATGATTATGAGATATTTACAATAAAGGGCGTGACAATGTAGTAGCAGATGCTTTATCGTGCCAATTTGAGGATGAAAGCACCCTGTTATCAATCTCTCTTCCCATACCAGATTGGATTGAAGAAACCCACAAGGAATGGTTTTCACACCCCTCTCTCTCCCAACTATTTAATAACTTGAGAGCGGATCCTAATTCCTTAGTTGGATAGTCTTGGAAGGATGAGATTCATCGCTACAAGAATTGAGTAGTTATATCACCGACATCCACCATCAAAACTTGCATTCTGGTAGAGTTGCACAAATCTCCCACTACAGGGCATGTATGCTTTCAAAAGACTTATGCTCGCATTCATTGTTCTTTCTTTTGGATAGGCATGAAAAATGAAATTTTTACTTTTTTAGCTAAATGTGATGTGTTTCAATGCCATAAAGGAGAAACAGTCAAGTTACCAAGAACCTTATAACCATTTCCAATCCCTGCCTCTAGCTAGATGGATGTTTCTATGAATTTCATTACTGGTCTCCCAAAGTTAGGCAAAAAATCCTTCATCATTGTGGTTATGGATAGACTTTCTAAGTATGCTCATTTTTGTGCTCTACCCCACCTATTTACCCCCACTTTGGTGGCTCAAGCTTTCATGGACCAGATCTTCAAACTGCATGGCATGCCAAATTCCATTGTGTCTGATCATGACTCGACTTTCACCAACACATTTTGGCAAGAACTTTTCAAGCTACAAGGCACCCAACTCTGACTAAGTACTTCCTACCATCCCCAAACTGGTGGTCAAACTAAAGTAGTCAAAAAATGTTTGGAGACACACCTAAGGTGCTTCACTTCAGAAAAGTACCATCAATGGGTATAGTGGCTACCTTTAGTTGAATGGTGGTATAATACTAACTATCATGAAGCCACCAAGATGACTCCATATGAAGCAATGTATGGCCAACTCCCACCTTCACCTATTTCTTATATCCCTGGATGCTCTAAGGAGCAAGAAGTTAATCAACTCTTATAGAACCATGTTGCCATGCTAGCTCTTCTCAAACATAATATCCATCAAGCTCAGAACCAAATGAAGCAACATGCAGACCAACATCGTTCAGAGTGAACATTTCAATAATTGGATTAGGTATTATTATGGTTGCAACCATATAAGAAAACTTCGCTCAAATAAAAGGGTTTCCAGAAATTAGCTCCGAAATTCTATGGCCTTATCAAATACTTCATTTCATTGGAGCAGTAGCCTACAAGATGGCCTTGCCACCAACTTCAAAAATCCATTGAGTGTTCCATGTATCATGCCTTAAGAAAATTGTGGGGAACAATTGCATAATTCAAAGTAGTCTACTCGAATTGGATGAGGAAGGTTCACTCTAGCTCTAACTTGACCAGGTCCTTGATACTCATGAAAGACATTTTCACATCTGCACAATCAAGGAAGTCCTCATCAAGTGGTAAGACACCTCTCTAGAAGATGCGACCTGGGAACCAACCACTATTCTTTAGCAGTTTCCGCAGCTTCAGCCTTCAGGACAATGCTACTTTTGATGGGGGAGGGCATGTTAGGGTCCAACCCTAACCCATTTATTTATGTAATAAATCCAATAGGGTCGAGACATAGTCATAGTTATTTAAAGAGTCAACAAAGCCCGTATTAATAATTGTAAGTGGTTAACCCATGTTATGCAAAGGACCACTAATCGTTAGGTTCTTGAAGGTCATTTAGCTATAAATAGTCATAGTTAGAAGGGAAATATCATCAAGTCTTATTTGTAATCGAGCTCTTCCCTGCTGGAGCTTTCCCCCTTGAAGAGGTAAGTAAGCATTGCTTTTACCTCTGAATAATAAAATGCTTGTTGTTTTTCTCATTTTATTCTATGTTATGAGTTGTATTTCTTCGCATATTCGGTATTTTGGAGTTACTCGCAGGTAAAGAGCATAACACTCCATATATCTTAGTAACCCATTGACAATCAATCCATTCACATGTTTGGGTTTAACCCCAATTTCTCAAGCACATCCTTTCCAAACATGCCTTTAAGTCATTTAACATATTTCTAGTGATTTGTCTTAAAAAAATATATAAATGAATATAAGAAAGCATTATTTTTCTTTCATGAGTTACTAAATGAAATAATAATAATAATATTAATGTTCTTTATGCAACCAATATGCTTTCAATTCAGCATACACAAAAGTTCAACATTCATGCAAAATCAACATTCATACATCATCAACCTATAAGCAGGCATGTTGGCCCATTAGGCCCTAGTGTTATAATTTTCTTTGATACCATATGTAAGGTCCCATCTTAACAGCCATAAATAATATAGGGAAGTAAAGGTCACATTGAACACTAATGCTCATTTGTTTTTCATAATATGACTTATTTATCATGTAATCATGTTCCTTCATTTGTTTGATATAAGAATATAATATAAGATGTCATGAATAATGTTTCCATAAAACCAATTCCGAAACACATTTCTCCTAAAGTTTAAAAGAAACATGTTCTCTTTTCATACTTATATGTGAGCTCTAAGTAATACTCGAAACAAATTCCACCATGTTTCTATGTGTGAACATTAAGCTTAATCAATCTATTTGATCCCTTAGATTATTCTAAATAGGTTCCACTTATTGACTCTTGACATCATAACAACAAAATTATGCCACAAGAACCTAAAATATCTTGCTTATATTACAAAAATCATGTATAACGATATGAGTATTAACCTACCTATAACAAGGTAACTGAAGGAGGACTATGCATCTCTTCATCAAAAAATATAATAAATATGATATTATTATGAAATGAAAGAATGGAACCAAAAAATATATTGACCCAACAACATTTCCAAATTCATCAACTAAAAATTCTCAATCCCAATTGTTAAGGAAAAACAATTATTTGCAAAATGACCTTGCTTCTATCATGAGATTTGTATAATAAATATTGCAACAAGAACAACTACTGTTACAAATTCAAAGACATATTATTCTTCAAAAAGTGTCAAGTAAAACAATAAATATGCCAAAAATGGGCATAAATAGTTGTTTTATATAGTCATTCAAACATAATCCTTCACCCATGAATACATGCAACTTGGGAAACTTATTATGCTCACTTGCGGAAGTAATTAAATCCTACAAAATTGTTACTCTAAAATTGTTTCTAGCAACAACCCCCCTTTCTTTCATGATAGCTTTAGATGATAAAATTAACAACTGTCATACTAACATATTCTCGATTTTCACTTCAACAACTTTATTAAATTCATTTTCACATTCATACAAAAATTTGTAGACATAGGAAGCTACATCCATTGAATAATCTATTCATAAATTTATAATACATAAAAGCTAAATTCATTCAGAAATTTACTCTAATAATTGATGTACGTAAAAACTACAGCCACTGAAACCTTTTGGCAAACAATTTGCAAGCATGTAATCTACATCCATTGAGGCATTTCTTCAAACACTTGGCAGCCATAATCTCTTAAGGAAAATTTTTACAACAATTAACTAATATTTTTCCTCAACTTATTTGACTCATAAATTCATAAATTGAACTTCAAATGTTGACATATTAAAACAAGAACCTTTAGCAAAAACTCGACAATAGGTAAATGCAATTGGCACCAAAAATCTACAAAATCACTCATATTTATGATATAGGTTCTAGAAAGTGGCTTTTTGGAATCAAATTAGGAGTTACAGGACATAATGATATGGATAACCCCTTGTGTTGTCTTGAGCTATTATGAAACAACTCGCAGATGCACATATTTAAAATAGAAAGGACGTAGCCCTGGAATCGCATTTCTAGATTTTGTCAAACATTTGGAATGAAAAATTCGTATACAACTCTACATGAAGAAAGACAACCCAAAATAATGTTAGTATGAGTTTTTCACTGAGTTTTTAATACCTATATTTAATTAAATATTGTATGACCTAAAATTATACTTCCCTTGACATTATTTGACAAGCTTATTGTAGCCACTATTACAATTTTACAAACACATGGAAACAATGAATAACAGAATTTATTCCAAAAACTTACAAACAATAAACTACGACCATTGAGGAATTTACTCAAAAATTTAGTGTGCGGTCTTTTATACAAATGTAAGTTTCAATTAACGACCCAATTAATAGTAAGAAACAACATGTAATAGCTCACTAAAAGGCACAATTAAATGCTATGAAATATAGAATATTGGCTTCAAAAAATAGATATGACCAACTATGGACAAAATTTCATTATAAGAAGAATTTGAAACCCTTGGCAACACATTCTTTTTTAAATTCCCTGCATGTAAATTCTCATACATAGCTTCTATGAAACTGTTAACTCATTGTTGGCTAACTAAAAAATAAATATCTAAATATTTCATAAATATTCATAATTTTGTAATAACTTAAAGTATCAATTTCCAATAAATTTTAAATTTCCACAACACTTTAAAATTATTAAGAAACCAAAATTTCAAGAACATTTATATATATACCTGATAATGCATGTATATAACTCCAAAAAGATGAGAATATTCTCCATATCCAATGCGTTTACCAACATATTATGAACCGTTAGATTTTCCACCCAACCATATCCAAGGATAACTTCTCCACCTCAAATCCTCGGGATGTAAGAGCTCGGAAGTAGTACCAAAATATAGCAGTAGAGAGATATACAAGGCAAGTTGAGGAATATAAGCATCACTTCCTCTCAATATAACTCATAATCAACTCCACCAAGTAGAGATACTTAATAATTTAGATAGGAATTTCATATTAATTTCAACAACATTTGGCTACTCCCAAAGTCTCCCCCTCTCATAGTCCTCTTCAAGTCTCTCCAACTCATTATATTATAATGCACCTCTCTCCCCCAATTGAAAGGGCGTGAGATACATAAATAGGAGGATACAAAAATTATTGTCATAAAGGAGGAGAAATATGCAGGCCTTGCGGAACAATAACATACTCCATTTAGAGGAGTGTAACATATGCATTAAAGAGATCATAAGAAGAATATTTTTTGACATTCCTTTAATGCATGTAAGAAGAATATGCCATGTCTTTGATGAGTGCATAGGAGAGTGTAATGTATCATTAAGAGAGAGAGAGTTACATAGTCATGAGAGTCATCAAGGAGAGAGGTATGAAGTGATTGAGGTGATGAAGGTGACTTGTAATTCCTTTTCATAATAATATCATAGTATCATAAAGGATAATAATAATAATAATAATTAGGTCAAGATTGAACTATTAGGATTGATTAATGATAAGTTAATTAATTTTCCTTTAATAGACTTGGTTACCAATTTATGCAAGATGATTTACTATTTTTAGAAAGTCATACTTGGGATGCTAGACATGAGTTTATGTTTTAAGAATGTCACTCCAAAATTTTCAAAAATGATATTTTTATTAAGAAAATTCATCCCTCAACCACCTATGAGTGGTATTTTTCTTCCATAGAATAGGGATTATGAATCCCGATTACATGAATATATGTGCATTAGTAGATTGAGGACTCAACACCCTAATCTAATTGAAGGATCCAAGATTCCACATCTTGATCTGTTAAATATTCAGGACTCCATGCCCTAATCCTTTTATTATAGATACAAGACTTTATGTCTTTACCTTTCATGGATTTAGGACTTCACACCATAATTTCCATGGCTTCTCATCTACTCTTTTTTGAAACTCCATGCTTCACCTTCAGGTATTGATTGTGAGCTCATACACATATGATGGTTTTTTGGTAAGTTCTTGTTCCAATACCAAGAATTGTGCATGATTTCTAAAATCATTTTGGTTTTGAAGAAATGACTTCCACATTCATTTATAATTTGAACATCCTTTTTTGCAAATAACAACATCTCATGCCACATCATGCTCAGTAAAATATTAAGCATACATAATCATATAAATCATCTATCATGACTTCTACATGACTTCCATATTCATTTATAATATGAGCATCCTTTTTTGCAAATAATAAAGTCCCCTGCCACATCATACTTAGTACAATATTAAGCATATATAACCATACAAATCATGTATCATCCATAAATCATAATTAACCATATGTTCCACATAACCATGGTCATCCTTGGATCCATGTGTCTCAAACCTAGATCACCATCCATTTCATACACCTATGTCTGAACTAAGATACAAAAAAATAACATCAATAATATACACTTAACCGAAATCAATATTTATCATAAGCACATAGAAACAATGTGAACCAAACCAGGTCTATAGCATACAATCATATAAATAATTGTGACATGCATAATGTTTATATTAGTTCATCAAAATCACCCTCTCCATCTGTCATCAAATCTATCTCACCAAGAAGGGACACTACATAGAGCATTAATGAACACAGAAGCAGCAGCATCTTTAAATCCATTAAATTTATTGAATACCTTAAAGGCCACCAAATTATTAAGGACTCTATGATAATTGTGAAGAGACTTTTAGAAGAAGAATTGAACACTATTAGAGTTCTATTAGGGGATGACTTTGACAATCTAGTCGAATTTCTAGAAGCTCAAGTAAAGAAATGGATAGTTATATTCATCAATGGTAATAATGAAAAAATGTCTAACATTACACAAATACAATCAAATTCAAAATAAATAGAAGATGAAATATTAGTTTGAGAATGAAGTAAGATACAACTATCCTGGCTATGAAAGAATACATTGAAGAGTGGCTCAAGAAATCCTTAAATGAAGTCATCAATCCAAAAAAAACTACCTTAGTAGTTAGGATAACACACTACCAAGGAAATTATTCTATTTAACTTCTTCTTCAAATTTTTCATGAACAAAGGGTTCATCCCACCTATAATCCTTCTGCAATTTTATGAATTTTTATTTTCTTTTAAAGCAATTTCCTACTCTCTTCTTAGTCTTTGATTAATCCTACTTTACTGAATTGTTTCATGATTTCTAAAGCAAATAAATGATTGTATTCCTCTTATCCATATTGGATTTTTATATTGTTTATCATCCCTGTCGATTCTTTCATAATGGAAAGAGCAGAGGAATAACTTCTCAAGGCCATTTTTACTAGCAAGGACCAGTTTGGTAAATTGGGATCTAAAAAATTATGGCACCATTTTGAGGAATGAAATGAATTCTTTTGGGGTAAAATTTTTTTCTTTGTCACCACACCTTTGCTCCTATTCGACATAAAGATACCTTTCGAATGGCACAATAATCGCATCAATCAGAGTCTATATGTGAAAGTTATGCCACTCAAAAGTTGACCTTCCTGTTTTCAGCACCATAATTTGAGATGATGCCATGTTAGCACACATTATTTATGGAAAAGGGGCTAGCCACATTATTATGATGAATAATCCTATAGAAGAGTCTATATTGTAACTATGGTCAATGGTTGAGGTAGTCAAACCTAACCATTGGTGGGCTATTGGGTTGTGTTATAACTACGCCACTAGGATGATAAAAGGCTCTATTCTTTCAAGTGCATTTGTTCCATTGTTGAGAAAAAATAGAAAACATGGATACAAGATATAGCATATAGAGAGGGTTTGTTTATTGTAGCATCTCGTAGGCCACATGCCATACTCCTTTGTACTAGCAGACATTTTCTATTTAAAGAAAGAGATAAGAGTGACCTCACCTTCTTGCTAGATTTTTCTCCCAAAATAGTTTCCCAGGTCATATTCTATGTCAAATGTGTGTGTGAGGTTTTATTTAATTTTTCTCTATTTTTTTCATAATTTTAATTTGCATGAATATGTTATTAATAATAATCTACAAATTTATAAATATAAAGAAAAGTAAAACTATAATCATGTAGATATTGGATTTTGAAGTATAATTCTATCAGATATGTTGTGACAAATCATCCAGTAGAATATGCAAGGAAGTTTGCAAATCATATTGGAACTAGAAAAAGTTTCTTTGGCTATAGTGTGGATATTTGCAGGGGATCTATACTGGCTAGATCAAAATTCATAAATCCCTAATCATGGCCTACGGATGTGTGAATAATCCTCATGATCCTACATAGGATGGTTTTTAGTGGCTGGAAAAATAAGTCATAGATATAAATCGTATTGCAAATCTCCTCTGACGTCCCTAACCAATAAGATTGAATTATTCAGTGAATATGGGGGTTATAATGTGTAGGATAAATTAGAATGGGAATCAAGAGATCGAGAAGAAATGGAGAGTGAACCAAAGAAGGAACGCGAAAAAAGATAAACCTGGTTCGAGTGTTATGAATGAATCACAACCATTGTTTAAAATGGAAGAAAAGGTCATTATCAAGACAAGTCACGAAAATATCAGTGCTCTAAAGCTAAATCACTAGTTGGTTACAACAATTGGAAGTGTATTTTAGTGTCCATCAAGTTGAGGAAGAACAAAATATTTGATTTGCACAACTAAAATTAGAGGGCCATGCCCTAACTTGGTGGGAAATCCACATAGAGACCTTGAGGGGTGAGGGAGAACCTCAAATGACTAAGTGGTAGGAATTAAAAATGCTTATTAATTCACAGTTTTACCTTATTAGCTATGTAGAGGAATAGTGGATCTGGTGGCACAACTTCAAGAAAAAGTCAAAGAAAAGTGTTCAAGAGTGTACCAAAAAGTTCAGAAAGATGGTCATAATGTCAGGTATCTCCCCAAAGAACCTAGATGTACTCCTCAAGTATTTGGGGGGTCTACACTGCCATATTCTAGAGAAAGTGATGTTTTTCACATATAAATTGGTAGAGAAGGCTTTTATACAGTTACAATAGTTGAATAAGATAAGCCTCAAGAAAGTGCAATCAGGTGGATTGAAGAAAAAGGAGAAACAAGATGCTTCTAGGGAGGGGAAGGAGAAGTCATAAAGGGGAAAATATAAAAATATGGCATCCATCGCACATTAGTGCAATGATCTCAGTAACCATTATAACAACTGCAACATTGACAACCATACAAAGGAGAAGTGTTGGAAGTTGCATCTAGAGCTTAACCCAAAGTAATAAAAGAATGGAAATAACAAGAAGAATATCATGGACAATGATTTGAGAAACTACGTAGAAATTATTTTTGACGTGGATGAGAATATCATATGCCAACAAATCTAAGTAGCCTTTAGCAACAGAAAGAGAGAAATGAACGAACTCTTCCATATAAAGAGATAGGTTAAGAAGACTAAGATTGATGCTCTTTTTGACTCAGCACCATAGGAGAATCTCATTGTACGGAGCTAGTCAAGAAAAAGGGATTAGAAATTTGTCATCATCCATGCCCATATCCACTAGGATGGGTAAATAAGGATGCAGAGCTAAAGGTAATAAAATAATGTAAAACTAGATTTTCCATGAGTGTTGATTTTATTGATGAAGTAGAACTAGATGTGCTTCCCATTTATGTATGTGGAGTCATGTTTAGGAGACCTTAAATGTACATGTGAGATGTAATATTCTTGTAGAGATCTAATTAGCATCGGCTCATCAAGGATGGAAAACTGTTAACCATCAATGCACACAAAATAAAGTCAAAAAAAATTCCAGTAAGTGGCAATGAAGCCAAAAAATTGATCAGTTCTAGCAAAAAATATGTCTTTTTATTTTTAAGAGAAAACCAATATGTAGAAGAGTTAGTAAGAGGCAAGGCATCCTTGGAAGGGTGTACTAAGAAATAGAAATAACTGGAAGAGTTTCTATATGCATAAAAGATGTGTTTTTATAGCCTAAAGGGTTACAACCTAAGAGGGAAGTGAAGCATGAGATCCATCTATTGCCAAAATCGCCATCGGCAAACATTAGGTTGTAAAATCAATCTATTATATAAACAAGTGAGGTGAAGAAATTGTTGCAACATCTACTAGAATAGTGTGTAATTTGATAGAGTACATCACCACGTGGGTCACCCATCATCACTTAAGAAAAGAACGAAGAGACTTGGCGAATGTGTATAGTTTACAAGGCATCGAAAAAATCACACTCAAGAATAGGTACCCCCTTTGTAGGTTAGATGATCTTCTAGATCAGTTGTAACAAGAAAAATACTTCACCAAGTTCGACTTAAATCCTAGATATCAATAGGTTCAAGTCAAAGAGTAATATATGTGGAAGACCACCTTCAAAACTAAACAAGGTTTGTATGAATGGTTAATAATGTCATTTGGATTATGTAATGCACCAGCTACATTTATAATATTAATGAATGATGTTTTGTGCCACTTTATAGGTTAATTTGTTATTGTCTATTTGGATGATATACTGGTATACGATGCTAACTGGGAGGAGCACATATCAAATCTAACGAAGGTGTTGGAGACATTAAAGAAGCACCAAGTTATAGAAAATCTCAGGAAGTGTGAGTTTGCATAGTATTCCTTGGTGTAATGGTGGTATGCAATAGATATAGGAGAGTTGAAGATAGATCCTACTAAGATGGAGGCCATTATGAAATGGTCGATGCCTACTAATTTTTTTGAAGTTAGATTTTTCATTAGGGAAGCACAGTAGTTGAGGAAATTCATAGCCCCATTTTTAGTGGTAGTAGCAATGCTCCATGCCCTAAGAGAAAGTGGAAAGAGTTTCTAGCGGGGAAAGGGCCAGTAGAGAGTTTTCAAGGAGCTAAAGAAGAGGATCAATCAATCACAAATTATGGAATTACCAAATTTGTAGCAAGCCTTTGAAGTGGAGACATGACAACAATCTTGATGCAAGGATGAAAGCTTGTATGCTATCATTATGAAGTATTTTAGGGGAAGTTCTCAACCACCCTACCTACGAAAAGGATATTTATGCCCAGACACAAGTTGTGAAGAAGTGGAAGTACTATTTGATGGGAAAGGAAACAATAATCCACATGGATCACCAACCGCTATAGTACTAATAGGCCTAGAGTAAGTTATAGAAGAGAAAACATTGACAGTGGATGGAGTTTCTACAAAAAATTCATTTGGTGATCAAGTACAAAAAGGGGAGCACAAACAAGATGGCCAAAATGCTCTCAAGGCCACCCACATCAAAAATCACATATTTTGGGATTCTATTGCACATGTATCCATTAACCCAATGATGCATACAAATAGGCATATTAAGAGGGTGATGAATTCAAGGAGTTGTTTCAGTAGTTGCAAAGTCAGAGTCATGTCCACAATGGCGATAGCATCATCGACTACCATCTCCAAGATGTGTTACACTACAGGTTGGAGAAGATGTGAATTCATAAAGGTAAACAATTGCAACTAATTAGAGAGTCTAACACCTCCAAGGTTATAGGGTACTTCACTGTAGGGAAGACTATGGCTAAATTGTGGAGATATGTGTATTTGCCTAGGATGCAAGAGCAAGTAGCTAGGTTCATAAGAGGTTGCATGCTTTGTTGTATCATTAATACTAACAATAGGAATAGGGTATTTATCATGCCTTACCTATACCCACTCATCCTCAAAAAATAATTTCCAAGGAATTTGTGGGAGTTTTACCAACAACGAAGAAGGGCCATGACTACCTATTCATGGCAGTTGACAGCTTCAACAAGATGTGTGTTTTCATGTCCTATAAGAAAAACATCAGTGGCAAAAAAGTACCAAACTTTGTTCTTTGGATAGGTCTCGGTGCACTTTTGGAAATCAAGGAGCATCTATTCTGACAAAGAGAATATTTCTCAGTGCATTATGGACCATATTGTGTGAGAATATGGACACAATGTTAAAGAGATCTATAACATTCCATTTAGAGAGATATAGGTAGACAAAAGTAGTCAACGAGAATTTAGTGCATCTTCTAAGGGGATATAGCCAGAATGATCGAAAGGGATAAAAACATTTTACATATAAAACATCTTTACAGTAGAGTACTACAGACTTCCATAGGAAGGTCCCCATTTTAATCTTGTTTTGTATATTTTCCGCCTTCAACTTTTGGACATTGAATATGGGAAGAAAGAAGGAGTGAGGGAAGATATTAGAGGAGACACCTTGAGGGCTAAAAAAATTATAGAGTAGATGAGGAAGATCCATATATATGTACATAAGGAATTGTATAAGTCATACGAGAAATATAAGGCCAGGCATAATCAACATAGAACAGAGAAATCATTCAAGGTGGGAGACAGAGTATTGCTATAGTTGAAAAAGGAGAGGTTACTAGGGTCCTTGTAAGAAAATCAGGGCTCTAAGGTGTGGTCCCTTCAATATATTGTAAAACGTCAGTGGTAATGCATATCAACTCAGTTTACCACTTCATATACATGTTTACTAAGTTGTCAATGTAGAGAACCTGAAACTCTATGAGCCTTTCATGCCAGATCAAGAAGAGTAATAATTCCCACCATTTTTAGAGGATTTGGCACTCAATGTTTAGGTAGAGTTGACAGTAGATATAATTTTCTAGAACATCTTGAGAGCTACGAGAAAAGGGCGACATGACCTTTGGAATATTGGGTTAAAAGGATAACTTCCACGCAAAGGTAAATGGTACAACAGAGAGATGGTGGAGGAAAATTTTCCTTGCCTCATTTAATAGAATCTTTTTGGGACCAAAAGAATCCTAGAATAGGGAGTTGTGATCTAGATTGGATCATTATATTTTTTTCATCCATATCAATGCTTTCAAATTGGAAATAGTGGAGGATATATCTCTTAGGACCTTTTTTACCTGTGCGACCCATTTTGGAAAATTGGGGTCTGAAACCTTTTAGGAGCATTTTGAGGCATCAAAAAACTTTTTTTGGGGGGTAAAGCTTTGCCACTTTAGTGTTGCGCCATTTTATCTGATTCTACAAATAGAGACCTTTGCAACAACGCAAGAATCATGTCAATTGGAATCAATATGTGAATGTTATGCCACTCAAAAGTTGACCCTCTTATTTTCACTCGCATCATTTGAAGGGATATGACATCAAGCCCCATTATTAATGAAAAATGAGTTAGTCATAGTGTTATGATTAAGAAAACCCTAGAAGAGTATATATCTAAACTCTAGTTAAGATTTGAGGTAATCAAACCTAATAACTAGTAGATTATCACGTTGTGTTATAACCAGGTCGCTAGGAGGAAAAGGGGATTGCATTATTTCGAGTGAATTTGTTCAATATATGAGAAAAAATAGCTAAGAGGGAAAGGATGTGGAGGAGACAAAGAGGATTTCTGCATTTTAGTAGCTCGCAAGCCACAAGCCATACTTCTTTGTACTCACAAACATTTTGTATTCAAAGAAAGAGAGAAAAGTGTCCTCACCTTATAGCTAGGGTTTTCTCCTGAAAGGGTTTCTCAGGTCATATCTTATGTCAAATGTTTTCATGAGATTTTATTTCATTAATCTTAAGTTTTTACATAATTTTAGTTCACATGCATACACTATTAATTGGAATATATGGATCTATAAATCTAAAGAGAAACAAATTTGTAATAGTGTAGATATTGGATATTTAAGTATAATTTTATCATATATGTTCTGAAAAAATATCGAGTGGAATATCCATGGTATTTTATCGATCGTATTTGTATAAGAGCAAGTTTCTTTAGGTATATTGTGGAGATTTTCATGGGATCTACATCGGTTGAAACAATAGTTGTAAAAACCCAATGATGGTCAATGAATCAATGAATAACCCTCATAACCCTAAAGAGGAGAGGTTTTCATGACTGGAGGAAATTTGTGGATATAAATCATAATGTAAATCACCTCATGATGGCCCTGAGTAATAATATTTGAATATTAGGAGAATATGGATGTTCTAATGCAGAGGAAAAAAAATAAGGGGGATAAGGAGATCAAGAAGAAGCAAAGAACCAACTAGGGAAACAATTTCGAAAATATCAACCTAGATTAAGTGTTGTGGATAAATCATAGCCCATGTTTAAAATGGAATCAAAGGTATATATCAATTCGTACCATAGAAATATTAATTCTCTAAAGCTAAATCGATGGTTGTAGCAACTACATGTGTATTTCAATTTCCATCAAATTGAGGAAGAAAAAAATATTTTATTTTTGTAGCTGAAATTAGAGGACCATGCCCTAACTTGGTGCTAAAGCCACATGAAGACCCTGAGGTTGAAGGAAGAGCCTCTAGTTACTAAGTGGGAGACTTCAAAACCCTCATTAATTCATTGTTTTACTATATTGGGTATGTAGAGCACCATTGGATCCAGTGGCATTACTTCATGAAAAGAGGTCAGTCCAAAGCATGTAAGAGTATACCATAGAGTTCAAAAAGATGGCCATAATGTGGGATATCTCAAAAAATAACCTAGATGTATTTCTTAGGTATCTAGGGGGTCTACACCACCATTTTCAAGGGCAAGTTATGTTGTTCAAGTGAAAACTGGTGGACGAGACTTTTGTATAGGCATAGTATCTGGAGAACATAGGCCTAAAGAAAGCATAATAAAGTGGATCAAAGAAGAAGGAACAAGAAGATGCCTCTAAGTAAGGGAAGAAGAAGGAAAAATGGGGGAAGGATAAAAATATGGAAACCACAACACATTAGTGCAAAGATCATAGAAACCACTGCAACAATGATGATCATAAATAGGATAAACGTTGGAAGTTGAATCCAGAGCTTAACCCGAAGAACCAAAAGAAAGACAATAAGAAGAAGAATCTCATGGAAAGTGATTCAAGGAAACATTTTGAAAGAATCTCAAACTTGGATTAGAATATCGTTGTATGTCAGTGTAGAAGGAGGTGAATCTAAGTAGCCTTGAACAACTAGAAGAGAAATGAATGGCCAAACTCTTCCATATAAAGATACAGGAAAAGAAGAATAATATTGATGATCTATTTGAATGAAGATCACAGGTGAACCTCATTATTGTAGAGCTAGTCAAGAAATTGGGATTTGAATTTCATGATAATTTGTGCCCATATCCACTAGGATGGGTAAATAAGGATACAGAGTTGAAGGTAACAAAATAGAGCATAGTTTCCTTCAATGTTCATTTGATTGATGAAGTAGAAATAGATGTGCTTCCACTTGATGTATGAGGAGTCGTGTTTGGGATTCCCTATATGTATGTGTGAGATGCAATATTCATATAGAGATCCAATTAGTATCGTCTTTCCAAGGATGAAAAATTATCCACCAACAATGCACATAAAGGAAATTTAAAATTTTCATTGGAAAGTACCAACCAAGTGAACAAATCGATCAGTTCTAGAAAAAAGTATGTTTTATTGATTTTAAGATAAAATAAGACTGAACAAGAGTCATTAAGTGGAAAGGAATCCCGGGAGGGGTGTACTATGAAATAGAAATAGAAAATAGAAGAGTTTATATAGGAATAGGGGGATGTGTTTCAAGAGGCTAAAGGGCTACCACCTAAGTGGGAAGAAAAGCATGAGATCCACCTATTACGTCACTCACCATGTAAAACATTGGTCTATACAAGAAGTCGATTGTATAATCAAGTGTGGTGAAGAAACAATTGCATCATGTAGTGGAACATGGTGTCATTTTACTAAGTACGTCACCATGTGGGTCACCCATGGTCATTATTTCAAAGAAGGAAATGACTTGGTGGATGTGTATAGATTACAAGGCATTGAAAAAAATCATGCTTAATAATAGACACCCCTTCCCCAGGATAAATGATTTGTTGCATCAGCTTTAGCAAGAAAAATACTTCACCAAGCTAGACGTAAAGTATAGATATCACCAGGTTTGAGTTAGAGAAGAAGATACTTGGAAGACCACCTCAAAAACTAGGAAAGGTTTTTATGAGTGGTTAGTCATGCTATTTGTCCCTATATAATAGACAAGATACATTTATGTGATTAATGAATAATGTATTGTGCCTTTATAGATTTATTTGTTATTGTCAATTTCGATGATACACAAACATACAATCCTACGTGGGAGGAGAATATCTCACATCTAACATAGGTGTTGGAGACATTAAATAAGCATCAACTCTTGGAAAATATCAAGAAGTGTGAATTTTCATAATAATCTTTGGTCTATCTGGGGTATGTGATAGGTGGAGGAGAGTTGAACATAGATATTTCTAATATGGCGGCCATCATGAAGAGTTCGAGGCCTACTAATTTTTCCAAGGTCAAGAGTTTGATTGGGGTAGCATAGTACCCAAGGAAAATCATAGCCTCATTTTCAGTCATAACAACATCGCTCCACGTCATACCAGTAAGTGGAAATATTTGCTAGTGGGGAAGGGCTAGAAGACATCTTTCAATGAGCTAAAGAAGAAGATCAGTCAAGCACTTTTTATGACATTACCAAGTTTGTTGTAGCCCTTTGAAGTGGATACAAATGTTAGTGGCTATGTTATGGGAGCAATATCATCTATGGAGGAAGGCATGTATGCTACCATTTTGAAGTGTTTCATGGGGAAATTATTAAATACCCTACCTATGAAAAGGAGATTTATGCCCTAGTGTAAGTTGTGAAGAAGTGGAGGCACTATTTTATTGGAAAGGAGATAGTAATCCATGCAATTAACCAACAACTATAATACCTACAAACCCAAAGTAAGCTACATCAAACTAAGAATTATAATTGGATGGGGTTTCTACAATAGTTCAATTGGTGATCAAGTATAAGAAGAGAATGACAAACAAGTTAGCCAACATGCTCTTAAGGCCACCCACATCAAAGATCACATCTTTGGGGACTATTATGCACATGGAGCCATTAATCCATGATGTATAGAGGCATATTCAGAGTATGAGGACTTCAAGGAGGTGTTTCAGTAGTTGAAGAGTTAGATTCATGTGCATTATGGTGACAACACCCCTAAATACCATCCTTTGGATGGGTTACTCTACAAGGTGGATAAGCTATGTATTCCTAAAGGTGAGAAATTGTAGTTGATTAGAGAGGCTCACACATCCAAGGTTGCAAGGAACTTTGGTGTATGTAGGACCATGGCCAACTTACAGAGGTATGTGTATTGGCCCAAGATGCAAGAGTAGATACTGAGGTTCATAATAAGATGCATGCTTTGTCTTACCAGTAAGCCAAACAATAGGAAATCAGGTCTAGAGCATCCCTTAATGTGCGCACTCATCCTTGGGAAATAATTTCCATGCACTTTGTGGGAGGTTTGCCAACAACTAAGAAGAGACATGACTACATGTTTGTGGTATTTTATAGGTTTAGCAAGATGTGGGTTTTGATGCCCTTTAAAAAGACCATCAGTGAGTAAGATGTAGAAAACGTATTTTTGGGATAGGTCTAGGTGCACTTTGAGACATGAATGAGCATTGTTTCAGATAGGGACACATGATTTATTAGTGCATTTGTGACTACATTGTCAGAGAATATGGACACAAAATTGAAGAGATCTAAAACATTCCTTCTATAGATAGATGGGCAAAGAAAAGTAGTCAATAGGAATTTGGTGGAGATTTTAAGGAGATACAACCAAAATCATCCAGACCCCTAGGATGAAAATTTGGTATATATACAACAATCTTACATTAGATCAATCTACATTTCTACAATAAAGTCCCTATTTGAACCTTGTTTTGGATATTTTCCACCTTCACCTATGGACATTACATATGGGCAGCAACGAGGAGTGATGGAATATCTTACATGAGATACCTTGAGGGATGAAAAAATTATGGAGAAGATCATGCATATCCATATACAGGTACAAGAGACACTGCATAAATCACAGGAGAAGTATAAAGCCAATCATGATCAACGCAGAATACAAAAATTGTTCAAGGTGGGAGATAGAGTATGGCTACAATTCAACAAGGAGAGGCTACATGGGCATGGTAATAAAGTCAAGGCTTTGAGGTATGGTTCGTTCGAGATTTTGGAAAGGTTTGGTGATATTTCCTATTGGCTCAGTTTACCACCATATATGTGCATATACTCAGTTGTGAATGTAGAGAATCTGAAACTTTATGAGCCTTCAATGCTAGAGTAAGAAGGGGAATATGTACCACCTTCTATAGAGGATTTGACACTAGATGCTCATGTAGAGTTTACAGAAGATACATTTTTGTAAAATAGGTCCACAAATTTAAGACAAGAGCAACATGGATTTTGGTAGATTGGTTTGAAAGAAAAAGTTCCATGAAAAGCTAACTGGTACACCAGAGAGAAGGTGGAGGAAAAGTTTCCTCACATCAATAAGTAGAAGCTTTTGGAAACCAAAAACCTCCCCAAATGGGGGAGGTGTGATTCAAATTATATCATTATATTTTTTTCATCCCTATTTATGCTTTTAGAGTGGAAAAAGTGGAAGAATCAACTCTCAGGACCATTTTTACTTGCGAGGCCCAGTTTGGAAAATTGGGATTTGAAACCTTCTCAGAGAATTTTGAGGCATTAAGAGACAATTTTTTGGGGTAATTATTTTTTGATGTAACGTTGCATCATGTTTTCCTATTCTACACATAGAGACCTTTCCAATGGTGCAATAATCACATCAATGGGAGTCTTATGTGAAATTTATGCCAATAATAAGTTGACCTTCTTGTTTTCACCACCATAATTTGTGAGGATGCCATGTGAGCCCCCATTATTTATGAAAAATGGTCTAGCCACATGATTATGATGAAGAAGTATCTAAAAGATTCTATATTATAATTTTCATTAAGGGTTGAGATAGTTAAACCTAACCACTAGTAGGCTATTGAGCTGTGTCATAAGCGAGTTGCTAGGAGGAAAATAGGTTTCATTCTTTCGAGTACATTTCTTCCATAGTTGAGAAAAAATAGCCAAGAGGGATATGAGATAGGAAAAAATAGAGGATTTGTTCAATTCAGTAGCCCACAGGCCACATGACATACTTCTTTGTACTCACAACCATTTTATATTCAGAGAAAGAGAGCAATCTAGTGGCCTCACCTTCTAGCCGGTTTTTTCTCTCGAAAGGGTTTCCCAGGTCATATATTATGTTAAATGTGTGTGTGAGATTTCATTTGAATTTTCTCTATTTTTTTCATAATTTTAATTTGCATGCGTACGTTGTTAACCGTAATCTATAGATTTATAAATATAAAGATAAATAAAATTGTAATAGTGTATATCTTGGATTTTTAGGGATATTTTTATCATATTTGTTGCGAAGAACTATCCAAAGAAATATCCATGGTAGTTTATGGATCATTCTCTCATTCTTCCAAGTACCTTTATCATTACTATTGGTCCATGAAAGCACAATCATATTCCTTTAAGAACAAACACGTTTTATTCTTTACGATTAAGTAATAGGATTTGTGAATATGCTTTAGGGACTTAATTTGATTATGAGACTTCAAGTCCATAAATTGTTCTTTTACCCTCAAAGAGAGCTTATTTTGGTAAATCATTTGATTTTTTATTCTGAAACATTAATTTCCAGATAAGATGAAGGAGTCTTATGAATGTTTTCCTATGCATTTATGATTTCAAATGCATAATATCATTTTATAGCTCTTTGAGTGTATGTATCGATGCTTTATATTTCCTTATATCTTAATTTTTTTCAAATATGTTTCCTCACATTTGTTTTTGGGTTACAATGTGTAATGAATTTGTGAGAGTATAATTTATTTATTGTTATTTTATTATTTACTTTTAAGGAAACATGGTCCACTCAAGTGGATGTATTGAATGATTCATCTTTAATATTCCATTTATATGGAAATGAGAGTGTGATTAATAGAGGGGTACAACCTCTTTAAAAACATAGAGAGAATCTAGAAACAAATGATAGGAGATTGGTTTTTTCCTTAATAGAGAAAGAGATCAACATTTTTGGAAACCAAACTGGGGAATTGAAAAGTCATTATTATTTTACCAGTAGGTGACTTGTCCTAACCAAGTCCAACCTCATTTTACCATGGGACTAGAAGAGAATAGAATCATATTGCATAAGTTGTATAACTAGGTCTTGTAGACTACAAGAACTAGGGAATAACTTGAAAGGTCATGGAAATTTTTAGCCCAGTAGGAGTCACATGCACTCTAAAATTTAAAAAGGTGAATTCATTGGAGACAAATTGTAAGCTAGAGTATTCAAAAATTCAAAAAATTCCCCAGGAAGAATCCTAAAAAACAAGCTTGCTAAAAAGGCTAGCACTTTAAATAAAGAATAAACTTATCTTTTATTTTCGCTAGAAAAATAAAAGATGTTAGATCACAAAGAAAGAGGGGAAGAAAGGTGTGAGTCTAATAATACAAAGAATTAGACAAGAATAAGGGTAAGGCCTCTTGCCTTACAAGGTGAACAATATCCCCTCCCTATTAGAGCTTGTGGTTTCTTACATGTTTTTCATAGGGATGGTGTTATGAATCTAAACAAACATATGGATCAACTTCTGGCTATTTGTGATATCCAAGGAATTATATAAGAAGAAGTTGTGGTTAGAGTATTTATTCTGACCCTAATAGGACCTAGTTATGACTCATATATTTATGCACCTGTTGCTCTAATTACCTCTTTCAAAAATCTAGATGAGGTATGTATAGAAAGTTATTCCCACTCTATTGCATATCATGTTTCTTAGTCAATTTAGTCAGATTTATCTAGAAAATAATTAAAATATTAAAGACATTAATCTCAAATTATTTAATACCTTGCAGCATATACCTCAATATACTCGCCTTAATGACGTATTCATATTTAGTTATTATAAAAATGTAATTCCTACAAGTTTCAAGCTCACTATAAATTCTGCATATATCAATATATTGTACGAAGTTATGAGGAAAGCACAAGAGATGGAGGAATATATGTTGGAAAGAAATGTTAATCTAGATATTATTCTTTGGAAAGTACAAAGAAAAATGTCTTCCATGAAAATATTAGAATAGAACAAGCTAGCATTAGTATGAAGTAACCAAGATACAAAAATTGGAAGGGGAATTTTCCATGGGATTCTTCCCAATGTGTGGAATGTCCCTCTATCAAAGGAACCATCTCTTTAAACATTGATTCTGAAATTGATTAGTTGATTAGAACATTCAAGCATATACAAAATTAAATAATAATATTAGGAAGAGGAGATGAGCATATGCTCCGACATGAAAAAAATATTAGAGGACCAACATATGGTGTTAGAGAAATATATGATTGAGATTATAATGTTAATGATGTACCTCTAAAGGGACATATGCCCCTAGGATTCCAAAATATGGGTTCTCTAGTAATGGGGGAAGAAGAAATACAAGAATAAGAAGACTTAAATTCACATTAGATTCTTACAATTGACAATTTTACACCTTAGAGTCTACATAAATGGGATATGTTCAACTATTCTCAATAGAAGAAATTCAATAGCTCATGAAGAAAGAGAAAATTATTCAAAAAAGTGCTCAGTTGAGTAAAATACAAGTGAAAGGTCCAACTCAACACACCAATACAACAAATCAAGGTGAACTATCAACACAAAGAAATACATAACAAGTGAAATATTGACCAATTGAAATCAAGACCAATAATCCATTCAATCCAACTAAAATGTTCAATGATATTATGGATGACTTCGGAATTTATATAACTTTCTATTTTTCAGAGGTGTTAAAGATTCTTTAAAAAAGAGAGAATATTCTCAAAACTCTTACAGATGAGGATCCATCCAGTGTAAGATTAGAGGACTTGTTATATCTCATCAATAAAATAATCTTTCCCCTCTTTTAAAGGTTGAAAATAAAGTTCCTCCCTTTTTACATATCATACCACCCCACATAATTAAAATAATAGGTTTATATTTGACTAAGTATTATGCGATTGAAGAAAGTATGTGTTATGAAACCATCTCACAAAAGATAAAAAAGAAAGATCAACACCTTAAAAATCAACCTCTTCGAGGGGGTAACCTTATTTACGTTACACAAATGAACAATTCTTGGATGATACAAATGACAAGACCTCCTTTCTATATATAGGAGTCTAAGGGGTCATAATATACTTAGAGCCGACATAACAATAATAATGTAAGGGCAGAACAATAACAATAGTGGGCTCATATGCGGTACCATAATAAAAATATGGGGATTACATGGGCACAACAATATAATAAGGGGGTTGCACTAATAACAATAAGGGGTTACACTAGTAGTATAGGGACTTAACATGCCCCTCTCCTTCAAAAAGTGTTGTCATCAACGCTTGAGTAGTTATGGATGCTTTCATATAAAATTCTCATCCTCCCATGTTGGATCTTTAGTGGGTAAGTTCTTCCACTTGATCAGATACTCTGAAATTGATCGATTTTGTAGCTGTCGATTTCTTGTTTCTATGACTGCTTTAGGTTCCAATATGATTTTTCCTTCCTCGTCTAGTTCTAGAAATATTATTTCAATTGGGATATTTTGCAACTTTTGAATGAGTGGCCACACTTCTTCGTCATTCTTCCATTCAACCCTTACTTCATTTATCCAATCTGGTTGGATAATAGAAATAACATAAAACAATGCTTCACATCCTCATCCTTTTTTGAGAGTGCATTTGCAAAAACATTTTTCTTCCCTTTCTTGTAGATGATTTCAAAGTCATGACCCAACATATTTGTGACCCATTTTTTCTGTTCTTCTGAAGATAATCTTTGTTCTAAAAAGTATTTAAGACTATCATGATCTGTTTTTACCTTGAAGTGTCTTCCCCTTAGGCAAGGTCGCCATTTCTTAAGTGAATGTAGTATTACCAACCTTTCCTTCTCGTAAGTAGCTTGCTTGAGGGAGATTTGTTTGTATGGATGTAGCCATAAAAATACCCAATCTCCTACAACAAAATTTCTTTCACTTCAATGTTGATATTCCTGTCGTTTCATTTGATTCTGCACCAAAGTGGCATTATCCTTTAACAGTTGGAGAACTTGTTGTTGATGCTCGATGTGATCTTTCACTACTTGAACCTTTTTATTCTTGATATGTCCTTCTATCTTGAGACTTTGAGGAGTGGTAATTTCATCCATTGAATTACAAGATATGATCAGATTCATCTCTTGATGCTTGATGTGATCTTTCACTTCTTGGACATTTTTCTTCTTGATATGTCCTTCTATCTTAATAGTTTGAGGAGTGGTAATTCCGGCCAATGCATTACAAGATATGGTCAGATTCATTTCTTCTTTCTCAATGTGATCTTCCACTTCTTGAACCTTTTTCTTCTTGACATGTCCTTCTATCTTCAGAGTTTGAGGAGTGGTGATTATTGCCAATGCTTTACAAGATATGGTCGTATTCATTTCTTCTTTCTCTGGGATTGGTGGCTAGTGTATATCCTCTTCTTTTGATGTTTATTGATCCTTTTCTTCCTCCTCTTCATAATCTATGTAAAATAATTTCTTCTCAGTACACTTATAACCTTTAGTGTATTTTCTATCACAATTGTAAAAACGCCCTTTTTCTCTTTTTTATTCCAATTGTTGTGGTGTAAACGTTGTAGGTTGTGGAAGGCTAAGACAAAAAACACTTCCATAATTATAGTCATGAGTGGTGGGATTCTTTGTTTGCATAATTTTGCTTTCAAATTTTCTTGCCAACCTCAATGCCTTCTCCAATGAATCAGGTTCCCAAAGACGAACCTCATGTTGAATGTTATCCTTTAAAGTCCATATGAAGACATCAATCATTTTCTTCTATGGAATATCATTTACCCTTATATTCAATTATCGGAAGTCCTCAATGTGCTCTGCCATTTAACCCTTTTGTTTGAGATTTATCAATTGGCTAAAGAAGGTGTTACTCTTTGTATCCTCATAATGTGTTATCATTTCTTCCGTCAAAATTGACCGAGTGACAAGTGCTTTACAAGAACAAAGCCCTTTATACCATAAAAATTGATTCGGTTCTAAATACAAAGATGTGATGTGTAACTTTTGTAATAGTTTCACCTCATGTAGATCAAAATATTGCTCCATCTATAGTATTCAATTTACCAGATCCTTGCCATCAAACTTCCTCATATCATTTTTTCTTGATTTTAGGATCTTGATCTTGAAATGACTATAACACTGTAATTTCATATCTTTAAGTTCTAAAATTTTGGCCTGCTATAGCCCTTTGAATACTCTTTCTAACCCTCCAAATCTGATCACAATTGGATTCCCAAAGAAAGAGTTATGCCCAATTTGCCTCGATGACCTAATTATAGAATGGTTTAGTAGAGCGAACTTGTACAAAGTGTCATGTGTCATTGTTTCAACTTTAGGTTCTAAAAATAATATCCAACAAACTACAATCCATTCTCTTTTTGTAACTTTTTATGAAATTTCAATCTAATGCTTAGATCGAAAGTTATGACAACTTTCCCAAAATCCCCTGCTTGGGATGTAATTCGAGAGCTTGCATAAGCCCTAAATGTCTTGGATGGAATCTCCGAAAATATAGTGAACCAAGATCTGAAATTTGTGCCCACGTGTCACCAAGATTTTGACTCAAATGGGTTTTTCTTTCAAAATCTAAACCTTCGTAGAAAACAAATAATAGAGAAAATTCCCCGATAGCCTGTTTGAGATGGAATTCTAGAGCTTGCAAAAACCCTAACTTCCTTAGATCATATCTTTGGAAGTATAGCGAGACAAGATTGAAAATCTAGACGCAAGGTTTAGAACGAATTCGGCTCAAATGGGTTTTTTTCTGAGCTTCTGAAACATTGTAGAGAAAAAGTTATAGCGAAAATTCCACGATGACCTGTTTTGGAGCAATGAAACCCTAGAATCCAAAGCTCTGATACCAAATGTTATGAAACCAGCTCACAAAAGATAGAAAAGAAATATCAACGCCTTATAAATCAGCCTCTTCGAGGGGGCAACCTCCTTTACATTACACAAATGAACAATCCTTGGATGATACAAATGACATGACCTCCTTTCTATATATAGGAGTCTAACGGGTCATAATATAATTAGAGTCGACATAACAATAATAATGTAAGGGCATAATAATAACAATAGTGGGCTTCTATGGGGCACCATAATAACAATATGGGGACTACATGGGCACAACAATATAATAAGGGGGTTGCACTAATAACAATAAGGGGTTACACCAGTAGTATAGGGACCTAACAGTGTGTGTGCAATTGATTCAAGAAGCATAACAACTTATGGTGATATTAAATATTTATGTTCCTTCATAAGTTCAACACCAAATATAACAAGGTTATTCACTATAATAGTGGTGTACATTCTTATCTCATATAGAACATTCTTAGGAAAAAAATGGAGTTTTCTTCTAGGAGGATATCTGATGAATTATGGAAATAGTATGATGCTTCCAAATAAATATGGTTGCATGATAAGTATACTGAGAGAGTTGAGGAATCGTGTCTTTCTTTAGGAAAAGGATATTTATGGGACAATAAATTATATTAATAATGGTCATGGAAATTGCACTATACTAAATAATGCAAATATTATTGATAATAATAAAGTAAATATATTCCAGAGTAAATTGAGAATGTTCTTCTATAGTGCTTCTTCAAGTATGGGATGAGGAGTTGGTGTAATAAATCCAATATAGAGACCGATTTCCACATGCTTTTCATTTGCAGTTCACATGTATAAATAATGAAACAAATATGAGGCATTAATTAAAGGTTTTCTTCTTGGTGAACATAAAGGGTTCAAAAAAATTATTGTTTTTGGAGATTCAAAAGTAAAAGTCAATCATATTACAAGAAGTAAAATATTAAGAAAAAAATTGAAAGTTGATGTAGAGAGAATTTGGAAGTTACTACAAAATATTGATTCCTACTAAAATAATTTGTTTTTAATGGAACAAAATAAAAAGGTTGGCTATTTAGCAATAGAAACTTTCTTTAATTCTTGATTAGCTAGTAATCATATCATGTTTATATATTTTTTTATCCTTCCATTCCTAATAATCAAGAAAATTGGAATGTTTTTCATAATGAAGAACATATCATAGAATTCCTTGTTGGGGGAGGAAAGAAGAATGAAAAAATACCTAGAAAAGATAAAGTATCAGTGTCGCTTGAATTGATATTCATTGAAAATGATCAAGTCCATATGTCAAGTAAGAAAATTTTCAAGAAGTAAAAAAAGTAAATATTCATAATTCTAAAGCACCAAAATGGTTGAACACTAGGACAACATATTCTCCACGTGAAATTGATCAATAAATCACCATGTTTAAAACATTCCAAAATGTTTTTACATGGACATACTAGGGTATAAAGTAGTACAACAAGAAGATCATCCAACATTCCATTCATTTGAACAAAGGGGTGAAACCAATCTGAAAAAAGCCATGGATTATCTATCCTAAATTAAAGCTGAAAATTGGAAATTGAGGCAATGGAAGAGGATGGAATAATTTTTCCAATATGGAATTATGAATGGAGTTCAAATCCAAATGGTGTCACAAAAAAATGGTGAAATAAGGCTATGTATTGTTTTTTGTGATCTTGATAAAGCTTCACTCAAAGACAATTACCTTCTACCAAATATGTGAGGCTATTGAAACAAGTAACTAGAAGAATATTAATGTCAATGATTGATTGATTTTATCGATATAACCAGATATTGGTTGCAAAATATGATAGACATAAGACTATATTTACTATGAAATAGGGAGATTATGCTTATGCTCGAATTCCATTTGGATTTAAAAATGTTGGGAAAACATTTTACAAAGACTTGGATTGCACATTCAAAGAAAACATTGGAAGTATGATGGTTGATTATCAATAGACCCTAACTATCTATTCCATAATCAAAATGTCTCACTAGGCTCACATGCTATAAATTATTGAAATATGCATCAAATATGGTGCATCCCTAAACCCTAAGAAATTCCTATTCATAGTATCAAAGGGAAGGTTACTTGGTCTTATAATGATCCAAAAGGAAATCTATTTACATTGTGGTAGACCATTAATGTAATAATGTTTTATCTTACATTAGTATAACATTGTTGAACAAGGTTAACAATGGTTTGGTTTAGTGACCATGTTTGACGATGTTAGAAAATGGTTGTATATGGTTAATTATAGTCAAGTTGTGGATAACTAGAAACATGGTAATCCAAGGTTGTCCATTGGTTGAACAACATGGAAAATTTTAGGGGCTAAAATTTTCAAATGATCTAATTTTCCATGTTTTTTCCCAAAAATGGTTTCACTAATTTCTAGTTTTTCTAATAATAATTTTCCCAAATTTTATTAGATAAGTTTATTTCATTGTAAAAAGTGCCAAAACTTTATAGATACTATATAAAATCATTAAGAACATAAATATTTTTATGAAATATCGTCAAAATTTTTATAGTTTGCATATTAGGGACTAGTAATATTCGTCAAGGTTTTTACTCTTCAAGATAGATTTCCATCATTAAAATTTTCCCTATCCAACAAGGTAGACTATGATTAGACTTGGTGGCCATGTCTGACCATGGCTGAGCATGCTTGGCCATTTTTAACCATGGTTTACTATAGCTAAACGTAGTGGACTAGAGTTAATAGCATTTACCGAGAGATGATTATGGTTGACCATGGTTGACTATGTTGCCCGTGTTGACCACGTTTGGCCATCTTGGCCATGTAGATTATGGTTGAACATAGTTAAAAATAGTCGACGATGTATACGATTGTTCTCTATGGTTTGGGCATTATTCAACATGCTTATCCATCCTGATCATGGTTGACCTTGTTGTCTATGATTGGCTATACCTGACCACATATGACGATAGGTGACCATGGTTGACCTTGGTAAAACAAGGGAACATTAATATTGACTTGGTTAAAGATGGTTGAAGATGGTTATCAATGGTTTTTTTTAACAAGGTTAACCATGGATAAACTTGGAGACCATGTTTGGCCATGTTTGAAATTAGTTAACTATGGTAAATCATGGTCAAATTATGATTAAATTCAACATGGTAGTCCATGGTTGTCCATGTTTTCCATATCGATGGTTTGATCATGTTGTTCATAGTTGAGCATGGTTAATTGTCGTTAACTATGGTTGAGCATGGATGAACATTTCTAGCCATGGTTTAGCTCATTTGAACATGGATGAATAAGGCAGACTATGGTTGAACATGGTGACCATGTTTAACTATGCTTGACTAAGGTCAACATATGATTGAATATGGCTAAACATGGTAAACCAAAGTTGTCAGCATTTACCTATAAATTATTGTGGTAAACCATGGCTAACCCTAATTCATATTGACCATTATTGGCCATCTTAACTATGTTGACTATGGTTGACCATTATTAACTATTGTCAACCATGTTGAGCATGTAGACTACTGTTAGCAATGGTTTGGCCATATTTAGCCTTAGTTGAACATGGTTAGCCATCTTGACTATGTTGACTATGGTTAACCATGTTATCTATCATTAAGCATGCTTGACCACATATGGACATGGTTGGCCATGTTCAACCTTGTTCAATCAAGAGAAGATCATGGCTGACATAGTTAAACATGACTAACCTGTTGGATAGTTGGCATTGTCTAGATGGCTAGTAGTAGCAAGTGTGTTGGCATTGATGTCCACTAGGCTAGTTGTGATGGAAATTGGGGCTAGCATTGATGTGCATGCTATGTCAAGCTCAGGGAGAGTTTCATGGTTTCTGTAATCTCTTGTAGAGAATTATCATAGTAGTAGAATTAATGGAGAAACCATAATATGATTATTATGATGTTTGGGGAGATTTGAAGGAATTTATACCTCTAGATTTTAATTTATATGCTCTTGTAAATGGCATATATGGGTTTTGTTAGGAAATATATTTCCAACAGTATATTGAAGTCCACAAGTGGCCTCCTGGATGACAACTTATCACCGGTCAAATCTTAGGTTGCCCAAAGTCAAGGTTGAAGAGTTAAATGGCTGGAGGATCCTTTGGAGCATGGTTAGTTTGGTGTTTTTTCTAAAAAGTGGTAGAGAAAGTTGGTAGAACATTTTAGTAGAGCCTCGAAAGGAAATCCAGGCAGTTGTAGGAAAACATAACAATGAAGGAGATATTTTTGGTTAGCTAATAAGAGGTCCCACTTCACAGCTTAGCTTGGAAGGTTTTCCCCGGTTGATTGAAGGAGTGCATAAGGGTGAAGGTCGGAGATGAGGTACTATCGAGCTAATGTGGAAAACAACGAAGAAGCAACAAACACTTTATTAGTCATATTGGATCCCCCCCCATAACACTTCAACCTGGTGGGAATACCTCGGAAGAATCAAAGTGTGCACAATGTAGGATGCTCAGGATGGTAAGTGTCGAGCTTGCATGGACGGTCCACAAAGAAATGGAGTAGGCATCAAGGGTATTTATTGGTAGAGGCCTTAAATAAGGGAGGCCCACCTGACAGCTAAGGCTGCAGGTCTAACCTCAATGGTTTTAAAGGGTTGTAAGGAGAAAGCATTGGGATACAAGTGTTAGAACACATTGGCATGAATAAATAGGAAGTAAGTTGCCAATGAGAGAGAGGAAAAATAAATAAATGGTCAGGACCCTTAATAAATTAGAAAAGGAATTTACCATAAAACACAAGTCTTTGGACCCCTCTCTCTCTCCCCATGGAAGACACATGGAAGAATTGTATTGGCTGGTGATGATATCATCATGACGTCAGTATAAGGGACACGTGACATCCAGATTCAGGCTCGACAAGTACCTAAGTGGGCCATTTACGAGTGAAACGTGGACCAATTTGGAAGCAACATGTAGCATGTGTGACGTTAGCATGGCACCATCCCACTAGAAGCAGCTCAGAAGGTTTTGGAGCAAGGCACAAAGGAACTGATGGTTTGATTAGGCGTCAGGATTATAGGGCAGTTGTCTGAGCTAACTTAGCCTAGTAGGGAGTTGATTGGTTTATGCGAGTGCCAAGCGGACCGCACTGGGACAATGCATCTCATAAGGATTACCTGATAGGAAAACAAAGGTGTAGAGTCTCAAAGAAGGCATGTTTTGATGGTTATTTCAGTATCTTTTTCATTAGGATATATAAGCCTTTCTGCATCTTAAACTTAGATAATAACGAAACACGTGAGGTTAATAGGCAAAACTGATAATTGTCATTCTTACGTGCAGGAATGAGGAAAAGCATAGATTAGCCATCTCAAAGGGAAAGACGAAGAGGAGCTAACTGCTGTCCCTTTGACGGGGAACCACAAACAGACTAGATCAAAATAGACCAACCCAGAAAAGGAAGCGGAGATACTAGTTTGGAGCAGAAAAGGAAAGAAGTAACTCAGGGTTAATGATTCTGCGAATCCCTCAGGATCTTAGATCTTGAGGGATCGCTATTTTATCTATTTTTTGTATCTAGATATCTTTGGCATCATCCTTATATAAGTGATAGCATTGTTGGCTATAGGGGAGGTTTTGTTCTAATTCCTTTTTACCAGATCAAGACTATGATCTTTATGTCCTGTTAAGACTCGCTTTGCTGTAAGTTTATTTCATGCATTAATACAGACTTGGTTACTCTTTTATCTTTGATCCTGGATCAATCTTAAGCGGTGTACCCCTGGAGGCTAAGGGCCCGGCCCTGGAGGACACTTTCTCTTGTACCATTACGCGTGGTGTCTATGTGGTTTGTTCATAGGCGTAATCCGGTAATATGTTGTGTTTTATGAACGTTATATTGCATGCTCTGTTATGTTTAACTTTTTTAATATTCCTACAAATTGAAGTCTTATATTGAAACTGTATTATGTTACCCATTCATCAAAGTGTTGATTAATCTCTACAAGATATTATCACTCCAGTATAGAGTTCATTGTGATTGTGTTTTAGCATTATGACAAGTTATCTTGAGAAGTCTGATTTCAGATGATTATTGAATGTTACTGTTTATATCTTGAGATGCAATCACATGCATTTATTCAAATCAATAACAAAAGCATATTGAGCACGTTGTGTTTCTAGGGTTGGAATTGGTAGTATTGTTCTATAGTATGTGTATATCTTTTGAGACTACAGGATTGATGTTTTGATTGGAGTGGTTAGATAGAATCGCAGCTTGATGAACTTGGTTATTGCTTATTCTAGTTGCTGTTCCATTTCTGAATTGTTGTTCCATTTAGTTGTTGTTCCATTTCTGAATTGTTGTTCCATTTAGTTGTTGTTCCATTTCTGAATTGCTGTTCCATTTCAATTGTTGGTCTATTTCAAGATTGCTGATTTTTTGTTTCATTTACTTGCCATTTCTGAAGGACAGACTCAGGCTGTAGTGAGTATTAGCATCTGCTATTTGGCTCCTAGACCTCTGATCTACTCCCATCAGCTATGAAAGGGATGGGTTATTTCTACTAAACCCTTGGCTGATGTGTTGTTCTATTTCATCGCTATTTCCTTTACTTGCCATTTCATTTATATTCATCAAGGACGATCTCAGGCTGTAGTGAACCCCAACATCTGCTACCTAGCTCCCAAACCTCGGATTTGTTCCCATCAGTTATGAAAAGGATGGTTTATTGCTACCGAACCTTCGACTGATGCAATAATTGGTGTGATTTAGCCTTTTGAAGTAGTTAAGTTGTAGACATGCAACCATTTACTTTTGTAGCCTTTAAGTAGTTGTACTACGAGCATTACTCTAACAAGTGCTAAGCCTCAGACTGAGACACTCTTTTGAAATGCCAAGAAGTTCCCGGATTGACATTCTAATGTGAGGTAACTAGGGGTGAAAGAGACCCTTTTTATAGCTCTACAAAAGGTACACTAGAGATATGGTTGTGATAACAAATCCGGGAGATGGAGATCTCACCAACATTTGAAAATTCCATTAGAAAATGGCAAGCAGACCCAGGACTTGGTTTTGCAAAGGGTTTGTGTATTGGGTGACTCTGGGCCTTTGGGAAAAATACAAAGAAAAATGTGTCGTGATAGGAGGATTACATGATAACGCTGGCCTAGGATTTGGTCATGTGGGTGTCGTGTGACCAAGCGAATAGAGGTTAAATGTGAAGCATTTAATCTCTCAAGGATATGTTGTGGAGGATTTCACATGAGCCACTTATGGAACTAATTTTCATGTTTCTGTGACCAAGGGGATTCTAGATAAATACAATGAAAATGTGCTGTAGACAAATGTCTTAAGAGTCCTTGGACTAAACAAATCACTATGGGACAAGGCTAAATTGATAAAGCACTATGAATTTAAATGAAGTGAATGAGTTGGAGGCTTTGGCAATCCCTCCATATTTGGCAAGATTTCAATGTGTGCATTTTCACCACACTTATGGATGAGTCGACAACTAAAATTGGTGTTTAAGTCAATGGAAAATGTTGACAAATATCGGTGCAAGGCAACATAGACAATAATGCAAATAATAATTCATGGAGCCTGTCATGAATAGAAATAAGCCACCTCTTATCTTCCCTACATGACACAAAGAGCTCAATTGACAAGAATGTTAAGTTCAAAACATCTTATCAAAGACTAAGAGAGTCATGCCTAAGGTACATGTTAATCTTTATGAAGCAATTAAGAAGAATGGATGGCCTTATTATAGCCGATAGTTTTACTAAGAATTAATTCTTAGTATAAAGAAACATTCAACAACACATTCCCAGTGTTCAATGATATTGAAATGGCTAAGCAGTTTGATTTAATAGCAACATGGACAACCATGTGTTTGAGTACACTCTCAGGTAGTGAAATTGACAGCAAGGACTGCATCATTCACTATGTGATGATGGAAGAAAACCAAGGAGTGTAGTTATGCAATGGGGGTATAAAACATAGTTGAGCAAGTTGAGTGTAGAGATTTGTGAGTTGGTGAGTTGTTGTTAGAGGTTTATAAAGCCTATGGAACAAAAGGGGTTGAGAGGAGAGCGTATGTTGTAGAGAGAGGTCAGGAGTGTATTTGTGTAGAAATGGAGGCCAAGAGTGTGCATGTGTTGTTGTGAGAGGCTAAGAGAAACTCTAAAAAATAATGGGTTGAGAGATAAGTGTATGTTGTTGAGAGAAGAGGACCGAGAGATGTGATAATGTGTGTTGCTATAGAATGTGAAGGAGACAGAGTGTTGTGTGGGATGATTGAATGAGGGTCCAAATTGATGAGATTTTGTGTTGTTGGAGTATGAGAAGAGCGAGTAGTGAGTAAAGTGCTCCAAGGGTCGAGTATGAGAGTATCCTACTAAGAGAGTGTGAAGGTTATTGAGAAAGAACAAAGGGACAAAGGTAGAGGAAAACATAGAGATTAAATAGAGCAGAGTGGCTGCCAATTATAGAGAACATACATTTCCTTGTTGAGTGTGGGTTGAACCTTACATATAGGGAGTTGGCTCTCCCATATTAGTGGGTATTTGAAGAAATATTGAGGGTCATTTCCTCCTCCAAGTTGGTGCTTATATAAATCCAAGAAGCTTGTACTTCAGTAGGTGGTTTTGGTAAGCAGTTTAAGTGTCTACAAAAGAAGGGAGTCAGTGCTTCCTGCTAGTGGGTGTTAGCAAAAAATCAAATGGATTTGGTTCTTCCTGTGAGTGGCACCTCACAAGAATTGAGGTATTAGAGTAGGATCTTATATTTACATCATAATAGAAAACAAGTTTTGGTGTTTTTTCTCTCAGAAGGTTTTCCATGTTAAACCTCAGTGTTCATGTGTATGCTACTCAAGGTGTCTGTATTCATGTGTTGATTTATTCATATTACTACAAATGATATGTTGTTGATGATCACGTGAAGTGTTTCCGTGTTTAAATGTGAAAGGTATAAATTGGCATAAAATATTAAAAGTTAGCATTAATACTAATTCATCCCCCCTCTAAGTATTAACATTACTTCCAACATGACCATGGTTGTCAATGGTTTTTCTTGTCACATTGCAACATCTTTTTTTTGTCCAATAATTTCAAATATGTTTAATGTTCATCACATTTTAATATTATTCGTTGTGCATTACATTGCAATGACATTTAGTGATCATCACATTGTGATGTTGTTCATTGTTTATCAAATTGTGACCTTTGTTTGGCACATTGCAATGTCTTTTGTTGTTCATCATATTGCGATGATGTTTATTTTTTATCACATTACAATGACATTTATTATTTGTCATGTATTGTAGTGATGCTTTTTGTTTACCATATTGTGATCATGCTTATTGTTTGTCACATTTTGATGATGTTTATTTTTTGTAACATTACAATGACATTTATTGTTCATCACATTATGACATTTTTTTTGTTCATCACATTACATTGATTTTATTGTTCGTCACATTATCATGATATTTATGATAAATCGTGTTCCAATGACTTTTTTTGGTTCATCAAATTGTGACATTTCCAATTGTTCACCACATTGTGATGATATTTATTGTTCATCACATTGCAATGATGCTTATTGTTTGTCACATTCTGATGATGTTTATTGTTTATAACATTACACTAAAATTTCGTGTTCATAACATTACGAAAAAAAATTTGTTCATCACATTATCATTACATTTATGATAAATCACGTTACAATGACTTTTTTTGGTTCATCAAATTGCGACATTTTTTGTTGTTCATCACATTGTGATGACATTTATTGTTCACCACATTGTAATGATGTTTATTGTTTGTCACATTGTGATATCCATGTTGAGCATTGTTGGCCATCTTTACCATACACACCATGGTTGAACATGGTTAACAATATTCAACTATGTTGACCATTGTTGATTGTGGCTTGTTAGTGTTTAACCTTCATTGAATATGGATGCCAATCTTGGCTATGTTCACCATATATGGCCTATCTTGTTGTCTATGATTGATAATTCTTGACCACATATGACCATAGATACTTGTGTTTGACCTTGATTAACAAGGGAAGATCATAAATGACTGAGTTAAACATGGTTGACCATTGCTCTCATCCGTTTGGCTTTTTGCATTGCAACATCATTTTTGCATTACAATAATCAAGTTTCCCAAGAATCCCAGATTTTACGATCGAAATAAATACATCAACACAAATTATAATTTAAATTGATATTATGTCGAGGCCCAGACTATGCATTGAAAACATTGTTTCACCAAAAAAAATTGTGAACATCTTTACTATATCACTTAAAAAAAAACTTCGTAAAAGATCACAAAAACCCCTTCAACATAAGTGGGGGGTGGGCAAAATATTAGATAAATAATCCTATAGAAGTTTTATGTCATTGTAAATAATTGTAAATATTAGTAATATCGGGGAATAGAAATATGGAAATATTAGAAAACCTCTTTAAAAGTAATACCAAGATAATCTTCTTGCTACACATTAAATATTTAAGAAATTTTATATATTCTGGGACCATTAATATCCATTGCCATTTTTACAATAGTATAAAACCCATTAATTTTTTCTACAAGGAATTTATTTTAATTTCCAAATCAATCATTTAAATAAAAAATTATAAGTATTCAAACCGTTGAATTAATGAGAAATCAAAGCGTTTGATTAGTGAGAAATAACTACAATGGCTAGCGAAAGCATAGGCCAACAGTTACAACTAAATAATCCAATCGGAACCTCTTAAAAAGGATACGGTTCTTAACCCATTAACTAAGGCATCTTTGAATTTTAAATAATTCAATATCATTGAGTAACGGTGACCATACAAACCTCTTATGAAAGTGAGATTCCCCAAGGAGCTTCTACGTAATCCATCGTAACGGTGACCATACAAACCTCTTATGAAAGTGAGATTCCCCACGGAGTTTCTACATAATCCATAGTAGTCAAATGTAGTCAAATTGGACTAGAGAATTCAAAAATTAGGTGCTTCCTTTTGATTGAGTGAATAATATGTTGAATTCAATTTAATAGGGATCTTTTTAGGCCATATGATTTCGAGTAGGAATTTCTCAAGGATTTTACCTCTTATTCTTAAACCTTTGGCACCATTCTATTCGATAACACTTTTGAACATGATAAATACTATTTAATTATTTGTTTGTAACGAGAGTTGATTGATTTTTTTATTCAAATATTTGTGGGAGAAATAGATTTTATGGCTTTTGGTGTGGAACACTATACTAGCAATCTCTCGATGTGAAATGGTGTTTCTAGAAATGGTAATAATGAACTCAAGTGATGGTGTCATTGATATGATTGATATTGTTGAATTCAAATTTGTGGTGGTGATCAATTACTTTTAAATGAATCTATCAACCATCTCATTTCATATTCTTATCACAACATACAATATATTGGATAATAAAAAATAATAAAAAAATGAAACATATCCATTTTTACTCACTCAACAAAATAGCGATGTTAATTTTCTCATTATTGTATATGAAGATATCTTCATTACATTATTGAAACACCTTATTGTTTATAAAAGTCAAAAAATTTAATTAAAAAAATAAAAATCTGAAACAAGGCTTCTGTGATCTATATATTGAATAATGAGAAACTTTCGGTGAAAATCACATAATAAGAGTTATGTGAATAGGTTTCGAACCATCCAGTGTGATTCATCATTAGGAAAACGTGCAAGTGTGCCCTTTCTAATGGCCCTTACATGCAAGGTTATAATATCTAAATTTAGGCTTGTGTCGTCCATATATTGAATAATGATGAGAAATCTTTTGGTGAAAATCACATCATAAAAGCTACGTTGACGTGTTTTGAACAATCAAGTGTGGTTCATCATCAAGGAAACCTACAAGTGTGCCCTTTCCAACAACCCTTCCGTGAAGGGTTATAATATCTTAATTAAGGCTTTTGTGATCCATATATTAAATAATGAGAAAAATTTCAGTGAAAATCAAATCATAAGAGCTATGTCGACACATTTCAAACCATCCATTGTAGTTCATCATCAAGAAAATCTGCAAGCGTGCCCTTTCTAATGACCCTTCCATGTAGGGCTATAAATACCTGAATTAAGGCTTCTATGTTCCATATATTTAATAATAAGAAAAGTTTCAGTGAAAATCACACCATAAGAGCTATTTTGATGTGTTTTGAACCATCCAATGTGGTTCATCGTCAGGAAAAACCTGCAAGCATGCCCTTTCCAACGGCCCTTCCATGCAAGGTTATAGTATCTAAATTAAGGCTTCTGTGATCCATATATTGAATAATGAGAAATTGTTTTATGAAAATCACATCATAAGAGTTATTTCAATGTGTTTCGAACCATCTAGTGTGGTTCATCATTAGGAAAACCTCCAAGCGTGCCCTTTCCAAGGGCCCTTTTGTGCAGGGTTATAATATCTGAATTAAGGCTTCTCTGATCAATATATTGAATAATGAGAAATCTTTTGGTGAAAACCACATCATAATATCTATATCAATACATTTCAAACCATTTGGTGTCATTCATCGTCAGGAAAACTTGCAAGTGTTCACTTTCCAACGACCCTTCGGTGCAGGGTTATAATATCTGAATTGAGAATTCTTTGATCCATATATTAATTAATGAGAAAACTTTTGGGAAAATCACGTCATAAGGGATACGTCAACACATTTCGAGACATCCAGTGTGGTCCATCATCAATAAAACCTGCAAGTGTGTCATTTCAAATGGTCCTTTTGTGCAGGGTTATAGTATCTGAATTAAGGCTTTTGTGATCCAAATATTTAATAATGAGAAACCATTCAGTTAAAATCACGTCATAAGAGCTATGTCCACGTGTTTCAAACCATCTACTATGGTTCATCATCAGGAAAAGCTACAAGCATGCCATTTCCAATGACCCTTCCATGCAGGGTTATAACATATGATCTAAGGCTTATGTGATCCATATATTGAATAATGAGAAAACATTCGATTAAAATCACATCATAAGAGCTATGTCGATGCGTTTCGAACCATCCAGTGTGGTTCATCGCTAGGAAAACTTGCAATTATTCAATTTCCAATGTCCCTTCTATGTAGGGTTATAAGATCTGAATTAAGGCTTTTGTGATTCTGATCAGAAGCTCAAGTCCAAGCCATGGAAAAAGCTCAAATTTTGAATTACTCAGAATTGGTTGAGACCAGAACGACCGGATAGGCCTCACTGATACGATACTATAACCACGAATGACACTCAAATCCGACATCGTATGGAGGAGTTATCACATTTTGAAAATGTCCAATAAGGCAAAATTTGAATTTAAAAAAAAAAATTGAAAAAAGAATATTCCCTAGAATATTTGTTGAGAATACTCTGTTTTGGATGACCAATTGGGAGCTAACATGTGCCCTGCCCGGAGGCCGCCACGTGGCCCCAAGTCTACACAATTTATTGTTGCAAAATTTCATGGAGCTCGCAGGAATCAACCCCTGGTTGGGTGGTCGCCAGCCCATAGGCCCGACCAGCCTGCCTACATGGTGGATCGTAACATAAAATGAGTGCATATCATATTTTAATTTGATTAAGGTTTCATTTGGGTGGAAAAGGGGCCATCCCCTTATCAATATGACCAGAGCACAGAACCAAGGCCTAAACTCGGCGACAACGGTAAACCCCAACGATTAAGGGTGCACGTGCTCACATGCACGCAGTTAGTGCTAGAAATTGTGGTCAGACTGACAATTAAGTTGGCGAAGCACACCATTTTTGGCGGATTTTCCATTTTTAGCTGGCCTAACTCCAGTTCATCCACATTTAGTGGAGTTTTTTTAGGCCAAACTGGAGAAAACTTCAGTTGTTTATAACTTTGGCTAGGGAGAACCTTTTTGGATGAATTTCCTTTTGATTTTGTATCTCCTCATAATTCTGGAGCCAATGGTACAGGTTTCAGAGCCATCAGAGGTCATGTTCAGGTGTTTCTTCAGCGAAGAAGCTTGGAAAGCCATTAGGGCCTAGGAGGTGTTGGAGATGTATTGGGCTATGGTTAGTCATTGGAGGTGAACCAAAAGTCATTATTGACTGTTTTCTATGTTCTAAACTCATTTTCACAACTTATTTTGCCTGTTTAGGCTTCCTTCTCACTGTATAACTATTTTGAGCATCTAATTCAAGCAAGGACATGCCCATTTGGGAGCCTTAGACCCGACAGATGTAGCCTAGGAGGGGTGAACTGCCTTATTAGCTGCTGTGTTATATTATGTGAATTTATTTTGTTGTGTTTCTTAGATCTGATATGTTAAAAAAGAAAATGAAATAACCCTACTTCACACTAATGGCTCAGAAAATTAACGAAAAACACTTTGTTTCATTTGCAAGACATCTGTAATAGTTTTCACATATATTTTAATGGAAATGAATACCTTGCACAACGAAAACAAGTAGTTTCATTTTCAGATCAGATGGTATCATAGCTCAGTACTATTTCTGTGAATCTGTGAGTAGTAATATAAACTATAGACAGAGTCTGAAGCAAGCCAGGAAGCCTTCGAAATGCTTTGTTATACAATTGCGAAGTAGATAAAAGCTCCTTCAGTCAATCTCTGGTTTAGTTTATATTTTGAGTATTATTTTTGTGCAAAAGGTGTTAAAACAGTGTAAGAGATTGATTGTTTTATGGGTTTCAAAATGGTTGATTATATGAGTTTGCTTGAGTTGAAAGGATAGCTGATGTTAGCTAAGTCTTGGAAAGGGCTGAAGACTATTTTCCTTACCACAATTTACCTCAATATTATCTTTGGAAAACAAACCCATTTGATTTGTGTTTGCTACAAAAGCTATTGGAGTTTGTGTTTTATGGCTGCTTGAATAAGAGTATGGCCATAAAGACATTTCATCAAAAACTTGTCATTTTTTTGAAAGCTTTGAGAAATTTTAGTTGGAAGTTCCTTTTGTTAATTGACCATTTACATAATGTCAACTCCTTCCACAAGTGAAGTTTCCTCCTTCACGAAATTCTTCAATGAGGACATGAAGAATGAGTTCATTAAGGTGAAGGACATGGTGCAGATTCTCATTGAGGATCAAAGAGAAAGTGTTAAGCTTCATGCATAATTGTTGGCTATGAAGGATGAGAAGAAAACAATTCTCCAAATACTGCATGACATGGAGAAACAACTCCTTCAAGCTCAAGAAGCTTTGTCCAAGAAAATGCCTGAGGATGAGGTAAATCATTCAAATTTGTCTTCAACTTCCTCTATTGAAAAGTGTGCTGGTTCTTTTGAAAAACATACAATAGGCATAGGGTCCAAATTAATGTTTAATACGGGCTATCATGAAGGCAAAGGTTTGGGTAAGCATGCACAAGGCATGGTTGACCCTATTTCGGTGGTGGAGCATCCTAAGAATGTTGGTCTTGGATATGAACAGTTTAATGGCAAAGAATTCAAATCCTTGAATGCATGTGATACAAATTTAAAGAGAACATTTATCCAAAGTTCTCAAATGCATATATTTCAAATTTTTTTTAAGGATGATTTCCATTGTTTTAGGCCATCATTGCAGCAAGTAGAGGGTAAACATGTCACTTATGGTGAACATGCAAATGTAAACAGTTTTCAAGACAAGCATAGTGACGAAAGTATGAAAAGAAAAGTTGTCTCCTCTACCATTTCATCGTCTCTTGAAGAAAGAAAGGATGGACATTCCATGCAACAAAAGAGGTATAATTATTCACATGATCAATTTGATTATGTTTCAACAAAGAATGATTATTTTTCTTGCTCAAATGAAAGAAAGTTTTATTGCACATTTTGTGGTGGATTTAACCATGTTGCTTCAAGATGCTAGTTGAAAAGAAAGCCCGCAGGAAGCAGAAGAGGCAAAGACAACTTTCTCAGAAAGTGCTTAAGAGTTCCACATTTTGTCAAAATAAGGGACATGATGTCTCTCATTGTTGGACCTTACATCCAACTCATCATCCAAAGCACATGCAGCTTGAGGATAAAAATATTGGCGCAAGTGGATCTACAGATTCCATTATCGATGTGGAAGTGAAAGATTCACATGAAGAATTGTTGTTGCAACAAAAAACACCATGGAATTGGCTTGGTAGGAAGTGGATTAACTTCCTAATGTAGTAAGTCATACTCATTTTGTACATGTAAATTTCATATTTGTATGCATGTATTTCAGTTGAAAAGTTGATGCAAGATTTCATGTAAAAGCAGTTTCAGTTTGAAGGAATTTTTATGTTGTTGCAAAATTTCGCCATGGAGGTGTGAAAGATGAGTATGATACTCACTTATATTGTGGCAATGTCTTTTTAGTTCATCTCTTTGTCACCCACATGTTTTTTGGGATGATATACTTGTTGGTATTTGAAAAGAAGAGTTGAAGTTGCACATGTACATAGAGGTTGTTTGTGTAATTAGCGAACTGTATATAGTTCATTGTACATGATACATATACATGTGATTGTAAAGATGTATCTTATTGTTTATCGGCTTGTGTCAATTGTGTCACACATGTTTGTCGACTTGTGTCGATTGTGTGCACACTTTTTACATTGATGGTTGTGTCAATTGTATAACACATTTGAGGTCAACTTGTTGTCGATGTTGTATGTTGTAGAAGGTGCCTTTGGTGTTGATTGGTGTAGAGAACAAACTGTCGGTGCAAAGTAGTGCAAGATTCCATGAGATGGAAAAACATGCAAGCAAAGAGAGCAAAAATTTCAACAAGGGTCACTGCTGGTTTAAGAATGGCAAATTGGTATGGCGAGAAAACTTGGTTGAGATTCAACACAAGTACATGGCTCATTCAACAAAAATTCGCCATGATGACAGTTGGTAAGTCAACAAAATTTTTAGAGGCTACATAGAAGAGGATGATGTTTTTATTCTCTCATTTACTGTTTAGTTTAGTTTCATCACTTCAGTGAGATTTTGGGGTCCAAAAGCTTCTCATTTGGGAGGTGTGATCAGGAGCTCAAGTCCTATTGAGTGTGGAGCATGATTGTTCAGAGGTTTTTGTTTTCAGCCCGATGTATACCCTAGGAAGTTTGTACACCCCTCCACGCAGGGGGTGTGGGGGGGGACTTGTACCCCCCGTGGGGGTTCAGGGGGGGCCGATCTCCCCTAGCTGGGGGATCTGGGGGCCAGCAGTCCCCCGGGAGGGTTTTTGGTGGTAGCGCCCCCGAAGCTAAAAAAAAATGTAAAATTTCCCTGTAAAAGTATAGTAATTTCTAGTCAATCTAGGTTGTTCATTAGGCGGATGATCTGACGGTAGAACTTATGTTTAGTTTAGAGTTTTTTGCCCTAGAAGGCAACCCCTCTCTTTTATGAGGGTATTGTATTGAGGCTATGTAATAGATGTGTATTCTCCGAGTGAAAAACAAAGAGGTGAGACTGTGAAAGAAAATAGAGGATATTACAGTGGATCTGTTATAGGTTGTGTCTCTTCATTTTTCTGGATAATAGAAAGGAAGGACTGACTATTAGGGGTGGACGTAGCCCAAACTAGGTGAACCACGTATATCTGTGTCTCTCTGGCTTTATGTGTTTTCTGTGTTTATATTTCTGCAATATTTCATGTGTTCCATTGCTCTGTAATATGTAATTTTCTAACAACTGGTATTAGAGCCGAAGGTCTATTTGGATGATAAACTCACAGGAAAGAAGGGTTCCTAGTTCGAGCGGGAGCAATGGCGGAAGATGGTAAGTTTAGGGATGAGAAATTTAACGACCAAAATTTCTCACTATGGAAGATGCAGATGGAAGATTATCTGTATCAGAAATATATGTACCTACCATTGGGCGGAAAAACAAAGATGTCGATGGGTATGATAGATGAAGAATGGAACCTTCTCGATCGAAGGGCACTCAGAATGGTACAGTTGTGCCTCGCAGTGTCAGTCGCCTTCAACATTTTCGACAGAAACAACAACAGAGGGTTTGATTAAGGCGTTGGAGAAAATATATGAAAAACAATTGGCCTCAAACAAGGTATTTCTTATGAAACGGTTATTTAATATGAAGATGTCAGAAGGTGGATCTGTTGCAGACCATTTAAATGACTTTAATACTATTACAAGTCAGTTATGTTCCGTAGGGGTAAACTTTGATGATGAAGTTATAGATCTGTTATTGTTGTGATCATTTCTAGAAATTTGGAATGGTTTAGTAATGGCCATTAGTAACTCTGTTTCTGGATCTAGTATTTTAAAGTTTGATGATGTTGTCGGTGCTATCCTTAGTGAGGAAATGTGACAGAAAGGCTCCGGTGAGACATCGGGTAATGCTTTGAGTGCAGAGTCTAGGGGAAGAAAAATGGAAAGAGGAAATAACTTGAGATATCGCAGTAAATCAAGGAAAGGTAGATCCAAGTCCAGATCGAGGATAGTGTGCTGGAAATGTGGAAAGAAAGGACACCTAAAGAAAGACTGTAGACCTCGAAAATGAAAAGAAGGAGATGTACAACAAGAAAAAAATCATGAAGCAAATGTGATAGGTGAGGTGTTACAAGATGCTTTGATTCTTTCTTTTGAAAATATTACTGATTCCTGGGTGGTAGATTCAGGGGCCTCATCCATGCCACACCTGATAAGAAATGCTTTCATGACTATGTTCAAGGAGATTTTGGACAAGTTCGTTTGGGTGATGATAAACCCTGTAAAATTGTTGGAATGGGTAAGGTTCATGTAAAATAGTAGAATGGAAACCAATGGCTACTAAAGGAGGTAAGGCATGTTCCAGATCTAAAGAAAAATCAGATTTCAACAGGGCAGTTAGGCAGTGAAGGTTGTGTGACAACTTTCACAGATAAAGCTTGGAAGGTTATCAAAGGAGCCCTGGTAATAGCAAAAGGTGAAAAGGTTGGTACATTGTATTTATGCAATGGTATTTCTAACTCTGTTAATGCTTTAACTTCCAAAGTAGCAGATGCAACATTATGGCATCATAAGCTCGGACACATGAGTGAAAACGGATGAAGATTCTTCACTCAAGGAATTTGTTGCCAAGTTTGAAGAATGTTGATTTGGACTTCTATGATAATTGCATTTATGGAAAACTGAAGACAGTCATATTTCTCAGAGTAGGGAAAGAAAAGAAGAGCAAAAAATTAGATCTTGTGCATACATATGTATGGGGACCTGCACAGGTATCGTCTCTCGGTGGCTCTCGTTATTATGTTACTTTTATTGATGATGCAACTAGAAAAACATGGATTTATTGTATTAAGAATAAATCTAATGTATTTGATACTTTGAAGAAATGGAAAGCTTTGGTTGAGATTGAGACAGGAAAGAAATTGAAGTGTCTCAGATCAGACAATGGAGGTGAGTATTGCAACAAAGAGTTTGATATGTACTGTCTAGAGGATGGAATTTGTAGAGAGAAGACAATTCCAAGAACACCACAAGAAAATGGTGTGTCGGAAAGGATGAACAAAAAAATCATGGAGCATGCAAGATGCATGAGATTACATGTAGGATTGCCTTTACAATTTTGGGCAGATGCTGTAGATACTTTTTTTTATCCAATAAATATAGGGCCTTCAAGTTCCTTGGATGGTGGTGTTCCAGAGGAAGCATGGACAGGTAAAAAGGTAAACTACTCTTTTTTAAAGCCTTTTGGTTGTGAGGCCTTTGTCCATATTAATAAAGAAAATAGAACAAAGCTTGAGGCAAAGTCAAAGAAATGTACCTTTATTGCATATGGTGTTAATGATTTTGGTTATCACTTATATGATTACAAAAATCACAAAATCATTAGGAGCAGAGATGTAATATTCAATGAAAAGGTATTGTATAAGAATCATTTGCAGGAAAAGAAACAGGAAAAAGAAAACAAGGAATACACAGTTCTTGATGAAATCACTGAAAAAGTAAAGGTGCCTGAAAATAATAATAATCAAGAACCACAACAACAAAAACCACCGCAATAGAAACAGACACCCCAAACACCTGAAAGTGGTGTTAAACGATCTACCAAGATAAGTATATCCCCTGAATGATACTCTCCTTCATTATATTATTTATTGTTGACTGATTCTAGTGAACGCGAATGCTATGAAGAAGCAATGCAGGTTGAAAGTAAGAAGAAGTGGGAGGTAGCCATGGAAGAACAGATGGACTCCTTAATGCATAACCAGACTTGGGACTTAGTCAAGTTGCCTACAGGAAAAACTACATTGAAGAGTAAATGGGTTTACAGGCTGAAGGAAGAAGATGGAGGAAAACAAAGGTACAAAGCTAGACTTGTGGTGAAGGGGTTTGCACAAAAGAAAGGTATTTATTTTGATGAGATATTTTCTCCTGTTGTTAAAATGACTTCAATCATAACTATTTTAAGTCTAGTAGCAGTTGAAGATTTGCATCTTGATGAGTTAGATGTAAAGACAACCTTTCTCCATGGGGATTTGGACGAAGAGATATATATGCAGTAGCCACAAGGATATGAGGTAAAAGGGAAGGAGAAACTAGTGTGTAGGTTGAAGAAGAGCCTGTATGGCTTAAAATAGTCTCCAAGACAGTGGTATCTAAAATTTGACATGTTTATGTCTGAACAAGGTTATACTATATGTCATTTTGATCATTGTGTTTATCTGAAAAAGAAAATTGATGGCAATTATATTATATTGTTATTGTATGTAGATGACATGCTTGTTGTAGGGTCTGACATGCAAGAAATAAATGTGCCCAAAAGAAAATTGGCAAATTCATTTGCAATGAAGGATTTGGGAGATGCAAAACAAATCCTTGGTATGAGAATTACTAGAGACAGGAAAAATCACAAATTAACATTGTCTCAGAATGAGTATATACAAAAGGTTTTGAAAATATTTAATATGCACAATGAAAAACCAGTTAGTACAGCTTTTGCTAGCCATTTCAAACTTATTAAGGAAATGTGCCCAAAGACCCAAGAAGACATGGATTTTATGTCTGAAGTTCCATATGCATCAACAGTTGAAATCTTAATGTATGCAATGGTCTACACAAGGCCTGATATTGCACATGCAGTGGGAGTTGTAAGCAGGTACATGAACAATCCAGGAAAGGAACATTGGATGCCAGTGAAATAGATTCTCAGATATTTGAAAGGTACCACAAATCAAGCATTATGCTTTGGTGGTTCAAACATTTCTCTATAGGGATATGTTGATGAAGACATGGCAGGTGACAGAGATAACAGGAGGAGCACTACAGGATATGTATTTACTATAGGTGGAACAGCTGTCAGTTGGGTTTCAAAAATCCAAAGTGTTGTTGCACTTTCAACAACAGAAGCAGAGTATGTTGCTACTACAGATTCTAGTAAAGAAATGATTTGGTTAGAAAGGTTTATGGGTGAATTGGGTAAGGAGCATGATATGGGCACGTTATATAGTGATAGCCGAAGTGCCATTCATCTTGCAAATAATTCAGCATTTCATTCCAGGACTAAACACATACATCTCAAGTACCATTTCATATGATCAGTGTTGGAAGATGGAGAGTTGAAGCTGGAAAAGATACACACTAGCCAGAATCCTGCAGATATGCCAACAAAAATTGTAACCAGGGAGAAAATGAGAATATGCTCGGTTTCAATTGGTCTTCAAGGATGGCGATGAAGATGAGAAATAGCCAGGTCCAAAGAGGAGTCATTGTCCAGCAAATGAAGCAACGATGGAGTTGCTACAATCATTCTCCAAGTGGGAGATTGTTGGGTGTGGAGCATGATTGTTCAGAGGTCTTTGTTTTCAGCCAGATGTATACCCCAGGAAGTTTGTACACCCCTCCACATGAGGGGCGTGGGGGGTGCTTGTCAACCCCTGTGGGGGTTCAGGGGTCCAATCCCCCCCGGTTGGGGGGTCCGACAACCAGCGGTCCCCTAGGGGGGTTTCGAGGGCAGTGCCCCCGAAGCTAAAAACAGATGTAAAATTGCCTTGTAAAAGTATAGAAATTTCTAGTCAATCTGGGTTGTTCATTAGGCTGATGATCTAACGGTAGAACTTATGTTTAGTTTAGGGTTTTTTTCCTTAGAAGGTAACCCCTCTCTTTGTATGAGGGTATTGTATTGAAGCTGTGTAATAGATGGGTATTCTCCAAGCGAGAAACAAAGAGGTGAGAGTGTGAGAGAAAACAAATGATATTACAGCGGATCTGCTATAGTTTGTGTCTCTTCATTTTGCTAGATAATAGAAAGGAAGGACTGGCTATTCGGGGTGTATGTAGCCCAAACTGGGTGAACCATGTATATCTGTGTCTCTCTGGTTTTATGTTTTTCTGTGATTATATTTCTGCAATATTTTATGTGTTCCATTCCTCCGTAATATACAATTTTCTAACAAGTCCAAGCCATGGAAAAAGCTCAAATTTTGAATTGCTCAAAATTGGTTGAAACCAGAACGACCGGATAGGCCTTATTGATATGATCCGATATTTGTGAACAACACTCAAATCCGACATCATATGGAGGAGTTATCACATTTTGAAAACGCCCAATAACTTGCAAAATTTGAATTTTGAAAAAAAATTAAAAAATAATATTTTGAGGAATATTCCCCAAAATATTCACAAGAATATTCTATTTTTGTATTACCAATCAGGGGCTAACACATGGCCTGCCCGAAGGCCACCATGTGGCCCCAAGTCTACATAGTTTATTGTTGCAAAATTCTATGGAGCTCGCAAGAATCGACCCATGGTCGCGTGGCTGCCAGCACATAGGCCGAACCGACCCGCCTACATGGTGGATCTTAACATAAAACGGGTGCATATCATATTTGAATTTGATTAAGGTTTCATTTGGGTGGAAAAGGGGCCAACCCCTTATCAATATGACCAGAGCACAAAACCAAGACCTAAACTCGGCGACAATGGTAAACCTCGACAGCTAAGGGTGCACGTGCTCACATGTGTGCGGTCAGACTAACAATTAAGTTGGCAGAGCAAGCCATTTTTAGCGGATTTTCAATTTTTATCTAGCCTAACTCTAGTTCATCCACATTTAGTGGAGTTTTTTTAGGCCAAACTAGAGAAAACTTCATTTGGTCATAACTTTGGCTAGGGAGAACCTTTTTGGATGATTTTTTTTTTTATTTCGTATCTCCTCATCATTCTCGAGCCAAAGGTATAGGTTTCAAAGCCATCAAAGGTCATATTTAAGTGTTTTTTCAGTGAATAAGCTTGGAGAGACATTAGGGCCTAAGAGGTGTTGGAGCTGTATTGGGCTATGGTTAGCTATTGGAGGTGAACCAAAAGTCATTCTTCACTATTTTCTATGTTCTGAACTCAATTTTCACAGCTTATTTTGCCTGTTTAGGTTTTCTTCTCACTGTATAATCATTTTGAGCATCTAATTCAAGCAAGGACATGCCCATTTGGGAGCCTTGGACCCAACAGATGTAGCCCAAGAGGGGTGAACTGCCTTACCAGTTGTTGTGTTATATTATGTGAATTTATCTTGCTGTGTTTCTCAGATATGATATGTTAAACAGGAAAATGAAATAACCCTCCTTCACACTAAAGGCTCGGAAAATTAACCAAAAACACTTTGTTTGATTTGCAAGACATTTGTAATAGTTTGCACATATATTTTAATGGAAATGAATACCTTGCACAGCAAAATCAAGTAGTTTCGTTTTCATGTCATATTCATATATTCAATATTGAGAAAAATTTCGGTGAAAACCACATCATAAGAGCTATGTTTTTTTTAAGTTGAAGAATAATAAAATATGGTATGGAATAATAGGTAGATTCAATTTAAGGTTTTTCATCTCTCTACATGGATAAATATGGATGGGCTGACACCATATGAATTTTTATATGGAAATCAAGGTCTTCTTATAATGGAATTTCAACTAAAGACTTTTAGAACTCTAATGAAGCTAGGTATAGACCTTGTAGATGCACAACAACAAAGAATAGCTTAGTTAAATTAATTGTATGAGATGCACCTACATTACATTCAACAAATTACTTTTCCCAATAATGGAGAATCAAATGGAAGAAAAACTTTATCTAGAAGAAGAAATTCAAAACAAGTGATTAGGCGATACTTTCTCAAACTAACTTCAGTGATTTTCAGGAAAGTTCACCACGCCCTAGTTAGCCCCATATGAATTTTTTAAATTCTTTAATATTTGTTTTTTAAAAGTCAAGAACATTGATGGGAATGGAACTTATTTCTTGGCTAATGGGAATATGTTAATATTATATCATCAACTTGTTACCTAGGAAGAATTAATTCAACATATTTTGCAACAATATGAGATAGTAGTGACCACATATAATTTACAATCTGCTTTACCCCAACCTTGATTTATTTTTATTTCTTGTAATATATATATATATATATATATATATATATATAGATATATATATATATATATATATATATATATATATATATATATATATATATATATATATATATATATGAAAGGGGGGATAATTTAAATTAAAATTAATTTTTAGCTATAAAAGTTGAGTCCTATGGCGTAGTGGAATAAGATTTTTTCTTGAAACCAAGTAATTGGTTGGAAAATATTCCCTATGTTCTTGTCAAATAAAAATAAGACTATTAGAAATAATGTAAAAAAGTTGGCTTATCTCATAAAAAGGGAGTTTTATTGTGTCATATATTTTTATAGTAGAAGTATCATCAAAATAACAAATTATGTGAAAATATTTCTCATTAGAGCGATTGAGACCACTACTCTTGTTATTCTTTCCACAACAATAAACATATATCTTTGTTGAAATTGATTTTCTTTTATTATATTTTTTAATAGTCATTTTCTTAACATCTCCATGGAATGAGAGACAATTTCATTATCTCTCGTAGTCATTTTTGATATTATCATTTTTAATTAGGTTTAATTCTACAAATAGATAGAGGTTTTCTCATTTAATGCTTTAGTTATGTCTATTGTTAGAAATATTTTAATGTCCCAAAGATGATGATTCTGAAGATTATCAACCTGAGGTTTTCTAATAACAGATTTAGCATTCACATTACTATCAACTTCATCATCACATGTAGTCCTATAACCATCGTGCAATCCACTAACCACTTTCTTTAGTAGTTATGAGATCTTTATATCAGTTACAGGATGACTTTTAACAAGCATGTTTGAATATATCTTGCAAATTCTAGTTTATTAAATCTAGGATAAGTGTCTAGAGTTTCCTACGTAACTCTAGTCTCTCCTATTTGGCACTCCACGAGTCTTCATCAGCAGCATCAATAGATTTTTGTTTCAATTTTTTCAACAATTAATCCTAAGTTAGAAATCAATCAACCTCATCATCAACATTTGTTCATGAATCATCTCAATACACAACATTTTTAGGTTCAATTCCTTATTGTAATTTGTTTATGAACATTAGCATGTAATACTTGACCAAAGTTCAATTAAGGTAAAGTTGAGGTAAGAAATGAAATTTCAAGATCTTATATTTTATTTAAAACATGAAAATATTTCAAACAATAAACCTTTGGTCTCATTTTAATGTGTATATGACCTTAATCATAAACCATTACTCTTATACCCTTACTCCACCCTTTCTATACACTTCATTGATAATCGTCATTACCACTCTCCTATCCCTCTACCACCCCATAAAATTGCTGATCAAATGGTATGAAAAGTCATTATAATCCTTATGATTTTCATGCTTGCATTATTTTCTAACCTCTCATTGCAATAATTCCCCTCACTCAAAATTAGCCTTTCACCTATATAACACTCCTACTTTGATCACCATTCCCAAAACCCTCAATTTATTCCTTGAAATGAAAGTTGATCAAAACAGAGTGCCTTCACATCGCTTAATGCATAAATAAATTAGACTTTCATGGGGAAGGACAGGGTAATAAGGCAGGAGCCTCGGTCACTAAAATTTTTGGAAGCGTACCCTTAGTATAATTCCAATAAATTTATACTTAGAGGTAAAAGGTGGCTTATGTTCCTCTGAAAAATTTTAGGGACACAATGAATATGTTATGAAGGAATTTTAGAATGTTCAATAGTTAAGTTGCTAGCATAGGTGATTAGTGGATAGCTATGCGTGAATAATTTATTTCTTAAGGCAATCAACTACCTCAAATGGGAGAATGATAGTTAAATAATAGATAAGTTAAATAGAGGATGTGTACACGATTGTTTTCATCAAAAAAACTAAGTTTGAAATCGAGTGGAAGCATTCCTAGGGCTGGGATCATAGAGAAATGGAGGAACTTCTTGTTTTTGTTAAGTATGTTACATGTGTAGGAAGTTATGTAGTCACCTTCCTTTATCACATTTGTTTGCTTATTGTGTACTTCTAAACCAATGACAACTTGGAATTTCCATTTTATTTATTAAAAATCCTACATTGAATGGAAAATCACATACATGAGAACTCTATAAATTTCATCCTCAACTTGTATCACCATGGTTTAACTAAAATATTAATCATGGAAGAATGACATAAATGAGGTGATAAATTGGGACACATTTTTTTCATAATAAATGTTTTAATGGGGCTATTGCACATGAATAGATACCCTTAGAAGTGAATATTTGTTATGTGCATAGTGATAGAAATGAGAGAAATAACTCTTATCTCCATGAAGTTGAAGCCTTCATTACTTGTGGAGAGAATTCTAAAAGTTGAATGATGAAGCGACATGGATGGTCTATTCCAATTACAACCATCATGCTTAGAAGAATTACCGAGAGTATGACTATGAAGAAGCCACAAAAGCAAAGTGTTGAGACTCTATTACGATGTAATTCATGTCCACCTACAAATGAATCTTATTTTTATACGAAGCCAATATCATTTGAGCATAGTAATGTATAATAGAAGGAGTCTTTATTCTCCTTGTTTAAGAGCTCTAGAACTATTTTATCTGAGACTAAGACTCACATATATTAATTCTTTGATTTTGTTAGGCCTTTAGTATAAAGTTCCAATGATTTTGAAGATAATAGAAATTACTATGAGCTTGTAAAAAAAACTATGTTTTCTAATTCCTTAAGTAGGCCAAGCTCTTCTAAATTGAAGAAGAAAAACACTAAGATTGAGAAATTGAAAGTAAATACTGAAGAGTTCAATATCCTAGATAGATATGTAAATAATAAAAAATTTATGTTAAAAGAAAAAAGTTCCCAACTGTAACAATAAATTGAGATGTTAACATCAAATAATAAAAATTTGTTTAGACTTGTCAAGAACTAGCACAAAATACCTCAATATTTGGCACTTTGTAATGGGACTTTGGAGAATAAACTCAGTGCAAAGTGGAATAAGAAAGGTGCCAATGTCAACTTATTCATTGGTACCCATTGATACAGTTTAAGAATTATTCAAATTTATTCTATGCTTTGAACAAATTTTGGTGCCACAACATCAACTAGATAACTTTTTTGCAAGACACAAAAAATCTCAATTATGTGGGAGATGTCAGGCCTTTAATTTCATTTCATTTTCATACCTAGTTATCCCCTTTTGAATCATATTAATACATGCTTCTTACCAAATCCCCATTCCTTTTACCATATTTTCGATGCAAACTTCATTAAAGAGCTACAAGGTTTACATCGTTAACTTAATAACTTTTCCATTATTTTTGGTGAACTAGGGGGATTATGGATCTTATTTATTACTAATGATTGTTTGACTAGTTCAAGTCCTATAACTATTATAAGGATCGTATAACCCACCTCACCGTTATGCATATTTGTGGGCTTCTAAAAGAGAAACTAAGACATGGGTTTTTCTCCTAGATACCTCGAGGTGCTTCCATGTTCACCAAGCCAATTACAATGTGGACTAAGTAAGAACAAACCTTTGGTATAAATTGTTGTTAGTAGTTCCAAGAAAAACATATTTATCCATGAAATTAGTTCGTGGAAATGATTAGGGATTTCATTATCTCATTAAAGTTGATAGTGGTATATTCTTACCAGATTATCTTTCTTTTCCTATTATGATATATATATTTGATGTAAATAATTTGTAGAACATGGGATCCAATAAGGGTTCACCTGCACACACTTTTGTGATGTGTATAGTCTATATCAAAAGTGATGTGATGTAACAACAACAATAACAATCTTTAATCAATGAATTTTTTATGTCATTTTTAGTTACTTTATCAACAATCCATTGATTGCTCAGGTAAGGAATAGAGAAATTGTATCAACATGTATTGTTGAGACTTCACTTCATTAATACGAAGCCAATGAACTGAAATTTTGAGACAGTTCAGTTGAAGTATCAAAATTCACTGCAAAAACATGGGGGATAACCACGGCCTGGTCGGGGACTTGAATATCATCCCCTATCTATTTGGGTTGGTGGCGCTGGTTGGATTTATGGGACCAGTTTCCCAATCTTTGAAAAAGATGGTAGGATGGGGTATGTGTTTAATTATCAAATCTGATTTGGTAGATGAGGGTTGTTTCAACAGAAAAATCAAACTATCTATATTTACTATTTACCCGGGCTTAAATCAATATTTGTGCAATCTAGATAAATGACTACCTTGAATGATAATGAAGATTATTCATACAAGAAGTATAAAACATTCATAAAACAACTATTTCAATTAAATAGTTAATCGAAATGGTTGACTGTAAAATGTATCACATCAAATATCTAACAAAATTTTGCTTATCAAAATTAAAAAGGATGGCAGCTCAACTATAATTCAAAAGTGAAGGAATAACAGGCTGTATTGAAATATAATTGACAAATAATGTACATATAAAAGAAACATCTCAATCATTTATAAAGTAATCACTACGTAATGATAAAAGTATTTGATGAGAGATGATTGATCCATAGACAATAAGGTTGCAATTGATGCATTTTCTCCAAGATTGATGACATAAAAACAAAAGTTCATTTATTAATAAACTTTCTGAGATAAACTTTCATGGATTAGATCTTCCAAAATTAAAGAGAATCTTTAAAAAGTACAAAATTGTATGTTTTTTAAAGAGTATCAAATAAAATTGTCAAACCACTTTCTAAATACTTGAAAGGGGTTTAAATATCAAAAAAAAAAATTTACAAAAATAGATAAGAAATAAATTCTAAAGAGTGAAATGACTCCCTAAAATCAGTGCCAAAAATGCAAAACTAAAATTGATTTAAAACTTAAAAAAAAAATTGATCATGATTGGTGTTGGATTCTCATTTGCTTCCACTTCTCATAGATATCCATCATAGCCTGAACTTTTGGAGGTTGCCTAATGCTTATCTTTACTTGTCCCGCATAAATTATATCTGATAGTGATGGCATCATATGGATGATTGAATTGGTTAAGCATCATAGGGCCATCAATTGACTATGCGGTTTTACCAAATATGACCAATAAGCATCCCAATTCAAATTCAACAACTATCTGATTCATTGTTCTTTTGCTGCAAGACTTTCGTGCCAAATTAACTGCAAATCATCAATCTTAGGCATATTTCCTAGTGAACATCTTTGAATGAAACCTTCATACCAAAGATTATCATTAATAGTTTCAATTATATTGTTTGATGTTTCACTTGCACTTGAAACTGCCCTTTCAACCTATTTTATTTGGATTTCCCAATCAATGAAGAGAATGTCCTTGTGAGATTCTTTGACCTTTGGCAATTCTGTTATCTTTCCTTTTGAATTATCTTGCCATGTGATCAAATTTGAGATTTTCTCATCTATTTCTTCAAAATTGATTTTAGCGTCATTAAATTGACCCACCAATGTATCAGCTTCTTGGCACAATGGACTAATCTCTATTAACTTCTTATAGAAGATTGATTGTTTCTTTGATAACAACGAATTGATTTCTAAAGATTCTTTGATGAATTCGTCCACTTTTAGGAAATCCTTTATTTGATCTTCAGTAAACCGCAGTTGTCTGATTTTAGTATATTTAGCATTTAATTATGCTTGGCTCTGAAGTCTTAGGCTGCCAAAACTCTGTGGAATTTGTTCAAGTTGTCATTTAATCTGTTCTTGTGTATTCTCCTTTTGTTTTGTGAGTTGATCTTCCATCTTCTTTATTCTTTCCTCTTTTTCTTTGATCAAATTTAATACTTCTTCTACTTTTCCAGTTGTTGCAAAAGCATAATCTCCTGCAAGTTGAGATAATTTGGTCAAATTTTTAGATGGATCTATAGGTGTATCCTTCCATACAACATCCATTGGTTTGTTGCCTGGCAGGCTAATAGTAGCATGGTCAATTTTTCTCTTTTTCCTTTGCCTCTTCATTACTGCTCGATGTTTGGGACTATAAAAAATATCCAAAGGAGGAATTTCCTCCTCTTTCAAAACAATTTCTGAAGAAGGAAAAGAAGGAATTACTTTGATATCCTCTGAAGTAGTGAGATCTTTTTCTGAATATTTCTCGAGATTTTTTAGTATTTTTGGAAAAGTTTGTGCTTGAATAATACAAGCCTGTGATTCATTCATGATTTGTTCAAACTACCCCCATTCTTTCTGCATTTGATCCTAATCAAGTCCTTTCTCAATACTCTTATTGTTGGAAGGTTCTTCTATGTCTTTCTCTATAGCAGACTCTTTTTGTGATTCAACATCATTGGATGCTTTATTTGCATCCTCTTCTAAGACATTAGTAGACAACCTTTCTTCTTGAGATTCCTGTGGGATTATCTTAAGTAGATTCAAAGGCACATGGGTTAACCTTTGATGTATGTACTCCTTAAATTCTGCTAATTGATCCAGATTGAGACGGAGGGTAGCTAAACTCTGTACCTATGAAAATTGTTTAGTTGCTACAAAAAGATCGCCAAAATGGTCATCCTCATGAATAAATGCCTTAACCTTAATAGACATGGTAAAATCATACACAACCTTTCTAGGGTCGTAATATCTTTCTCGAAACTCAACCAGATTCAAATTGTGAATATGTTTCACTTTGAATTGTGCATGTTTGAAGTCATTTAAGCAATAAACACCACACTAAAGTGGAAAAGTGGGCCAGATAGATTTTTTAGACTCTTTGAGAGATTTGGTTATGCCCTTGGTAACTGTCTGGTATGCAATTTCTCTGGCTAACAATTTATCAGGGACATACCACAGAATTACATGTGGTAGAGTAGTGCTTCCAAAAACCCTAATATATGTGAACAATTCTTCCCCAAACCATCTGGACACAGGTTGAATATTAACCTTGGCTTCTTATGATAACCCTAGGTCTTTCTTGTCAAAGACAACTTGATAAATAGGTTGCATAACCCCTTGACAAATCTAATAGAAATGTTCAGTGAAACAAGATTTCCAAAGAGATTTATGATACACATGGATTGGTGTGGCATCTTGAGGAGTCCACTTCCATCCGACAATTGGAAAGGATGTAGAAATTCCCATTGTAGATCATCTGGTAATGCAATGTAATAAAAAAAAACACTTGATCTACTTCTACAACCAATTTAGCGGAAGCTTAATCGAACATGAGAAACATCAATAAGAAAACATATAACTGATATGGAAAAATCAAACACATATAACACAGAATATATCATTGGGGAAAGCACCAACATAAAACCCCAACTTTGTATTATCAATCAAGTGGATATCCTCAACAACATACAAAAAGAATCAGCTCAACAACTACCCTGCTCTCTCTGTAATCAGAAGATGAAAATAATGGACTACCTAGGCCTCAATATATAGGTTGTAAATTGGCCTAATCATACCTGTTGTCACCTCGGATCCAACTACGTAGTCATAGAATTAAATAGATTCCTTCCTCATGCAAGGAATACTTACTAGAAATATCCTAGCATATGATAGTACAATGTCCCTCATTTGATCTCAATTGGGTCTTTGTTTGAACTTCCACGCATCAATTATTCATGAGAGAATACTTAGTTATCTAAAAATAATAGTTTTCATATGCATGCAAGCATCCACAAACTATATCTCATTAGTTTAACATCTTGTTAAATTAATCTAACTGAACTTGACTAAGTTAAACTAAGTCCACTGATCCTCTCAATATAGAACTGAACCTTATCTCCTTTAATCAAGGAATAAATTCCTAAATCAAGAAAGAAAATAATTGCATGATCTCACAAAGACTTCAAATTCGAATTTGCTTAACTAATTAACTCAAATGAATTAATTAATTAATATTTTGAACTATTGTTAAGACCAAAATTAATTTTACTTCCTATAGATAGACTAGGGACTACTATAAATAGGAAGGGACCCAGAAATTCTATTTTTAGAAGTTTCACCTCTCACCCAATGTGGCCAATGACCTCATTGGCCAAACTGCTATTTTTAGACATGCTAAATTTAATATTTTTTGTTGCACATTTTTCAACACTCCCTCTCAACAAGAAATGCTTTCTCTCAAACCCGATCCTGTAACTCTGGAATGTTCTGCATCCAACACATCTACCTGGTCCACTTGCTCCAACAACACTTGGAACAAAAACACTCCCAACTGACCACTCTATCGGGCTAGGAACATACTTTGATGCTAGAGCTCTACCTACTACTATCAAGTGCTCCCTCTCTGACATCTACACTACTGCAACATTTCCATACATCTCGCACCATTGCACACCTCTCTGTGCCACCTAGCACTGTGCAAAACACTTGTGCCTCTCGTATTGCTGCAGCCTGCTAGCTATGCACTATCCTGGGATTCCCTGCACTGTCACTCTTTCTATCGCTCCATCTGCATCTGTCTCTACCCAATTAGTTAGTTCTTGCTACTCCACATTGGGGCTCCTTTAGCAAGGTCTCATCCAAGAGGTTGGGCAACTCAAGGATCCTACCCCTCCTCCTTAGGACGATCACTTTATATCGCCCCACCTAATACTTGGAGGTATGGTTGAATGTGATCCCTCAACCCACCTGGATCGAAGTTTCCCCCTACTGGAGGTCTCTGCATGAGCAGATGTCTCTACTCGATCTCCACTCAACTTCCCCTACTGTGGCTGCTCCATAACCTCCTGAAGTTGTTGCACCAATCGTGGCTCCTTCATAATCATCTGAGATTGCTTCTGGCTCTACATGTTGAGAGGTAATATACCCTCCCTCTCAACCACCAAGTCTCCATCAGCTGCCTTGCTTCTCAAGGCTTTGCATGCATATTGAACCTCAATAGCATACACGTTCTTGACCCATGAACCAATCTGCTTCACCTGTCTAGTGATGATGTGTCTAAGAAACCTTTCCCTTACTGAAGACTCCATCATAGCCTCTGTCTTACAGCATTGTGATCGACATCATATTTCTCTTCAGTCCTGGTACATACTTGACATCGGTCAAGGTAAGGTGAGATCCATTCTCCCTCTAAAAAATAATCATGCCTACACCTGAGACACTTTACTTCTCATCATTACCCGTTGTTATGATTATCTGGAGATCTTTCTCCTCCAAAGTAGTGAACAAACTCTTATCGTCGATCATGTGGAAAGAAGCTCCACTATCAAGAAACCAACCACTTCCCATCATGGATGAAACCATGCATGCGAAGAGTGTGAAATCCAACTCAAACTGTGAAGCAAGTGCCTGACCTTCAGATCCTTCCTTGGATCCCTTCTTGGATTTCCTCTGTGGACAATTTGTAGCATAATGGCCCACCTCATGACAATGAAGGCATCGCACTTTCGATTTGTCAACCTTCTTCCCATCATTGGAAGAACTGGATTCAGAAAGAGAAACCTTCTCCTTCTCATTCTTTGCCTTACTCACTAAGGCACAGTTCTCCTAATCATGCATGGATGAAGAACTGTCTCTGGTGCTCCGTCTAATCTCCTCCTGCATCAAATCTGACCATAGTCATTCCCAATCTGGAAGTTTCTCCCTTCCATTCAATGAGTCCTAGTAGCTATGCCAGCTCTTAGGAAGGCCAAGGAGTGCTAGACTCACCATATCCTCATCCAATGTCACAACCCCTACACTTGCAAGCTCATCCCTTCATGTGATGAGCTTGGTATAATACATAGAGATCGTCTCATCCCTTTCACACTTGATCTTTTGAAGTTTTTCCTTCAGTGCCAGCTTCCTCTGATCATAGTTATTCTGATATAAATCTTTCAATGTTTTCCACATTGCATGCAGAGTCTCCTTCCCATGGAGGCTCGAGACAACGTGATCTCACACTCCCTCCAAGAGAATTCTCCTAGCTCTAGCCACACACATTCTCCATTCCACCTACTCCGTCTTGCCAGTAGGCTTAGGAATTTCTTGATCAATGAAATCCTTAAGGCCATTACCTTCCAAAACTGCCTCCATGCGATCCTTCCAAGCTATATAGTTTGAGCTGCCATCAAGGGCATACTCAAGCCTCAAACCATAGAACACCATTGATGAAATAGATGAGATAAGAACTTGAGATCTATATCCCGAATAATAAACTTCGAATTTATCCTGCTAGTGTATTGTTCTTGCTTGATCACCCATGCTCCAGTACCATGTAGAATTTTGTAGAATTTTTCTACAAATCAGCTAGCTCTGATACCATGTAGAAATTTTCTCACTATAGATCACCTGGTAATGCAATGTACTAAAGCAAAAAACTTGATCTACTTCTACAACCAATTTAGCAGAAGCTTAATCGAACATGAGAAACATCAATAAGAACGCATATAATTGATATGGACAAATCAAACACACATAACACAGAATATATCACTGGGGAAAGCACTAGCATAAAACCCCAACTCTGTATTATCAATCAAGTGGAGATCCTCAACAACATTCAAAAAGAATCAGCTCAATAACTATCCTGCTCTCTCTGTAATCAGAAGATGAAAATCATGGACTACCTAGGCCTCAATATATAGGCTGTAAATTTCCCGGATGCGGGTGCTTAAGGTGAGCGGCAGATAGATGGGGAGTCACATGGGCAGGGGTCAGCCCATGTGTGACACGCAGTACCTCGCGAGATGTAAGAGAGGTTCACATGCTGGAATATCAACGAGGGCATTAATGCTGGTCTTGTCTTCCATAATTTGTCTCCTGGCTAACTGTGCGATGGCGATTAATAAATCGGGAGCTCCTGCTACACTTGCGCATTCTTCTGCAATCGTCTGGCATTCCGCTGCAACACTGGTGCATTAATTGGTGGAGCGGGGGAATGAGCAAGGGAATTCATGCTCTGCGGCCAATTCAGGGACTGTCACAAGCTTGAGAGCAATTCCCAGGCGTTGTGAGCCAAATTCAGCGGCCCCTGTCCTAATTAATCCCTCCTCTCCGGGTTTCTACAAGCGGGTTCTTCTTTATCCAGCAATGCGAGGTGAGAGACTGAGAATGTGCAGTAGACGCGGAGGTTCTCGCGGACGGGCTACCACTCAGAGGCCTGCCCCCATTTCTCCTTCCTCCTCCGTCGAAGTTACGTCTGAGCAGCAGCACCTCCATGGTAACAGAGCCGGACGAGGCAGAGGGCTGGGGAGCGAACGCATAATTGGTTATGGACATGAGGCGCATCCTACGGTCAGATATCGGATACCCTGCACACTCGCCAATTCTACTTTTATTGTCTCTGTAACTGTTGAGCATTGTGATATTTTCAGAGATCAGGTAGATGCAACTCTGGAAAACCCACCTCAAGTTCAAGGGACAGTGCCTATAATTGACCTGCAACGCCCTGTTAGGAAAAGCTCCCCCTCAGCTACTCCAGCAGCTCTTGCGGGTCCAAGCGAGCCTGTTCAGGGTCTCCCTTCCAGCGCGATGGTCCCTCTCTCCGATTCTGAAGACTCTCTGCAATTTGGGTGCCGAGTTGAGGAAGCGCCCTACACCACGGACGATGAATTATCAAGTCAAGTAGTTCGCTCTCGGCAGCCTAGGCCGCAGGAGCATCACTCTGTATTTGAATCCTGTGTTTATGTATCGGTTCGGCAGTATGGGTCTGTATGTCTATGTGTCAGCAGTATGGGTCTATATGTCAGTCAGTCCATGTTTAAGCGGTGCTAATCATCGCCATGTTTGTCTATCTCAACATGTCCCTGTTACGTACTGTTTAGAGTCACTGTTTCGAGTCTTAGTAGAAGACACAACAGAAGATAGTAATCCAAATTTTGACTGTGTTCAATTTTGGAAGGTGTAAATCTGGGTAAACTGTCAATTTCTGGGTAGGATTTACAAGGCCATGGCCTTGTTGTAACTCTGATGTAATTTTTGACCTTTTTGTACTATAATAGAATTAGCCTTATTCAGAAAAAAATATATATAGGTTGTAAATTGGCCTAATCATACATGTTTTCACCTCAGGTCCAACTACATAGTCACAAAAGAAAATAGATTTCTTCCTCATGCAAGGAATACTTACTAGAAATATCCTAGCATCTGATAATACACTGTCCCTCATCTGATCTCAACTGGGTCTTTGTCTAAACTGCCATGCATCAGTTATTCATGAGAGAATACTCAGTTATCTGAAAATAATAGTTGTCACATGCACGCAAGCATCAACAAACTATACCTCATTAGTTTAACAACTTGTTAAATTAATCTAACTGAACTTTACTAAGTTAAACTAAGTCAATTGATCCTCTAAATATAGAACTGAACCATATCTCCTTTAATCAAGGAATAAATTCCTAAATCAAGAGAGAAAATAATTGCATGATCTCACAAAGACTTCAAATTTGAATTTCCTTAACTAATTAACTCAACTAAATTAATTAATTAATATTTCCAACTACTGTTAAGAACAAAATTAATTTTACTTCCTATAGATAGACTAGGGACTGCTTTAAATAGGAAGGGACCCATAAACACTATTTTTAGAACTTTCTATTTTTAGCAGTTTCACCTCTCACCCAATGTGGCCAATGACCTCACTGGCCAAACTGCTATTTTTAGACATGCTAAATTTTACATTTCTTGTTGCCCATTTTTCAACAAAGGAAAAACGAAACATACAACATCCATGACATAGGTGGACATATAAAATGGAGGAATGGTTCTTGTAGTAACATAATGATTCCTTCTATATTCTATGATATGGAGGATAAGTTATTTGAAAAAATTGTGGCCCAATCCATGACTATAGAATTAGGAGTGGCATCAATGAGAGGCACCTATTCCACTGAAAACTTGGAAGAATCTGTGTACCCAAATAACCTACATAGAAATGCAAAAATGTATAAATAAGGAGCAGTGAGATACGCTATTGAATACATACTTGTTCTATCCATCTTGTGCTTGCTTTGATTTTCCCTCCATTGGTTTACAACTTCGGAAGGTTCTTCATTTTCAACAACAAATTTCTCCACAAATTCTTTATCATAAATGTTGTACAATGGAGGTAAACGATACATTCTTTTGATATCCTTTGGTTTAAAGGAGTCGATGACCACTTTCCTTGAGGTCATGAATTCTTTGTCCTCAATATTCACATTTTCAATAATCCATTTGACCATATCAACATAGGGTAATAATTTTGGTCTAGCTGCTATCTTATGCAAGACAGAGCATGCAACTTCAGGATAAGAAGCATCTGAAGATTGTATATTCTCTATCATGGATTCCTTCTGTATTTACTTCTTGAATAGGCCATAAACATTTTCCCATGAGCCGGTACCACACTTTGGTATACAAGTTGTATCAGAAAACAAAGGTGATGATTCTAGTACATCTTCAGTTGTGGACAGTGGTCCCCTTCCCTTATTCATCTTAATCATCCAACCGAGTAATCGACTCTTTGTTACAGGCATGTCACCACAAAGAAGAGGACAGTGATATTGCAGAGAATGAGAAACAAGAGTGTAACGAAATGAAAATACAAAAAGCTTATTCAAATTAATGAAACTAAAAACACTTAAATGCATCCATAATGGTGATAATACATTGAATTTCTTGATTCGCAAAATCATAAATATCCATAACCTAAAACGATATCTGCGTAAGATTCAGATTAAGTCACATTATTGATAATGACCTTTTCAGAGGAGATCATTAAAACTTGTTAATGTACCACCCTTAATACGTGAAATATAAATTTAATGACGAGTCAGTAGGTTTGTATTTTATCACAAACCAGTTATTTGCAATGCGAAATGGTATGTTTGATCGCTAGTTTTACAATTTTTCTATTTGCGAAATTGTGATACGATAGATGCGGACATATTTGGATATTACAATTAATTCATTTATCGGGTCCATAGTGATATCACAATACGTAAAGGAAGGTTTAACATGCTTTATTTCCTTTTTTTAATGTGAAAGGTCTGACCTGATTGACCGAAAAGGAATATTCTTAGATTTTGCACATATCACAAATTGGTGATGCTTCAATTGGTAACGTTAACTACTACACACAAGACTTTTGCGAAATGCAAAATGCAATTTAATATTTGGAGCATGGTTTTGGATTTTCTTTAAATTTTAATGAATTTTAAATCAAACTATTTTCTGAAGGGTCCCCATTTTTTATATAAAGGATTCTATCAAATGGGGTTGTTGTACAACACAATAATTGAAGATTCACTCGAAGAACCAATTATATGTGATAATTTTGAAATTTCTAAAACTTTCAAAGTAAATATAGTTCAGGAAATAGGAATTGCATGAAATTTTGGATCTGTAAAATTTGTCTAAATAATAAAAACAAACTCACCTAATTAAAATTCATTTTATATCCTCTTATAGATGAAAATTCCTTTGTGTATATCAGTCTTTATTAGTTTTCAAAATAAAGTAGGGGGATTTTGTAGATAAGCTTTTTAATGTACTCATTTGTCACAGGTAGACCCTTTGCTGTGAGTTGGCTTCCATAACCTCAATAGGGTTACCTTTTAACCAACAATGGTTCAGTATCCCATTGAGAAAAGAATGAAATTTTTAGAGAAAAATTCAAAATCATATACTTGTTTTCTTTGTCTTTTTTTAAAACAGTTTATTATTATTTTCTTTTATTAATCAAAAGTCATTGTCTTGGTTTGGTGGCCAAATGATAACAATTCCATTCACCGGTTGTAACTCAACTGAACATGCTGGCTCATGATGAGACCCCTTGTCTTAAGATTAAGATAATCTCAAGCCATCACCCTGTTTTGGCATTAGTCTTGGTGATATCAGTCCATTATTTCCCTATGAACATGATAAGCAGGCTCTTAATGAGACCTCTTATCTTTTAAGTTTTAGTATATTTTAGAATTACACTCTAAAAAGAGAAAAGTTTACTGGATGGGGAGAACCATTGACTCCTTATGAGTTCTGGATGACAATTATAGAGTTGAAGACGCTTATCTGCAAATAGTCTTTACTTTAAACATAGTTACCGATCAAACAAGAAATTGAAATGGTACCCGTTTCTCTAAGGTAGAAAAAAATCACCCGATTTTAAAAAGTGGTGATGCGAGAATACACTTTTTTTAGCATATTTTTGACACTTTAAATTTTCTTATGTATCAAGTATGAACAATTTTTTTTTTTATGTTAGTGATTTTCATGCTGATTTTGAAAAGTGATGATACAACATCAACACATTTTTTTAAATGTTAGTGATTTTCATGCTGATTTTGAAACGTGTTGATGCAACATCAACACATTTTTTTAAACGTTAGTGATTTTCATGCTCATTTTGAAAAGTGTTGATGCAGCATCAACACATTTTTTTAAGTGTTAGTGATTTTCATGCTCATTTTGAAAAGTGTTGATGCAGTATCAACACATTTTGTAAAGTGTTAGTGATTTTCATGCTAATTTTGAAAAGTGTAGTTGCATCATCAACACATTTTTTTAAGTGTTAGTGATTTTCATGCTCATTTTGAAAAGTGTTGATGCAGCATCAACACATTTTTTTAGAGGGCCTATTTTTGACACTTTAAATTTTTTTATGTATCAGATGTGAACATTTTTTTTTTTGTTACTGATTTTCATCTTGTTTTTTAAAAGTGTTGATGAGCATCGACCCTTTTGTTTAGAGGGCTTAGCTTTTACACTTTACATTTTCTAATGAATTAAGTGTGGATAATTTTTTTAAATGTTGGTTATTTTCATGTTAGTAATAAAACATAAAAATAAGAATAAAAAACATGACAAAAAGAAAAAAGAAAAAAAAAAAACAAACAAACAAAAAAGAAAAACAAAATACCTATAAAAATGTTAAAAAACAAAAGATATATAAAAATAAATTAATTAATTAAAAAATTAAGAACCTCAAAATTAACTCGTAAAAAAAAATTAACGGAAAACAACAAAAAATAGATTAAAAAATATAAAAAAATAAATTAAAAATTAAATTTTTCAAAAAAAATAATAATTTAAAGAAAAACAAATTAAATTAAAAAACAAAAATCTAAAAACATTTTTTTAAAGTTAAAAAAAAACAAATAAATCATAAAAACCTCTTTAGAAAAAAAAAAAAAAAAAGAAAAAAAAAGAGACAAACTAACTAACTAACTAAACTTTAAATAATTACCCAAAAAAAAAAAAAAAATTAAGAAAAGATAAGTAAAAAATTAAAATAAAAAAATTAAATTAAATAATTCAAAAATAAAAATAAAAAAATTAAGAATTATTTTTTGAAGTTAAAATTATAAAAATAAATAAATAACATAAAATAAAGTTAAAATAAAATAACAAAAATTAAAAAAATAAAAAGTAAAAACATGAAAACAAAACAAAATTAAGAAATAACCAAAAAAATTTAAAAAATTAATTTATATAAACAAATTAAAATAAATAAATATAAACAATTAAGAAACAAAAATAATAAAATTAAAAACAAAAATAAATAAATAAATAAATTTAAAAATTATTTCAATAAAAAAATAATAATAATATTATTAATATTAATAATAATAAAAATTAAATAAAATTTTAAAAAATGATTAAAAAAATTCGATCCGCACAACCTGAACCTGCTCCCCCTCCCCTGTCTCACCCCAAACCCCCTCCTCCCCCCCTCCTCCTCACTCTACCGCAAATTTTGAAAAAAGATTAAAAAAATTCGATCCGCACAACCCGACCCCGCTGCCCCTCCCCTCTCTCACCCCAAACCCCCTCCTCGCCTCTCCTCTCGCCCTCCTCCTCACCCTATCGCACCCGCTACCTCCCCACGGCCCTACTCCCCCCTCCTCCACCTCTCCCTCACCTTTCGACCTTCTCTCTCCCTCTCCCACCTCAACCCGCCCTCTCTCCCTCACCCCTACCCCCCTCCTCTCCCTCACCTCTCGTCCCTCCTCCTGCCTCTCCCCTCCCCCACCCTCGTCGCCTCCTCTCGCTCACCCCTCGGCCCTCTCTACTCAGCCCTCCCCACCAGCCCAGGTCCCCAACCAGTGGCCAAGAGGCCGGAGATCGATTCTTGGAATCGGCGTACAAACAAGAGGCGAAAGGCCAATTCTTGGAATCAGCCTGCGGGTCTTGGCCGTTGGTTGAGAGCCTAGGCCTGGGTGGGGGGGTTGCGCTCAGCCAACACCCCAGTAGCCTGGGCCCCCAACCAGTAGCCAAGAGGCTGCAGGCCGATTTCGGGAATCAGATTGCGGCATCTTGGCAGGAATCAAATTGCGGCCTCTTGGCAGCCCGGATGGGCGGGGAGGGCCGGGTGGAGAGGGCCAATGGGTGAAGGAGAGGGGGGGTTGGCAGGGGTGGGGAATGGGGGGAAGAGGGGGAGTTCTAAGGGGTGAAGGAGAGGGGGGTTAGAGGGTGGGGGCAGGGGTCGGGTTGGAGGAGGGATGAGAGCCGAGGGGTGAGGGACAAGGCGAGAGTGGGGGTGGGGGAAGGGGATGGCCAAGGGGTGAGGGAGGGGGTGCACGAGGATGGGGGAGGGGGAGAGGATTGGGGTTGGAGTGGGGGAGGCAAGGCTGCGGTTGGGTGGAGCGAGGCTCATTTCTTTTAATTATTTTTTTTTTAATATTTTCCAATTTTATTTTTATTTTTTTTAATGTCTTACATTTTTTTTTAATTTTATTAATTTAATTTCTTTTATGTTTTAACTATTTTGAATTTATTTATTTTTTATTTTGTTCTTTTAAATGTATTTTTTAAAATTTTATTTATAAATTTTTATAATTCAATATTTTAATTTAAATACTTTTTTATTTTATTTTTTTATATAATTTAAATTTTATATTATATATCTTTTTTAATTTAAATATTTTTAAACTGTTTATTTTCAATTTTAATTTAATTTTTTTTAAATTTTTGAATTTTTTTCATTTTTACTTTTACTTTTAATTATTTATTTTATTTTATTTAGGTTTTATTTTTTGGTAATTATTTCACTCTTTTTTTCTTCTTCTTCGTTTTTTTTCTCTTAAGTTAGATATATATTTTTTTGAATATATATATTTTAATATTTTTAATGTTTTTTTGTTTTATTTATTTATTTTTTAATAAAAATTTTCATTTTTCCAAGTTAATTCTGATTTTTTTATTATATATATATATATATATATATATATATATATATATATATATATATATATCTATATCTGTTTTTTGTCATGAATCATCCGCTTGCGACCACTGGCGAGTTGGGCCTCGAGGTGGATGGGGGAATTAATTTTTTCTTTAAGTTTTTAATTTTTTAATGATGTATTTTATTTTTAAAGTATTAGGGGTTTACGCAGTGCATTATATTACAGTTTTTGGGATTCAACTGCGTTAAGTAAGTCATTAACGTATGACCATTTCCATGAGAGGTAGTCGTAACTGACTAATTTCCCATGATTTTTGAATTGTCCCACTTCTTCACCCCTGTGAGCATCACCCGATGCAATGAGTGCTAAGTGAACAATTCAAAAATCATGAGAAATTAGTCAGTTATGACTACCTCTCATGGAAATGGTCATACATTAATGACTTACTTAACGCAGTTGAATCCCAAAAAATCTAATATTTTATTTTTGTAATTTTTTTTTTTTTAATTTTCTAATTTATATTTTTAATTTTTTTTTATTTGGTTTTATTTTATTTTACTCTTCTTCTTTTTTTTAATTTTACATGGTAAGGTTAATTTTTTTTACATTTTATAGTTTTTTTTTTTACGTCATTAGTATAAACTTTTTTATATTTGATTTTTTTTTTGTTATGTTTTTTTATGTTTTATTACTTGTTATTATTTTTTATTCTTATTTTTTTTCAATATTTGAATTTTTGCAATTCTATATATTTTTTATATTTGATTTTTTTTGTTAAGTTTTTTATGTTCTATTACTTGATCTTATTTTTAAATTTTCTTTTTTTCAATATTTGAAATTTTCTTTTCTATATATATATATATATATATATATATATATATATATTTCTATTACTTGTTCTTATTTTTTAATTTTTTTCCAATATTTGAAATTTTCTTTTCATATATATATATATATATATATATATATATATATATATTTTTGTTACAATGAATCGAGTCTGCCACACAATGTGTTAATTTCATGGTTGGTCTTTAAGTTTTCATTACAATGGGTTGAGCTCACCTACAATGCGTGTCAATTTGATAGTTGATTTTTAAAAAAAAATTGCAATGTCTCAAGTTGTCTTAGGCTAAGATTTTAAAATCGCTATACATTTAGCATTTAAAAAAGTTACCCTTGGTATAATAACTCTTTCATTCAGGTGTTCATTTTTAAAGTTTTTTTAGTCATAAAATTTTTCCATAATGTTATGATATTTCATCTTTGATGCTATGGTCGAAAACAATTACAATTTCAAGGTTTCTAGAGTCAAGATATTTTATGTTTAACAACATGGACGGAATAGTTGTTATTATCAAGATTCGAGACATGATATTTTATCTTTAACATCATGTCTGAGAATTGTTGGAATTTTACAGTTTTTCAAAGTATGAATATTTTCTCTTTAACTCCATTGCTAAAATATGTCAAAATTGTAACCCAGGCTTTTTTGTTATTCTAGAATAATCAAAGTTTTTTTAGGGTGTTTTTTTCATCCATTTAAAAAAAATGGTTTTTACTTCCATTTAAAAAAAATGTTGAAAATTTACCCTAAAAAAAACATCGTTATAGAATAATCAAAATTTTTAAGGGTGTTTTTTTCATCCATTTTCATAAAAAACTGGTTTTTACTTCCATTTAAAAAATGATGAAAGTTTACCCTAAAAAAAACATTGTTTTGGAATAAACAAATTTCATTTTGCGTTGTTTTTTCATTCTTTTTGGGGTTTTTGGGCTCGAGTACCCGTTTTGAGGTAATAGTTCTCGTTTCAACCATAACTATGTGTTTGTTAAAGATACATTTCCTCACTGATAATAGAACAAAAGGTTTTTATAAAGTTGGAGGTTTCTCAAAGAATAAATAACTCTAGCAGAAAAAATAAAATTTTATAGATTCATGGAACTAAGCTACTTTTCAATTGTTACAATTGTTTCCTTAACAATATCTACTTCCAAAATTGAAAAATAAAAATATTTCAAAAAGAATTATTGTGAGGCCAAAAGTAAATTCTATTCAACATTTATTTCCTAGAAAGAAAAATAATCAAAAAGATAAATGTGATAATGTTACAATTAGGAGAGGTTATCTCCTTAGAAAAAAATGTTTTCAAGATAAGCCCATTAACAAGAAGATAATCTCTTCTTCCTGATCAATCTTGTAATATGAAGGTCGATGGGCCTAATTTCTCCACAATTTGAAATGGACCAAGTCACAATCTTTGGAATTTGGTGTTTCTACCCTTTTGATCATGTGCTTTGTCCCATTTCAAGACAAGAACTTCGATTTGAAATACTTTGTGGAAACTGAACTAGCATTAAAATAAGTTTTAACTAAATGTTGATGACGAACATGTGTAATCTTTGCTTTCTCTCTTTCCTCTTCTAATTTGAAAATTTGATCATGCCTTAATTGTAATGAAGAAGAAGGATTTTCTTGAATGAATTGCACTAAAGGTGGAGAGGGAATATCTATATTAGATGGAATGACAGCTTCTTTCCCATAAGCCAAATTAAATGGATAAGTTTCTATTGAGGCCTTCTCAATGATTCTATCTGCCAAAGAGCAAATGCCAAAGATTTGTGCCAATTCTTTTGACTTTGGTCGAGAGTTCGTTTAATGGTTCTAATGATATTTTTGTTAGTGGAGTCTGCTAACCCTTTCCTTTGAGGATAGTAATTAGCATAATAATTTAATTTAAAACTTCTTTATAGTGCGAATTCAGTCATACTATTTCTAGAAAGATAAGATCCATTGTTGAACATGAGTGCATTATGTAAGCCAAATCTGTTTATGATAAATTGATCAATGAATTCAATAACTACATAAGAATTGACTACTCTTAGTGGAATTTATTCCACCCACTTGGTAAAATAATCTATTGCAGTAAGAATGTATCTATGTTATTTTGAAGAGTTAGGAATGATCTCACCTATGACATCCAATCCCCATTGTTCAAAAGGTTGTTCAATGTTGACTGGTTGCAAGGGAAATGCTAGTTTCCTTTGTCTTCCAGTAGTTGTTTGACATACTTTGCATTTTCGCACATATTCATGAGTGTCTTTGAACAATGTTGGCCAATAATAACCAGCATGAAGAATTTTGTGCACTATTGTATCTCCTCCAAAATTTCCACCAACTGGGCCATCATGGAGTTCCTGCAAAACTTTTTCTGCTTCAGATTTCTTCAGGCATCTTAGTAGAATGGAATCATAATTTTTTCAAATAGCACATTATCAATGGTTTGATATTGATTAGATTTTAGCCTTAAAGCCATTTTCCTTTTATAACTAGATTTGGGAGGATCAAATCCATTTCTCAAATAGTTAATTAAATCAGCATAATGGGATTCAGAATCATTTAGATTTACCTCAAATATTTGCACAATATTACCTAAATCTTCATCTATTGATATGTTGGAAGCTCCCACTAGAGTTCTACAAAAGCCTTGTCCTTTAATGATTTTAGCTTGTCTAATTTCAGTTTCATATTCTTGCAGTGTTGTCACCAATTTTCCCTTTTCTCTCCTAATTCCTTTTATACTAGTAAATTTCTCACAAATGAGAATGGAAATATTACTTTAGTGTGTATTTTAAGAACAAAAGATCTGAAATGCTTTATTGATTTGAAAACAGCGAAATCTTGCTTCTCAACATCTGAGTAATTCAATTCAGTGCCTTGTAAATTGGAGCTAAAGAAAGAGATCGGTGCTTCAATTTTCGTATCATTGATTTGTGTCAAAATAATTGCATATGATGTCTTATAGTTTAGAGTTGCTAAAGAGGGAGCATTTATAATTCCCTATTTGATAAGATCAAAATCATCTCGTTCACTATGTCCCCGTTTAAAAATCGATTTTCTCTTGATCATGGATTGCAACGGTAAAACAATTCGTGAAGATTCAAGGAAAAATATTTTAACAAAAATTATCTGACCTAGGAAGGACTACATGGATTTTTTGTTGCGAGGCAAAGATATCTCATAAATTCCTTTTTTCTTATTAGTGTATATGTGAATGCCATCTTTAGATACAATAAATCCAAGAAGTTTACCTTCACTTAAAGAAAAATAAGACTTCTTTAGGTTTAGAGAAATTACGTATCTTTTACAACGTTCAAGGATCTGGGATCTGTTTTAAGTCCTTTAAATGATTATTGCACTTATATGAATATTCTATTATATCACCTAAATAAATGAACACAGTTTTATTCACCAAACCTTTGAATGTTATATCCATGGCTTTGTAGAAAGTTGCACCAACATTGATTAATCCAAATGGCATATTTTGATAGGCATAAGTTCCCCATTTGGTTCTGAATTTAGTTTTTAGTCAATCATCTAGATGTACGAGAATTTGATTGTAACCTAAAAATCCATCAAGAAAAGACATTAGTTTTGAGCCTGAAACTAGCTGCAGTACATGTTCCATAGGAGGCAGTGGAAAGTTGTGCTTCTCACAATCTTTGTTGAGATTGTGAAAGTCTACACAAATTCGAATATCACCATTCTTTTTCCTGGTTGGTACTATGTTAGAAACCCACCTTGAATTTCTAACATGAAAAATGATTTTGGCCTTAAGAATTTTATCTAATTCAAATTTGATTTGATTTTTCAAATTTGGATGAAGATTTCTCGACTTCTATTGTACAGGCTTTTCGTCGAATATCATAGCAATTATGTGTTGTGTGATAGAAGCATCATATGTTTTAAGATTGTCATAATTCCATGAAAAAAAATTATATCTTCTCAACAAATGAATGAAAGATAACATTTCTTCGAGTGTAAGACCAAGACCTAGATTAATATTTTGTGGTTTAAGATCAGTTCCAAGATTTACTAATTTAAACCTCAATGTCGAAATTTGAAGTTTTGAGTTAGTTGGTTTCTTGAATATGTCTCTAATATCATCCAAATATTCCAGCTTAACTGCAAATATGTGTATAGGATTTTCACTTGTCTTTTGTTTTAGTTGGCTATCATGTTGGTCTTCATCTATTATCTAGTCATCATATAAGCCTTCAGTTGTTAAAAAGTTTATGATGTCCATATTGTCATTAAAAACACGCCAATTGGTGACATTATCAGGAATAGAAGGTCTAAATATTAATTCTATATAAAGTCGGTTAGGAATATAATCTTCTGGTGGTATGAGTTTGGATGTAATGTTAGCCAAAAGATCAGCACTTTCATTCTGAAGTCTTGGGATTGCAGAAATATTAAATGCTAAGAAATGTGAGGTAAGATCCTAGACTAATTATTGATAATGTTTAAATGTATAAAAAGGCATTGAATAATGTTCCTTACCTATTTGATCATGATTTCACAGTCTCCAAAGACTTGGAGGTATTTGATATCAAGGCCTGTGGATTTATACAATCCTTAAATTAATGCTTCATATGCAGCAGTGTTATTCATGCATTCAAATTCAATTCTGCGCGCCAAAATAGTTTTCTCTCCTTCAGGGCTAACTAATATGAAATTTTTCCCTACTCCATCATTAGATTTAGATCCATCAAAAAATAATTTCCAAAATAAAGAATTGATTACAGGTTTATCTACAAAATTGATACATTTGGAAGAATCTGTTTGTGAATAATTTTCAATCTGTGAGGTAACAAAATTCTCCAGAAAATGTGAAGTTTGTGTATTAAAATTGACCAAAAAATATTCAACAGAATAATTTCCAATGATATTATTATTGTATTCGACAAGCTCATTTTCTCCTTCCAATTCAGGCACAATGTATTTTAAATGCTTCTCACAATCGACCCTTATTTGACTTGTCTTACCATTGTAACGAAGCCACATATGAGACCAGTCCATTACGAAATAGCCATGAAGCTTTTCAGACCAATCTCTACTAAGGATCAAGCCATAAAATTCAGGAATATCAATGACTAGTATGTCAATTACTTGACATACTCTTGGATTTGATGAGAGTCTGATGGTAGACGAATTAATTTCTCCTATGATTTTGTCTTGTGTTCGATCTAACTGTACAATGTGAACAACATATTTCTAGGGTAAAAAAATCAATTTCGTGCAAAATGTTTTTGGCATACTTTTGGATGAAACCCTAGAATCAACTAAACAATTGTGCAAATTCATATTAAAATTTTCAAAAGTCAAAATAAAAGGAGTATGAGAATTAGATATACCACCAACTAAAGGAATATCAGTTGATTTCACTTTATCCGATGAAGTACTAGAAGGCTTACCCATTCCTTGAGCAGCTTGAGAAATTACAGCCGGAGGAAGAGGAGAAGTGGGAACTGCATTTAATTCCTTGAGAAATAGATTTTGCTGTTGTTTCATCTTGCTAAGCTCATATAGTGTAATATTAGCTCTAGTCTTCTTCATGTCTTCGACTATGCTATATTTTGTATCATCAAAAACTAACAAGGTTTTGGCTAAAGGTGAAGAATTAGATTGAGGAAGGGATCTTTCAGTAGACTTGGGAGAATATTTCCTACCTAAATATTTTTATTTGATAGAAGGAGTTGATGGTTTCTGTTTTTGACCTGTCTATGCCAAATCAACAGTGTTATTGCTTCTGGTGGCGATAGGGAAATCTTCCTCTTCTTCAATGTCTGGAAAAGGAAGAATGAAATCCCACATTCCATGTACCTCAACTAGTTCTTCATCATCAATTTTTCCATCAGCTGTTCATACTTATTCTTCCTCCAAATATTCTTCTATATTTGATATTGTATTTGGAGGTTTAGGATTAGAGATGGGATGCCTTTTAAAAGGTCTAAAGGATTTTCTAGAAGTAGTTTCAACTACTTTTTTCTTTCTCTCGACCATTTCATTGGACATGGTTTTAAGTACTTTTTGGAGACCTTCAAGATCGAAAGGATCTTTAGGTGTTTTCTTCTTGGATTTATCTTTAAAGGTGACCTTTTTGGATTTTCTTTCTTTTAATGTATTTTTCTTTTCTAAAGCTAAAATTCATTTCTCTAAAGCTATAGCTTCTTTCATGTTTTTAGCCAAGGTTGGCTTGGCAGCTCTATCAACAAAAATAGTTGTGTTTGAAGGGAGAGCATAAATGTACGATTCATTATGTACTTCAGCACTTGTTCTCAATGCCACTGGGAATTTATTCAATAATTTTTTTAAATGTGAATTGGAATCCTTAATTGTCTCTCTAGATTCATCTTTTAAGTTGGAAATATCATTAAAAAGAGTAGTAGTTGAGTGGTCATCTCCAAACCTGATTAGGAATTGTTCTTGGAACACGTTCCAATTATCAATGGAATCAGATGGTAACGAAAATTACCAAGATCCTTCTGATCCTTGTAAAGTATAATGGAATAGTCATACAACAACATCTTCTTCTACAACTCCATTTATATTTATAGATAACATGAAGTTGTTTATATGTTCTTCGGTAGGAAGACCATCATCAGGATTGAATTTTGGCAACCATTTTTCTGGATGGGTAGGTAATGGATGTAATGGTCCTTCCATTTCAATGGCTCCTGGATTTTTCCACGGTATTTGAGCCGTTATGGGTATCTTTGTGGAAGAAGGTGCACCAATAGTAAAAGGTGATTGGGTGGAGGAAGATTGTGCTCCTCTACCCATGTAGATAACTATTTGAGATGGTGAAGTGGATGATTAGATAGAGTGAGTTTGAGATGATTATGATGGAATAAATGAGAGAGTTTGTGGGGATGGTGAAGGAATATCGCTATGAGTTTCAAACTCAAATTTCTTAGTTTTCCTTCGAGGAGGAGTTAGAGGAAATTCAAATGGAGGTATTCCAAACTTTTCACTCTACGATCTGGTTAATCTTCAAGAGGAAGGAAACTATGAAGAAATCCTGGCTTGAGATAATTCAGATTCTTCTTGAGACAGAGAAATCCCTTCTAAGTTTTTAATTGAATATTGTACTTCGGGAGTTTCTGCAGACGAAGCTTGATCTGATTTCTTTGGGGAAACACTAGTGCTTTGTAATTATTTTTTCACAACTTCAAGTTCGGGATTTGGAGATCTAGAATGTGACCGGGAAGTTGGAGGTGACGATGAGGGAGTTTTACTCTTAGAACGTCTCTCTGACTTAGATTTTCTTTCCATTCCCAACCTTGGCCCTCCTACTGAATGGTTCTTCTAGTAACATAATGATTCCTTCTGCATTCTATGATATGGCGGGCTAGGTTATTTGACAAAATTATGGCCCAATCCATGACTATACAATTAGAAGTGGCATCACTTAGAGGCACCCATTACACTAAAAACTTTGTAGCATCTATGTACCCAAATAACCTACATAGCATTGCAGCAATGTATAAATAAGGAGTAGCGAGAGAGGCTACTGAATACATAACCGTTCTATCCATATTGTGCTTGCTCAGATTTTCCCTCCATTGTTTTACAACTTCGAGATTTTCCCTCCATTGTTTTACAACTTCAAAATGTTCTTCATTTCCAGCATCAAATTTCTCCACAAATTATTTATCATAAACCTTGTGCGACAGAGGTAAATGATACATTCTTGTGATATACTCTGTTTTAAAGGAGCCGATAGCCACTTTCCTTAAGGTCATGAATTCTATGTCCTCAATATTCACATTTTTAATAATCCATTTGACCATATCAACATAGGGTAATAATTTTGGTCTAGTTGTTAACTTATGCAAGACAAAGTATGCAACTTCAAAGTAATAAGCGTCTAAAGATTGCATATCCTCTAATATGGCTTCCTTATGTATTTCCTTCTCGAATATTCCATAAACATTTTGCCATGAGCCAGTACCACACTCTAGTATACAAGTTGTATCAGAAAACAAAGGTGATGATTCCAGTACATCTTCAGCCATGGACTGTGTTCCCTTTCCCTTATTCATCTTAATCATCCAACCGAGTAATCAAGTCTCTATTACAATCCTGTCAACACAAAGAAGACGAGAGTGATATTGCAAAGAATGAGAAATAGGAGTATAATGGCATGAAAATATGAAAACCTTATTCAAATTAATGAAACTAAAAACACTTAAATGCATCCGCAATGGTGAGAAGACATTGAATTTCTTGAGCCGCGGAATCATAAATACCCATAAGGTGAAATGATATCCACATAAGATTCAGATTAAGTCACATTATTGCTAACAATATTTTTAGAGCGGATCATTAAAAATTGTTAATGTACCACCCTTAATACGTGAAATATAACTTTAATAACATGTCAGTGGGTCTATATTTATTGCAAATCAGTTATTCGCAATGTCACATGGTATGTTTCATCACTAGTTTTGTGATTTTGTGATTTCTAAAATTGCGATACGACGACTGCAAACATATTTCGATATTACAATTAATTTATTTATCGACTCCATAGTGATATCCTAATACGTAAAGGAATGTTTAACATGTTTTATTTCTTTTCTGTGATGTGAAAAGTTTGACCTGATTTGACGGAAAGTAATATTCTTAGATTCTGCGCATATCGCAAATCGGTGATGCTTTAATTGGTAATGTCAACTACTACATACAAGACTTTTGTGAAATGTGAAATGTGATTTAATCTTTGGAGCGGGGTTTTGGATTTTTGTTTATATTTTAATGAATTTTGAATCAAACTATTTTCTAAAGGGTCCCCATTTGTTATCTAAAGGATTCTATCAAATGGGGGTTTTTGTATAGCACAACAATTGGAAATTCACTGGAAGAACTAATTATCTGTGATAATTTTGAAATTTCTAAGACTTTCAAAGTAAGGATAGTTCAGGAAATAGGAATTGCATGAAATTTTATATCAGTAAAATTTCTCTGAATAATAAAAACAAACTCACCTAATTACAATTCATTTTATATCCTCTTAAAGATGAAAATTCCTTTGTCTATATCAATCTTTACTTAGTTTTTAAAAAAAAGTAGGGGGCTTTTACAGATCAACTTTTTAATGTACTTATTTTTCACAGGTAGAGCCCCTACTGCCAACAGGCATCCATAGCCTCGAAAGGGTTACCTTTTAACCAACAATGATCAAGTTTTAATGGATTTTCAGGCGAATCTCACTAATCCCTAATATGCAAACTAGTTTATTGATATAGTAAAATTATTCAAATTTATAATGCCTCTATATAATGTTTTTTAAGATATTCTAAAATCAATTGTCTTTTATACATTCATTTCAAAATTTTCATGACAATGATTCAGTCTCCCATCCAGAAAAGAATGCAATTTTTAGAGATACATTCAAATTCATATACTTATTTTCTTTCTCTTTTCTTTTTTTTAACAATTTATTATTATTTTCTTTTATTACTCAAAATTCATTGTCTTGGTTTTGTGGCCAAATGATGAAAATGCCATTCACCAATTGTAATTCAACTAAACAAGATGGCTCGTGATGAGACCTCTTGTCTTAAGATTATGATAATCTCAAGCCATTACCCTATTTTTGTATGCAATCTTGGTAATGTCAGTCTATTATTTCCCTATGAACATGGTAAGAAGGCTCTTGATAAGACCTCTTATCTTTTCAGTTTTAGTATATTTTTAAATTACACTCTAAAAAGAGAAAAGTTTACTAGATGGGGAGAACCATTGACTCCTTATGAGTTTTGGATGACAATTATAGAGTTAAAGATGCTTATTTGCAAATAGTCATTACTTTTTGAAAGATACCTTTCCTGGTTAATAATAGAACAAAGATTTTTTATAAAATTGGAGGTTTCTCAAAGAATAAATAATTCTGGCGAATAAAGAAAATTTTAGAGATTCATGGAACTAAGATAATTTTCAAATTTTATAATTGCTTCCTTAATAATCTCTACTTCTAAAAGTGAAAAATAAAAATATTTCAAAAAGATTTATTGTGAGGCCAAAAGTAAATGTTATTCAACATTTATTTTCCTAGAAACCAAAAGGATCAAAAAGATAAATGTGATAATGTTACAATTAGGAGAGGTTATCTCCTAAGAAAAGTTTTTTTTCGAGATAGACCCATTAACGGGAAGATAATCTATTATTCCTAATAAATATTGTAATATGAAAGTCAATGGTCCTACTTGCTCCACAATTTAAAATGTACTGAGCCACAGTCTTTTGAATTTGGTGTTTTTACCCTTTTCATTATGTTCTTTCTCCCATTTCAAGACAAAAACTTCAATTTGAAATGACTTTGGGGAAACTGAACTGGCATCAAAAGAAGTCTTAACTAACTGTTGATGATGAACGTGTGTAATCTTTTCTTTCTCTCTTTCCTCTTCTAATTTGAGAATTTGATCATGTCTTAATTGTAATGAGGAAGAAGGAGTTTCTTGAATGAATTGCACTAAGGCTAGAGAGGGAATAGCTAGATTAGATGGAATGACAGCTTCTTTCCCATAAACCAAATTAAATGAAGAAGTGCCTATTGAGGCCTTCTTAGTGATTCTATTTGCCCAAAGAGCAAATTTCAAATATTTGTGCCAATTGTTTTGGCTTTGGTCGATAGTTCATTTAATAATTCTAATGAGTTTTTTGTTAGTTGATTCTACTAACCTATTCCCTTGAGGATAGTAATTGACAGAATACTTTAATTTAAAACCTATTTTTAGAGCAAATTCAGTCATACTGTTTCTAGAAAAATAAGAAGCATTGTCAAACATGAGTGCATTGGGTAAGCCAAATCTGTTTATGATAAATTGATCAATGAATTCAATAATTGCATCAAAATTGACTACTCTTACAGGAATTTCTTCCACCCACTTGGTAAAACAATTTGTTACAGTAAGAATGTATCTATGCCATTTTGAAGAGTTAGGAATGCTCTGACCTATGACATCCAATCTCCATTGTTCAGAAGGTTGTTTAATGTTGACCAGTTGCAAGGGAAATGTTGGTTCCTTTGTCTTCCAATGATTTTTTGACTTACTTTTCGTTTTTGCACATAGTCATGAGTGTCTTTGAACAATTTTGGCCAATAATATCTAGCATGAGGAATTTTGTGCGTTGTTGTATATCCTCCAAAATTATCACCAACTAGGCTATCGTGGAGTTCCTACAAAACTTTTTTTGCTTCAGATTTCTCAAGGCATCTTAATAGAATGGAACCATAATTTTTTTCAAAATAAAACATTAGCAATGATTCGATATTGATTATATTTTAGCCTTAAAGCCATTTTCCTTTTATAACTGAGTTCAAGAGGATCAAATCCATTTCTCAAAATAGAAAATTAAATTAACATATTGAGATTCAGACTCATTTAGATTTACCTCAAATATTTGCAGAGTATTAACTAAATCTTCATCTATTGATATGTTGGAAGCTCCTGCTAGCATTCTGAAAAAAACTTAACCTTTAATGCTTTTAGCTGGTCTAATTTCAATGTTATATTCTTGTAGTGCTGTCACTCAATTTGCCCTTTTCTCTCCTAATTCTTTTTGTACTAGTAAATTTTTCACAAATGAGAATGGAACTATTACTTTAGTGTATGTTTTAAGAAGTAAAGGCCTGAAATTCTTTATTGATTTGAAAATAGCAAAAGCCTGCTTCTCAACATCTAGGTAATTCAATTCAACACCTTGTAAATTGGAGCTAAAGAAAGAGATTGGTGCTTCAATTTTTTCATCATTGATTTGTGTCAAAATAATTGGATATGATGTTTCGGAGGCAAAAGTAGATAAAGTAAAATGATTAGAAAAGTCTGGAGATGCTAAAGAGGGAGAATTTATATTTTCATGTTTGATAAGATCAAAAGCTTCTTATTCACTATGTCCGCATTTAAAAATCGATTTTTTTCTTGATCATGGATTACAGGGGTAAAAAAATTCGTGAAATGTCAAGGGAAAATCTTTTAACAAAATTTATATGACCTAAGAAGGACTGCATGGATTTTTTGTTGTGATGCAAAGAGATTTTAGAAATTCCTTTTATCCTAGTAGGATCTATGTGAATACCATCTTTAGATAAAATAAATCCGAGAAGTTTACCTTCACTTAAAGAAAAGTAAGACTTCTTTGGGTTTAGAGAAATTTTGTACCTTTTACAATGTTCAAAGATCTATTTTAATTCCTTTTAATGATTATTGCGCTTCTTTGAATATATTGTTATATAATCTAAATAAATGACCACATTTTTATTCACCAAACCTTTGAAAGTTGTATCCACGGCTCTCTTGAAAGTTGTACCGACATTGATTAATCCAAATGGCATCTTTTGATAGGTGTATGTTCCCTATTTGGTTTTGAATGTGGTTTTTAGTCGATCATCTAGATGTATGAGAATTTGATTGTAACCTGAAAATCCATCTAGAAAAGACATTAGTTCTAAGCCTAAAACTGACTGAGGTACCTATTCCATATGATGCGTTGGAAAGTTGTCCTTTTGACAAGCTTTGTTGAGATTGTGAAAGTCTATGAAAATTTGAATATCACCATTCTTTTTCTTGATTGGTACTAGGCTAGAAACCCACCTTGAATGTCTAACAAGAAAAACGATTTTGGCCTTAAGAAGTTTATTTAATTCAAATTTGATTTGATTTTCCAAATTTGGATGAATCTTTCTCAACTTCTATTGTATAGGCTTTTCGTTGGATATCATAGGAATAATGTGTTGTATGATAGAAGTATCACATGTTTTAATATCATCATAATTCCAAGAAAAAACATTTTTATATCTTCTCAACAATTGAATGAAGGCTAACCTTTTGTTTGGTGCAAGACCAAGACCAAGATTAATATTATGTGGTTTAATGTCATTTCCAAGATTTAGTAATTTAAACCTCAATGTCGAGTTAGGAAGTGTTGAGTTAGTTGGTTTCTTGAATCTATCTTTAATATCATACAAATCTTCCAGCTTAGCTATAGATATGGGTATAGGATTTTCAATTTCCTTTTGTTTGGGTTGGCTATCATGTTGGTATTCATCTATTATCTAGTCATCATATGAGCCTTCGGATGTTATAAATTTTATGATGTCTGGATTGTCATTAAAAACTTGCCAATTGGTGATATTATCAAGAAGAGAAGGTCTAAAAATTAATTCTATAGAAAATCAGTCAGGAATATAATCTTCTGGTCGTATGAATTTGGATTCAATGTTAGCCAAAATATTAGCACTTGCATTCTGAAGTCTTCGGATTGGAGAAATATTGAATGCTAAAAAATGTGAGTTAAGGTCCTGGACTAATGATTGATAATGCTTTAAAAGTCCAAAAAGGAAGTGAATAGTGTTCCTTACATGTTTGATCATGATTTCAAAGTCTCCAAAGGCTTGGAGGTATTGGATATCAAGGCCTATGGATTTGTGCAATCCTTGAATTAATGCCTCATACTTAGTTGTGTTATTCATGCATTCAAATTCAAGTATGCATGCCAACATAGTTTTCTCTCATTCACAGCTAACTAATATGAAACCTACCCCTACTCCATCATTAGATTTAGATCCATCAAAAAATAATTTCCAAAATAAAGAATTAATTACGGGTTTATCTACAAAATTGATATATTTGGAAGAATTTGTTTGTGAATAATTTTCAATCTATGAGGTAAAATAATTCTCTAGAAAAGGTGAAGTTCGTGCATTAGAATTTCCCAAAAATGATTTAACAGAGTAATTTCCAATGATATTATTATTGTATGTGACAGGCTCATTTTATCCTTCCAGTTCAATCACAGTATATACTTTAAATGATTCTCATGATCGACCCTTATTTGATTCGGATTACCATTCTAAGGAAACCACATATGAGACCAGTCTATTGGGAAATAGCCATGAAGCTTTTCAGAGAAATCTATACTGAGGATCAAGCTGTAAAATTCAGGAATATTAGCGACTAGTATGTCAATTACTTGACATACTCTTGGATTTGATGAGAGTCTGATCGTAGCCAAATTAATTTCTCCAATGACTTCAACCTGTGCTCGATCTAACTGTACAATGTGAACAACAAATTTCTGGGGTAAAACATTCAATTTTGCGCAAACTACTTTTTGGCATAATTTCTTATGAAGCCCCAGAATCAACTAAACAATTGTGCAAATTCTTATTAAAATTTTCAAAATTCAAAAGAAAAGGAGTATGAGAATTAGATTTACCACCAATTAAAGCAACATCAGTTGATTTCACTTGATCCAATGAAGTACTGGGAGGTTTACCCATTCCTTGAGCAGCATGATAAATTACAGCAGGAGGAGGAGGAGAAGTGGGAACTACATTTAATTCCTTGAGAAATAGCTTTTGTTGATGTTTCAGTTTTCTAAGCTCATATAGCGTAATATTAGCTCTGGTCTTCTTCATGTCTTCGACTATGTTGTATTCCATATCATTAGAAACTAACAAGCTTTTGGCTAAAGGCGAATAATTAGGTTGAGGAAGGGATTTCTGATTAGAGTTGGGAGAAGATTCCTTACCTATTTCTTTTTCTTTGATAGTAGGATTTAATGATTTATGTTTTTGACTTTCCTGTGGAAAATCAACAATTCTCTTACTTCTGGTGGTGAAAAGTAAAGTTTCTTATTCTTCATTGTCTGACAAAGGAAGAATGAAATCCCACATTCCATGTACTTCAACTAGTTCTTTATCATCAGTTTTTTCATCAACTATTGTTACTTCTTCTTCTTCCAAATATGCTTCAGCATTTGATATTGTATTTGGAGGTTTACGATATGAGATGGGATTTCTTTTAAAAGGTCTAAAGGGTTTTCTAGAAGAAGTTTCAGCTACTTTCTTATTTATCTCAATTATTTTATTGAACATGGTTTTAAGTACTTTTTGGAGACCTTCAAGATCAAAAGGATCTTTAGGTGTTTTCTTCTTGGATTCGTCTTTGAAGGTGACCTTTTTAGATTTTCTTTCTTCTAATGTATTTTTATTTTCTAAAGCTAAAATTCATTTCTCTACAGCTATAGCTTCGGTCATGTGTTCAGCCAAGGTTGGCTTGGAAACCCCATCAACAAAAAAAAATACAATTGAAGGGAGAGAAAAAATGTACCATTCATTCTATACTTCAGCACTTGGTCTAGATACCACTTGGATTTTATTTAATAATTTGTTAAAACGTGAAATGAAATCCTTAATTGCCTCTCTAGATTCATCTTTTAGGTTAGAGAGATAATTAAGAAGAGTAGTTGTTGAGCAATCATCTCTGAACTTGATTAGGAATTGTTCTTGGGACACGTTCCAATTATCAATGGAACAAGATGGTGATGAAAAGTACCAGGATCCTGATGATCCTTATGAAGCTTAAGGGAATAGTCATACAATAGAATCTTCTTCTACAACTCCATTTATATTTATAGATAACATGAAGTCGTCTCTATGTTTTTCGGCAGGAAGACCATCATCGAGATTGAATTTTGGCAACCATTTTTCTGAATGGGCGGCTAATGGATGTAATGGTCCTACCATTTGAATGGATCCTAGATTTCTCCATGGTCTTTGAGCGATTATGGGTATCTATGTGGAAGAAGACGCACCAATAGTAAAAGGTGATTGTGTGGAGTAAGATTGTGCTCCTGTACCAGTGTAGATAACTATTTGATATGTTGAAGTGGATGTTTAGATGGAGTGAGTTTGAGATGAAGATGATGGAATAAATGAGGGAGTTTGTGGGGATGGTGAAAGAATCTCACTATGAGTTTCAGACTCAAATTTCTTATTTTTCCTTTGAGGAGGAGGTAGAGGAAATTCAAATGGAGGTATTCGAAATTTTTCACTCTGTGATTTGGTTAATATTTGAGAGGAAAGAAAATATGAAGAAATGTTGGCTTGAGATAATTCAGATTCTTCTTGAGACAGAGAAATCCATTCTAATTTCTGAATTAAATATTGTACTTTGGGATTTTCTGCAGAGGAAGGTTGATCTGGTTTCTTTGGGGAAACACTAGTGGATTGTAAAGATTTTTTCACAACTTCACATTTGGGATTTGGAGATCTATAATGTAACCAGGAGGTCAAAGGTGACGATGAGGGATTTTTACTCTTATAATGGATTTTTAATTAGATTTTATCTCCATTCATAGCCTTGGCCCTCCTTCTGAATGGTTCTTCTAGTAACATATCTATTCCTTCTATATTCTATGATATGGTAGCCTAGGTTATTTGACAAAATTGTTGCCCAATCCATGACTATAGAATTAGAAGCGGCATCAATGAGAGGCACCCATTCCACTGAAAACTTGGTAGCATCTACGTACCCAAATAACCTACATAGCATTGCGGCAATGTATAAATAAGGAGCAACGAGAGAGGCTACTAAATACATACCAGTTCTATCCATCTTGTGCTTGCTCATATTTTCCCTCCATTGTTTTATAACTTTGGAAGGTTCTTCATTTTCAGCAGCAAATTTCTCCACAAATGCTTTATCATAAACCTTGTGCGGTGGAGGTAAATGATACATTCTTCTGATATCCTCTGGTTTAAAGGAGTCGATGACCACTTGCCTTTAGGTCTCGAATTCTCTGTCCTCAATATTCACATTTAAATAATCCTTTTGACCATATCAACAGACTGTAATAATTTTGGTCTAGTTGTTACCTTATGCAAGACAAAGTATGAAACTTCAAGATAAGAAGCGTTTGATGATTGCATATCCTCTATAATGTCTTCCCTCTGTATTTCCTTCTCGAATACGCAATAAACATTTTCCGAGGAGCTGCTACCACACTCTGTTATACAAGTTGTATCAAAAAACAAAGGTGATGATTCCAATACATCTTCAATCGTGGATTGTGTTCCCTTTCCCTTATTCATCTTAATCATCCAACTAAGTAATCGAGTCTCTGTTACAATCCTGTCACCACAAAGAAGACAAGAGTGGTATTGCAAAGAATGAGAAATGGGAGTATAACGCCATGAAAATACAAAAAACTTATTCAAATTAATGAAACCAAAAACACTTAAATGCATTTGTAATGGTGATAAGACATTGACTTTCTTGAGCCACAGAATCATAAATATCCATAACCTAAAATGATATCCACGTAAGATTCAGATTAGGTCACATTATTTCTAACGATCTTTTCTAAGCAGATCATTAAAACTTGTTAATGTACCACCCTTAATACGTGAAATATAACTTTAATGATGTGTCAGTGGGTCTGTATTTCATTGCAAATCAGTTATTCGCAATGTCACATGATATGTTTGATTGCCAGTTTTGTGATTCTACGATTTGCGAAATTGTGATATGACGGATGCGAACATATTTCGATATTACAATTAATTCATTTATCGAGTCCATCGTGATATCTTAATACGTAAAGGAAGGTTTAACATGTTTTATTTCTTCTTTGCGATGTGAAAATTTTGACCTGATTTGACTGGAAAGGAATATTCCTAGATTCTATTCTTATCACAAATCGGTGATGCTTCAATTGGTAATGTTAACTACTGCACAAGACTTTTGCGAAATGAAATTTAATCTTTGGAGAGGGGTTTTGGATTTTTGTTTAGATTTTAATGAATTTTAAATCAAACTATTTTCTAAAGGGTCCCCATTTGTTATCTAAAGCATTCTATCAAATGGGGGTTGTTGTACAACACAATAAGTTCCTATAGGTATTTGGTATGTAGTACTATAAATTTCTAGTTAGTGTGAATTTGGTTGGGAAGTCCCCTTGAATTGGCCAATGTTACTCTTATTTACTTCATTATATAGTGTAGAATGATAAGTACAACTATTTCTTTTATTTTTATGAATACTGTGCGTGAACTATAAGTTGAATTGTGCTATTTTCATTACTTATATTCGTATTGTTTGTTATTCCTATGAAAAGGAGACAATTCTTCATTGAATATTGAATGATATATTGTGTTTCTTATTTCATTGGAAGAATGATTGAAGACACAACAAATAAATATTGACAACTTGCACCATTAAGAAAATTCTATCTTGTGAATACAATGATGAATGATTAGTTTATGAAGCATTAATTGATATAGTGGATTGATTTCTTTTCCAATATTTTCTTATATGTTTTCAATTGAATTTAAAATTAGTCACCTATAGAAAGATAAGTCTTAGTGAAGAGAGGAAAATAGATTTTCTCCATAAACAAGCATAGTAACATTTAGGAATATAGTTTATTGAAATATTATATTGTATGCCCAACAAAATAATTTCCTTGATTTATGATCTAGTGAGTAAGATCTCTATAAAAGTTCTTTTCTAAGTTAATTGATTTTGAAAGTGTAATATTTTTAGTAAATAACATTAGTGTTTAGGAGAATTTCTCATAAGTAAGATGTTCCATTTATTTCCTAGACCTTGCACACATAGTGTTAGTATCTCACGAGTTTATGCCCTTGGATTGATAATTTAATATCAAGAAATTAAGTTAATTAAATTGATTGATAGATCATTTTTTTATATTTTTATTTCGCATTAGATGCCATACACCTTTATTGGGAGCAGAAGAAGTTTTTTCTAATAGTATGATCAAGGATTCCAATTATCAACACAATTATAACATCTCTCTTCATTAGTGAAGATAGGGTTCACAAATTTACACTCAATTGTGCATATTTCATGGAGCATGTCAAGTTACTAAATTAAGGAACTAATGAACATAATTTTTAAACACATAATTCATAAGGGTTACTGTGTGACACATGAAATTTCACAAGGATTCCAAAGATCTTCAAATATGAATCCAATGGTCACATGAAATTATATTTATATTTACATATATTTAATTAAATGCAATCAAAATCTATCTTTCATATCAGATTTGCAACCTAATAATCATATATTAGCTACATGATTGTTATATTGTCATGGATATTCTATTGGATAGTTCATTAGAATAGATCTAATGAAATTATAATTAAAAATTCCAAAATATACACTATTATAGTTTTTTTATCTCTTTAGATTTATAGATATGAAAATTATTGTTAATAGCATATGCATGTGAATTAAAATTATGCATAAATAGAGAACAACGAAATAAAATCTCACAAACATATTTAACACACAATATGACCTAGGAAACCTTTTAAGAAGAAAAACCCAACTGGAAGGTGAGGTTTCTCTATCATCTTTCTGTGAATATAAATATGGTTGTAAGTACAAAGAAGTATGTCATGTGGCTTGTGGGCTACAATAATGCACAAATCCTCTTTTTGTACTCTATCTTATATCCCTCTTAGCTATTTTTTCTCAACTATGGGGCAAATTCACTCGAAGGATTGGAACCCCTTTTCCTCCTAGTGGACCATTTATAACACAACCTGATAGCCTACTAGTGGTTAAGTTTGAGTGCCTCAAATCTTAAAAAAAACTTACAATATATACTCTTCTAGAGTATCCTTCATCGTAATCATGTGGCTATCCTCTTTTCCATGAATTATGGGGGTTATATGGCATCCCCTTGAATTGTGGTGGTGAACACAGGAAGGTCAAGTTATGAGTGGCTTAACTTTTGCATATACACTTCACTTGACATGATTCTTGTGTCTATGAAAGTTATCTGTCTTTAAAATAAGAAAAAAGGTGCAACGCTAAAGAGACAATGTTCCCCCCCAAAACTGATATTTGATGCCTCAAAATAATCCTGGGAGATTTTAGACCCAATTTTCCAAATTAGGTCCTGCTAGTAAAAAGGTTCTTGTGAGCTTATTTGTCCACGTTTTTCACTCTGAAATCATCTATGTGGATGACAAACAATATAATGATACAATTTGGATCAGTAGAAATTCCTCTTCTTACTCATACCTATCCACTCTTCCATTTTGAGTATTTTTATTCCATCCTCTTGGAATTTGTCTGCTCTACGTAGGAAATATTCTCAGTCATATTCATGCCCATTTGCAAACTCTAGAAATTACCATGCTTTTTTGTGTGCCATTCTATCTCCTTGTCTTTCTCTTCACCTCAAAAACCTTACTCTCTCATTTCACTAGCCCTAAAACTTGTCCCTCATCATTAGCTTTGTGAATTTGGCTACAACGCCATTTTTTTTACATATCATGAGTGTTCCTCTTAGTCCCCGCACTCTCATTTATCTGCATAGGTTGGCATAGTAAGAATACTCAAAGGAATTAATTATTCAATTAGATACTTGTTTATTGGTGTTGCATCTCATCATGGAAAGGAAAACAATGGACACAGCCACTAAGATGGAAAAGGTAACAAAATAATAAGTTTTCTCACCATGTTCTTAAAGGATACATGCTAGTTTGGTTGGACTCAATCATCATATTTAATTGGTCATGACATGCCAAATAGGAGAAACTTATGGGCATATTCTAATTATGCATATGAAGTGATGATCGATATACTAGAATTTGGCATCTAATTAAAATAATTAAGTTTTAGAAATCAATATATGGAACCCATTTTAAGCATTGGAAAGGTTGTAGGTATTTCCTTACCATTCCCTTGAATAATTTATAAGAATATAGAGGCATAAGTGCAACCAATCATTCATGAACTATTTCAACCACTTGGAAATTCAAGAGTTGAAAGAGAATTTATTGGTATTATCATTTACAACCCTTCAACTCTATTATTAATGGTAATCCTTTAAGCTCCTTCTCCATAACACATGCCACACTATTAAATTTTTTTTTTTTTAATTTAAATGATCCTTAATTTGATCGTATATTATTCTATTTAGTCAACATGTAGTAATCTCACCTCTAAAGGGAAATGATGGGACACCCATAAAAGACATTCGACATTTTTGTAGAATATTTTGAAGTAGTCTTTAGGAATTATTATTTTCCAAATTATAGGTACATAATTTATAATGTGCTAGAAAAATATTAGTGCAATGCAATGTTATAACTATAAATTCCCATGGGTGTGTTCCAATGTTTAGGTGGGAAAGTTTGGTCCCACAGATCTTTGGGTCCAATATTGGGTAGGACTATGTATGCTTGTGAGCTGCTCCAAACATGATCTTTTAGTTGAAAAAAAAACTATACCTTTTTTAAATTGAATTATAAATAGGTTTCGGTGTATCTATAGTAGAATCTGACACCCTCATTGAGTCTGTCGCGTGGAGAAGATATTTTTTTATCCTCCCCCTTTGAACACTTTGGAAATATTTTTTCCCTCTCACTTTTATTTGATTTTTCTGGGGACGAGGGTGTGAAATAATACCAGTGATTGGCAATTAGGATTTTAGTGTTCAATCCCTATCAAATAGGCATGTACAAGTGAACTTTATCCAAAAGTAGAGTTTTATCCAGAGTCAAATCCACGAGAATGATTCAATTTGTGATCATCTTCAAAATGAAATTAATTTATGGTGATGTTCATATCGCCATTTCTTAGCACCACTAGTTGGCTAAAGACAACATTCAAACTAAATCAGGAAATTTCCAACGAAATGTTGTGTCATAGATCCATGTTTTGACAATTTTAATCCATGTCTTCAAAACACCTTTTTCCAGCACTTCCAATTAGTACAAGGCATCAATTTCCATCCAAATTTGGATGTTTTTTAGGAATTTTTGAACATTACAGTCAAGTTCCAGAGTTAGTAGTCATCATTAAACCATCAGTTAGTATATCACTTTTGATTTTGCTACCCCTTTGGTTTGCAGTATTTCTTAAAACAATAGACTCAAAGAGCACATTTAGCCATAATAGTTGTCCTCATATCTTTTGTTGGGCTCACGTACACCAATTTATATTAATTGGGGGAATGTTAGACACCTAATTCTTAAGGGTTATGATGTGGAATATGAACCATCATGAGGAGTCTATGAGACCCTAGAATATGAATCCAATAGTCACAAGATTTTTATTTGATATGTACATCTACCTAATGAAATGAAACCAATGGTTATATTTACTAATGGTCTACATCCCAATAATAATGACACCACTTTTGATGGAGGAAGGAGACATAGTCATAGACCTTATTTCCTTCCATGATCATCGTACCATAGTTAATTATATCCTACATATTTTAGCCAATTACCATCCACTATTAACAAAATCCTCCGACATTATTTTGTAGTTTCCCTATAGTTAGTTCCAACATCTCTTAAATCTTGAGTATAATTTGTTTGACATTTTGGCCCTTTTCACCCTAATTTATTGAAACAATTCTTAGTGAGATTTCGCTTTATTTTTCCTTAAAATCTATTTTTGAATGCATAAATGGATTTAGTGCCTTGGAAACTCTTATAAATCTCAAATTGTATAGACCCATTAACTCAAATATGAAATTCAAACAATTTTCACCAACATTTCATGAAAAATTGATCGAAGAATATGCTCAGAAAAGGTCATAAGCTTAGAATTTTTAGATGCTCTCTATGAAATTTTCATAATGGTGGTGTCTAATAATCGCATCAATTGTGATTACGCTATTTGGATAGATCCTTTATTATTAGATTACTTTCTTCCGTCTCATACAAGTTGGGATCTTTTATTGTTTATTATCGTAATGTATGAGGGTATTTTGGTATTGTTAATAATTTTTGATATTAGCTCTATGAGAAAAAACATCTAGACTATATTAGTATATGTACTGATATCTCATATCAATGAATTATCAACATTTTTTCTTTTTTAACAAAAAAAAAACCAATCACATTAATTGTGATGACTCCATGTTGGAGCCATAACCATTGACTTTTCTCCTTCTTGATGATGAATTATTCTATGTTCAAGTCTCTGACTCAAATCAGTATGCAATAGAATATGCTTTAACAATTCTCTCATCCTTTTTCTTTTTTACATGAATGTTCAAACATGTCAACATAATGCATTCTTTGAATATTTTCAATATATTCAACATCGCTACAATAAATAGTAATGATGTATATGATGATACTATCAACAACAATAGAACTCTCATGATTATTGTACTATGCACTAGTAGATCAATTCTCCTCTAGTAAATCAATTCTCCTCTGACATCAATCAATATAATTTTTCTCGCATGTGAATTTTAAGTCTCTAAATAAAAGAACTTGTACTATTATTTCCTTGAGAACAACCAACAATTGTTGTTAACTTAGTCAATTTATTTCATTGATTAACTTGGAATTCCATTGGCACCATATCCTCCACCAATATCAATGTGAATTCTTTTACAACATGGTGGTGATGGCTTCATAAACACTATGGCCATAAACCACCTCTATTTCCATAAATTTATGCGTCTTTAAGGAATAAAATGACGAAACACTAACGAGAAGAGGTTCAACACATAAGAAGATACTTCAAATTTTATCCTTTAAACAAGAGATTTATAAGAAATGGGAAATACCACAAGAAAATTACAACTCATTAGCCCTAAACCATGTAAACCATTTTGTGTACATGGTATGTACTTACGACTTTTATTTCTTTATATTATAAAATGGGCACAATAGTTTTTCACCACGGGAACCATTATAAGCGTCGTATTATCGAGTGGGTCTATCATCAATAGTTTTCACCAAGGGAACCACAATAGTTTTATCCCGTGGGTCTATCATCATTCCTCTCTTATCATTATTTGATTCTCCATGGAATATTTCATTATCATGAAGATCAGTATATCCTCGAGAAGGTATACAATATACTTAAATGGATTAAAAAATAAAACATCCACACTAGTACCATGGATATTTTATGCCATATTCTATCACATATAAGTAAATATCTCACACGTTGTTCAAGTGTTTGAGCAAACCAACCATCAAAAACTTATACGATCAATTTAGTTGCCATAGATAATAATGTTTATACATACACATGTTTAAAGCATGCAGTCACGTTTTGATAAGGTGGAAATACATGCCTCTTAGTTTAAGGATTCACCCTTTGCTAGCTTATCCAGTGTAATTAGGCATGATGACACATACGATCAATATTACATTTTCACATAGGAGGTCTCTCCAAAGTGTTTCTCTCTCCCATGTGTAATTTCACTCAATTTTTTTAGTGTCTACATTCCAAAAAATTGTTGTTAGAGAAACATATTCTCATTGGTTACTATTATTATGACAAAATAAATAAGCTGACATGCATGTGATAGTTATCTAAAGTAACATAGTCTTACTTCATGATCATCATTTCAATGAGATTATTCATATTCCAGGGTAACAAATTACCATAGACACAAGATAAATCATAAATAGTAGCAATCCACTCTCTTTCCCATACTAATTCTATATTTACAAAGAATTAACAATGTGGAAATTCCTTTACTACCATAGTCAATGAAGAGTTAGGCCCATATCCACCCTAATACTATGTTAACAAAAGTTAGAGTAAACATTGTTTCTACACATCAAAACTTGTGTTGAGTATTTTATTAACAACAACCAATGTTACATATTTATAAATGATTTTTTTTTTTTAAATAAACATGTTATCTTAACACAAGAAATTATCTTAATCACATATCCCAAATAAATTTATCACCTAAAATTTAGAATTAAACCATTCATATAGTAATAAACTAATTACTATACCTCATAATAATCAATAATAATAACCACCACAACCTTTAATATGATCAAATATCTTACCTAATGAAAAAATTAATTATTTCAACCATAAATAACCTATCATAGTAAATACAATAATTATTCTATAACAAGTTTATCAATTGAATACTCTCCATTTTGAACTTAAATACTCTATTTCCTTTAATTTCGTTGCAAACATTATTCTAAATTTTAAATTCACTTTAATAATACATTATTCAAATCGAATAGTATCATTTCCTCTCATTTTTTATCATCATTTTAGATGGAAAGATAAGATTATTCAATGAAAAGTTCCTGAGGCTAGCTGAATTTGACCATGGAGCATCTGCTAAAACATTATATTCAAGCATCACAATAACAATCACAATTCTGTCTTGTCCTAATCTACAATATTCAAACCCTATCATAGTTTCAAACTCTTTTGAGAAAATGGATATGGATATCCTTGAAATTTGGTGCATCAAGTACATGTGAACAATGACCGAATTTTATCAATTCTGTATTGTCCTCATCTACAATATTCAAACCTTATCATAGCTTCAAACTCTTTTGAGAAAATGGATATGGATATCCTTGAAATTTGGTGCATCAAGTACATGTGAACAATGACCGAATTTTATCATGTTTATTAGTATATTTGACAGACCAACCCATCGTGGCATTCATCTTGTTATATATATATATATATATATATATATATTCACTTGAGTCCAATTGTCAATAATATGCTGCTGGGTGCCCGGTGAACTAAACATGACCAAACAAAAAGCACTTAGAACTTTTTGTTTGGTCATGTTTAGTTCACCGGGCACCCAGCAGCATATTATTGACAATTGGACTCAAGTGAAACGTGACAACATTACCGAGTCATGATGACATAAGCATACTTATCAACCAACTAAATCTCCACCAGTATTATTTTATTGCTTGTGATCAAATAGCGACTTCTCTCAAACATGTGCTTTTTGAGTGAGTGCGCCTGAGACATCAAATTTTGAAAACCAACTCCGATTCAATGTCCTCGGAGATAGGGTTGATTCAGTTACAACGATAAAGCGATATTCTCGTGATTGTGAACTCCAGACGTTGCATCTGGTGTGAAATGGTGATTTAATAACTGTGTTCACGCCATTCTCAACTTGGAACGTTACTTTTGTGCGAGGGTGATTTGGTAACTGTGTTCACACTATTTCTTCCCGATTTTCAACTTGGCACGTCACATTTTCTACGATGGGGACGGGTTTTGGTTCAGTCATGATGTAACAAGAAAAGAAAAGAAGTGTATGATACAAATACAGAGATTAATAAGTGTACAGAATTATTGAGCATTTATGTTATGCCAAAATGGGTACTAAAATTCCAAACCCTTATCTCTTGTTTGCGATTTTAAACTCGGATCGTCACCTTTTCTGTGGTGGGGACGGGTTTTGGTTCAGTCATGATGTAACCTAGAAAAGAAATATATGATACAAATTCAGAAGTATACTCCGATTAACAATCGTTCAAAATTATTGAGGTTTTCTGTTTGCCAAAATGGGTAATGGTTATGTCGTAGCAAACTTCCAAACTATTAGTATTAATTTTGAATGGACGATTAGTAACATGATATTAGGTGGTTTTGGTCTATCTAATATTAATTTTGAATGATCAGGTAGTCTCATTATTAAGTGTTTTTTTGTTTATCTCATATTAATTTTGACGATCAGTAACATGATATTAATTACTGATATTAAGTTGTTTTGGTCTATCTAATATTAATTTTGAATGATTAGGTAATCTCATTATCAAGTGTTTTTTGTTTATCTCATATTAATTTTGAATAAGTAGTTAGTACCATGATATTATGGTATTTTCACTTTATTTAATTGATTTTACCAGATTTAATACAAAGAATTTCTGACATAACACATGCATTAATGGTATATTAAATAATACTCTTAATTTGACTACATATTGGAACATACTTCTAAAAGTCACACTATATTTTTCCCAATTTAAAAAAACTCATGCTCATAATTTCACTCGATATTGTAGGTCCATGTTTTTATTAACAATTTTTATACTCTTTATATTTTTTCATTAACTTTGAGCTTCATTTTTTATACATTCCCAATATAAAAACCCTTTAACCCTTATTATATGCTCAATATAGTATATACTTTTTTTCCTCAATATATATCCCCTAATATAAACACATTTGATATGATATTGCTTCCCAACAAATCCCCCAATTGAACTTGTCAATCCAATCAAATTTGGTCTAAAATTATAATACAATGTTGAAATTGATGGAGTTTGGGATTTTGTGATCATTTTGCGATCTAAATATAGATTATAAAAAAAATATCGAAATCAATCGCGTCAAGAAAATTTACCAATACTTTTCAAACCAACCACGGTAGTTGAGATTACCAATCTAACCTAACCCAACCCAACCCAAAACTCTAAAACAATGTTGAAATTTTCATGGAGAAAAATTCCTAGCTTCCAATCCTTGACTATTAACTTTAAATTCTTAATAAGGTGAATAAGAACATTATTCCAAATAGAATTATACAACCGTATGTACAAGATAATAAAGTCATCACCGCGTGTTATCACATATTTGGGTATGTACAAAATAAAAGAGTCTATTTTCCATCACCGCGTATTATCACATATGGACTAGGGAATTTCCTGCTGAATTTAGTTCATTTAGGCAAGAAAGTCGATGCAGAGGTCACGCTTTACTCGGCAGAGCCTTAGCCGACATGCATGTTAACCGTGTTTGTTAGGTCTCAATTCCTAACATTATTGCAATGAACGGTCACCACTTCTTCGTGATTGACTTCTGCCTGCCACTACCTTAACAGAAAGATCGATTTGATGACGGCCGCACCATTGACAATAGTAAATTTTACAGAGCGAACGAGAGTATATCGTTTGATGAATTGGAGGAATATGTATCCCTTTGCTTCCGGGTTACATACGGAAAATCTTTCCAATGATAGTAACAATGGCGTGCGTATTGTGGAAAAGTTTGGCCAGCGACGACGTGGATTGGGTTGTGAGTCAAGGGGACGTAAGGTTTAAGCATGGTTTGCCTTTATCCCTCACACTATTTAATAGCTGTCAGACACAAGAGGTTTCTATGCCCAGCACAACCTGCAGAGATGGAATTTGTAAGTAACGATATGAAATCCCCACTTGCAATTCTGTTTCTGCTTATCACTGGAACTTCAATGGTGCACGCACTTCATCCATCAGGTGAAAATTTCAAACAGAATTAGTTGTTGCTGTTTGATTGAAGAATTGTACAATAATTCCTAGGGTTTATTTCGTTCATCTATGTTTAGAATGTGCACTGGATAAATCTTGGATGCATATTGTTCTGGACTCGAAATGTCGATGAACAAAATGAACACTTATTTTCTGATTCTGCCATTAAAGAACAACAAAACAAATATTACAGAAATCTACAAACAAAATTAGTTTAAATTATTTTGAGAGACATTAAAAACGTTATAAATTTTTGATGTTCAGTCTCGTAGATGTGTTCTAATACTTAAGTACAGAAATTTAGTCTCACAGATTATGTAATCCAGTGACTGAGAGCTGCTCCGGGCATGATTCATGATCTCTATGTTAAATTTAATTAATATTAATTTATAAGTACTATTAATGAAATCATACTGATGCTTTGGATTGGTAATTATGTGTACCAGGTGTGACATCGTCCGATACTGAAACTGCTGTTGCTGTTAAGGGGAAATGCGAACTGAAAGACTTTGTAACAGTTTTTGCCCAGATTGATGGCAACGGCTGCCTCAGTAGCAGCACCAGCTCTCAGAATTTATATAACTATCTAATTATTGTGGAAAACCGATGTCACTATTGCAATGCCAAGCGCGTAGGCATTGAGGTAGAAGGCTACCTCCTAGGAAATGAGATTGTTAATTTGACACGGCCCTTTGCGCCAGGGGGAGACAAATTTGTTTTTAAGTATAGTAACTCCAATCAGGTGGGTGGAGTCAGCCCTGCCCATGCAACTTTCTATGAGTGCAGGAATTTATGATCTCTGTTGCCTCTCCTTAACGTTAGGGCTAGTATGCGGCAAGAAGAAAGAGGTTATATATATAGAGGACAGACTACATACTATGTCGTGTTACTCAATTCTATCATTCTCTAGGTCACGGCTCTTAGTTTCAGCTAGTTTTAGCATTGAAGTTTTGAATTTCAGTTCATTGATGTTCACAACCACAAATTTCTTCTCGAATCTGGTTTATGTAAGGCGAAATCATTGAATAAATAGAAAGTGGCAAGTTCCATCTTCATTTTCAGCTATTTTGATTTTGCTTCAAAGTTCTGAATTTATTTGACAACTTATGTTAATGCCGTTTACATTCTGACCAATATTTGTCTAATTGGAATAGATGTCCTGCCTTTGAATTTTCATTTTTGTGGATGCGTTACGGTGTATCTACTTCATTTTAATATAGCATTCAATACAGTTCTGCTTAGCGTCTAGAACTTTTGGATTGAATTGATTTTCTTTTCTAATTTGAGAGTGGTTTAATTTTCGTGATTTTGGTTGGTATTTGAATTACGGTGAAATTGGGATTTTTGTTATTTAAAATGTAGGTTTAATTATATAGAGATTAAATTGTATATAGTTTTTGTTGTTAAGGTTTGTTTAGAATTTTTAGATTTAATTTTAGAATTTTTTTTATTGAAATTTGATTTAGTTTGAAATTGTGAAAACTTGTTTTTGATTATATATATTAAGCAATTTGAAAAATCATTAAAGCATTCTAGTTACAAACGAACAAGTCAAACACATTATCCAAACAAATCTCTACTTTAAAAAAAATAAAAATTGAGCATGCATTTAATTTTAGGCGTTGTCTATTGATTGGACAGTTTTTTTTTTTAAATCAGAATCTTGGAGTGTTTGAACCAATTTTTTTATAATGGAAATGGATTTAGCCTTATCAAAAATTCATGGGACACCCAAAATCCTGAATTTTGGTAGTTGTAACTCAGATTTTCAAAAAATTCTGCTAAATTTTATCATAATCGCATTTTCATTATTTTCTGAGTTATTTTATGAAGTTTTTAAACTAAAATTTAATTTTATGTGGCTCTGCCCATTGACAAAAACCCACAAATTAACCTAAAAAATAATGGAAATTCCCGACAAAATCAGAGCTATTCTGTGACCTAGGTAAAAAGAACACTTTTCTAATTGCATGGAGTGAAGCGATATTCTCAGAATTGGGATGTTTAGTCCGCAACTAGTTTAGATTTTTAGGAAATAGAACCGGGTTAAGGTTTTGATAGTAAGTATTAATAAGCATAAAAAAAACCAATAACAATCATTTTGAATGGACGGTATCCCTATTCAATGACAGTTAACCCACAAAATTAATTTTCAAACATGCGGTCGTTAGTCCAACATCGTAGTAGAAAAGCATCACTCTACACATCATATTCAATTATAATGGAGTCAGACTTGACGGAATGATATTAATGGAAATGTAGGATCACTGTACACATCATATTCAATTATAATGGAGTCAGACTTGACGGAATGATATTAATGGAAATGTACTCCGTTGATTTTTTTCGGAAATTGTGTAGTCAATTCAATCCGGTTGAATTTTTCGAATGTTCTCACTGAATTTTTAATACTAATAACTCAAAGGATAGAAAGCCAAGTTTTAGCATTGATATATTATAAAAGAGAACTTCAAAGTCTGTACTGAAAGTTCAAAGTTTTCACTGAAATTTATAGTAATGGAAAGTCAAATTTTAGCATTGATTTATTATAAAAGGGAAACTGAAAGTCTCTGTCCAAACTTTGTTTTTACATTAAAAATGTGTTTCTTCTCAAATGGTTTTTGGCTTAAACTTTTGCTGATGCTTTTGACATGCCTTTTGTCTGTCCTGTAAAGTTTTTCAGTTCAATATGTCATGATCTGGATTGTGATGTTGTATCTGTCTCTTTATGGACCTATGATATTGTATCTGTCCTCGTTGCTTCTATCGTGGCTGCTCCATGAGCCACCCTTTTGTATCTTTTGAAATTTTTATATTGTCTCAATATAATACAATGTTGCTTTTTCTCTCTGAAAAAAAAATACAAAATTTAATTAATTAATCTATATAAATTATATTTTATTAATTTTATTTTAAATTTTATAAAAAATTATAAATTAAATTTATATAATTTTTAAAATTTAAATAAAAACATTCTTCTATTTATATATTCAAAAATACATTTTATTATCATATTTCAATCCAATAAAACCATTTCTCCTCTAACATGTAACCGGTCAGTCCGCATTCTTTGATTGAAAGATTTCTGATTACTGATTACCGTCATAAGGAGGACGCTTCTAAAAAAAATCGATTCCGTGGAAGCAAAGATGTTTCAATGCCACCGCATTTGTGAGCCACTGAAGCTCTTGAATTTTCAACATAGACACAGAGGAAGAGAAATCGAAATGTCAAGCTATAATATAGATTGTTGAACTGCTTTGGAATGGTGTCGGTTAATTTCCTTGCTTGTGGAGAGGGTATGTAGATTAGGATCGTAGATTTCCAGTTAAATTTAAAATATTATTTACTAATAATTGTCTCTGTAAGTGTTTTGGAATGGTGTCTGTTAATTTCTTTTATTGTAGAGAGGGTATGTAAATTAAGATGGTAGATTTCAGAAAAAATTTAATATATTTTCAGAAAATTTTAAAATATTATATTAGCAACTGTCATGTCAATAAGATTGTTAAATTGGAATTGTTGGATTGAAAAAGTTGTACTTTGGTTTGAAATAATAATTGTTGTATTATATTTAGGTTGTTTAGTGTATTTGTGTTAAGTTGGTAATACACAATCAAAATAATAATTGAAATATTGAGATAATGAAAGTCTCAGAGTTTACCTATACATCTCAAATAGGCGGTGGTGCCACATGCAAACTTTTCTTAGCAATGAGAAATGGGATCTTCTTGTCACCTACAATATAGGATGTGACAACTATTCAAAAGATGGTTCTTATATCAATATAGGATGTGACAACTATTCAAAAGATGGTTCTTATATTGCCAGCAACAGAAACTTTATAATTCTACATCATCTAATGGACGGACAGATGCATGGGACTTTTGTACAAACTCTCTAGTATGGTATTTACCTAATATTTTAGGTAATCACCAAAACAATTTGTGACTTCAAAGGTAAGTGGAACATATTTCCACTCATTAGCAAAGACACTCTTATTGTTTAAAATTATAGATAGATAACATTGATAAGCATCATTTGGAAATCATGACCCACAAATAAAAAACAAAATAAATATTTTTAGTATTGAACCAAATAAATTTGGCCCGTAGCTTATTTTTTTAATCCAAATTAAATACTTTTGAAAGATCCTTACCACAAACCAAAGAGTACTTTTTATTGGAGGTGTGATTTAGAAAGCATTTAATTCATTAGAAATATAATCAATATTACAATGATAATTTTTACATTTTAATTAAAATCAAATATAAAACATAGTATCTCATTACAAACGATTTTCCTTCGAATTTTTAGGAAATTATGTTCTGCCATAAAAACATGTGAGTAAACTCGAGTTGTTCCATCTCAATTGCAAGGTATCTCCAATGTTAGTGCCCCCATTAAATTAACAACATGAGTACTCTGATGGCTTGTCCTTCAAGTTCACTTCCTCACTCTGACATCCCTCTACAGATCTGGTAATTTGCTGATTATGGTATTCCGCTGATTTTTTTCCCTTTATGGATATGATGCTTGTATTCATGATTCACTTTTTTTCTGGAGGTCAGCCTAGCGAACATTCTTTTGTTTACTTTTTATTCTTATTTTTTTATTTATGCAGAAATTTAAATTATGATGAAAAGTAATTAATGAAAATATATTATTTACTAAATATGTATTTTAATTTTGAATGATTTTTTTTACATAGATTAGAAATAAAAAATCATTATATCTATTTAAAAATCATGAACGAATGTGACAACAATATCTAGAAATAATGACATAAAAAAATCATAATATCTATTTAAAGATCATGGACAAATATAGCAACAATATAAACTTGTAAATAGAATTTATCATTCTATTCTACTTTTACATGAACGGCAAGTTTTCACTTTTATTTTAATATTTTAATATTCCTTAAAATAAAAATCGTTGTTTTTTAATATACCATTTACTAATTTTTTCAACATAGAAATTATTATATAATTTTTTTTAATATAAAGCATTTTAGTTAAGTATCTAATAACCAGATTAATACACCCACTATCAAATCGGCAAATTTACTAATATTTTGGGTTAATACAGCTGAACTGGGTAACTATGGTTGGAAAAGAACAAAACGCTGTATCTTTCTGTAAACGTTGTTCCCTCTGGAGACGATTCAAGCAAACTTGCAGTGTGCCAAAATTGATTGAACATTTGATAATTCAGTAGAACTCGTTTTTCAGTTCGAAATTACAAGACTAAGACTAATATGACTTTTCCCTTTTCGCAGTGTGTTGACTAGTTTGTGTCATGCATTTATCAATTATCAATTCTGATTATTGATATTTATGGTTAATGACAATATTTTTATTATTAATTATGGTTATTTCAAGTGTAACTTTTCTCAATTGTAATTTTTAAAATATATTTGGCATTTACATCGATAAGCTCGAAAGCTATTTAGAAGAAGCAGGATGTGATGGCACGATCTTAGCTGGGATAGTCGTTATCTTTCTCTCTATGTTGACGATATTGTTCTTTTGGCAAGGTGCCCTTCTAATCTTGATAAGCAACTCAAGCTTCTTAAGGATTTTTGCTCTACCAACAAAAGTTATGATTATCAAATCCAAGAAGGACACTTACGCTAATTTTATGTATGACAATAATAACTTGGAGGAAGTGTATTCTTACAAGTACCTAGGAATTGATATCCATCACAAGCTGGAACCATAGCATTGAGAAAAGGATCAATGGGAGGTGGAAAGCTTATTTTGGTCTTGAAAATAATTGTAAAACAACAAACCTAGTAATGTGGGATAAAAAGAAGTTCCTCTTTGAAACTTTAGTCACTCTTGTTATCTTATATGACTGTGAGGTTTGGGGTTGCAGCATCTCCAGAGAATCATGGAGAAATATTGAGCAAATCGAGAAGCGTTTTATAACTTATAACCTGGAAATTAAAAGTAATACATCCTATCCTATTCCCCTTATAGAAGCAGGTCTTTCCCCTATTGAGAGCCTAGCTATGCTTAGATTTCTGTGGTACAAGCACAAGCTCAATAACATAGACGATCATAGACTTCCTAAGCTAGCTTTAAATTCCAGCCAAAACCACCTAAGGCTCAACCGAGGATGGCATAAAGACACAAGGGCCTGGTTAAACTATTGGGAGATCAATGAAAATGATGCTTTGCAAAACATAAATAACATTAACGATATTGTTACTTCTAAGTTCAAAGAAAAATTGTTGTGTGAGAAAGATTTAGCGTTTAAAAGAAAATTGAGTTATTATAAGAAGGTCATCAACCCCACCCTTGAAGATCAAAAGTATCTCTCTATTTTAACTAGCTCAAAGAAGAAAATTAATATAGCAAAGATTAGAACGAATTCTCATGAGCTCCATAGTGAAACAGGTCGTTGGACAGTTCCTAAAACGCCATGGATAGAAAGGATCTGCCATATTTGTGAGAATAGGAGCATCGAGGATGAAAACCACTTCCTCTTAGAGTGCCCTGCATACACCACATTAGATCTCAATTTCACAATCTTTGTTACAATACTGACCTTCCTAGCCTTTTACAATGTCAAAATTATAGTGAGCTCGTGAGGCTTCTCTCCAAGCTTTTTGAGCATAGGAATAAAATCTTAAATCAAAATAAATAATTTGTTTATTTAGGTCGGATAGATCATTGTTTGGTATCAGTGGACGTTAACCACCACCACCACCACCACCACCATCATCATTATCATCAAATTAATAAATATTGTATTTATCAAATATCAAAATACTTTCAAAAATTTAAAATTAACTAGAAACATATTGGAAATTGAGATATAAATATAAAATTAATAAATATTGTATTTATCAAATATCAAAATATTTTCAAAAATTTAAAATTAATCTAGTTAATTCTTTGTTAGTCAGATTCGAAAATATTTCTAAAATTTATATTCTAATTAAATTCCATAACAAATAACACATTCTCTGCTTAATTACAAATCCCAACAATAACAAAAGATATTAAAATGTTGATTTTAATATTATTTTATTTTAACTAATAGTATGGTACATGAAGCTTGAACATTTAATTGGTGATATTGTGCCAACCAATATTTATATGAAAAAGTAACTGCCTACTGTGTTTTACTAACATTTTTTATTTGATATAGAAAAGTAACTTTTTACTGCGTTTTCATAATATTTTTTATTACTTTGGAAAATTTATGTTATTAAATTTTAAAAAATAAAATAAAAACGAATATTAAAAAAATTTATTAATTTTTTTATTTAATTAATATAAAAAAAAAATTATATCAATTATTTAGTTTTTTTTTACAGTTTTCAAAACAAAACACATATAATTTGAAAATTCTATAGTTAAGCACGCTTGAGCGAGAGGCTATTTCTGATGGATTATCTCTCGAAAATCCTGGTTACTGGGTGCAAGCCTCAAAAGTGATGATTCACAGGAATTCATGATTGACATTATGTGATTCATTTCACTAGTTTCAATCTCATTTCTTCACCTGTTGCAATGCCTGCTAAATAGACTATTCAAAAATCATGAGAAATGAGTTAGTTAGGACTATGGAAATGGTCATAGATGAATTAATAATGCAGTTGAATCCCAAAAAATGATATCTAACATCTAATTTGAATTTAACATTTTTCTTTATAATGAATTTACATGTTTATTTTATTTAAAAAATGAAATAATCAAGCATACAATTTTTTGCCCTTTAAAACTTATTTAATAAAAGATCACAAACATATTATTTTAAGAGATAATTACAATTCTCTTTCCTATCTTTAAAATATGTGTCAAAATTTATATATAATATAAAGACTTGTATTTTATTTCAAATATTAATTATTTTTAGTATTTTATTTCTATTTATTATATATAATATAAAAATATTAAATGTTTTTCTATTATATATTTATTGATATTTCTAAATTTATTTGTTTAATTTTATTCTTTTATCCTACTTTGAATTTTATTTGATCTTTATGTAGAGTGAATATGCATTAAGAAATACGAAACGCCATGTGAATGAGGTATGTGCTATCAATGAAGCTATTTGAATGCAATAATGTCGAAAAAGGCCAAATGGTCTATATTTTTTCGATCAGAACATTATTTTACTAGATCTCTCCGTTTAGAATGAATTATTTTTTATTTTTTATTTTTATTTTTTCCCAATAAAACTGTACTAATTTAAGTTCAATCTTAATATTAAATAGAAAAATAATATGTCCCACTTTAACATCTTATCAACATAATTATACTAAACTCAATTAAACCACCACACTCCACAAAATTAATTATATTTATATTTATTTCAATTTGAACCAAACCACATATCCCACCGAGTGCAATGAACTAGGAATGATTATATTTGATTTCATCTAGATCTAGGCGAAAACCTTAGGGCTTATGCGACTTGTACCAAAAATGGGTAATGGGTATGTAGTAGTAAAATTCCAAATGGGCGGTTAGTTCTGTGATATCAAGGTGGCCTAATCCGTTCCCAATGAGGTTAGCCTATCAATTATTCCAATATTCTTTTAAATCTGCCCATTCAACCTGATCTAAAACTCTAATATAATGTTGAGATCCACTTTATAGGAAAATCCATAAGCAATAATGAGCTTCCAAACGTTCATTATTAACTTTAAATTTTTAAGGATCTCTAATGTAATACGATTTTCCCTTATAATAAATCGGTAAGTATTAGTAAACTTCCAAACCTTCTTTGTTAATTTTAAATTCTTTATCAGTTCTAATACAATGTTGAGATTTTCTATTATAATAAAATCTTTAAGCAATAATAAATTTCCAAACCTTCATTATTAACTTTAAATTCCTAATGATATTGAGATTTTGGAATAAAATTTGTAAGCAATAATAAACTTCTCAACCTTCTCTATTGACAAAAATTGAAGAGAGTAAAAATGGAGCAGAGGAATTTCTTTTCTCAGTATTACAAACTAATTAAATAAGGTTACATTGGAAATATCACTAATAAATGACTAGAGTTAAAATCGACTTAAACTCAACTAACTCAAACTGAACTGAGACACTTGGAGGGGCGGTTTTGACACCTAACAGGTGGTTGGAATTAAATTCTCCAACACTCCCCCTTAATTACAATCACATAAAAAAATCAATTAACACACCTGCTAGTCTATGTGTCAACTAGGTTTACAATTTCAAAATTGGCTTCAGCTTTTCTTCTTCTCTTTTTCCATATCATATAGCCTCTAAATTGTTTCAACTTTTTCTCTTTGTTATATCCTTCAAACCTCAATTTCTTCATTTGTTGGTGCAGGTCTTCCATTCTTCTAGGTTGTCTAAGCATATCTTGGACTTCTTCAAAAATTGATTTGTATGTGGGTTGCCGCCACATATTATCTTTTGTAGTGCGCTTTTCATCATCAATCTACTACAACATAAGACCATAATACATCTTTTGTAGTGCGTTTTTCATCATCAATCTACTGCAACATAGGACCATAATACAATTTAATCTCTTCAGGACTCCAATACTTGAAAATTTCATTAATTTCTTCATCATGCATGTTGTCTTCAACATTCATTTCTGCAACTTCTATGCAAATTTTATCAATACATGGTGTTGCAAGCCATGCTTCAAAGAAAATTTAACTCTTTTTCATAATCGTTCTGGGTACTTGCACATTGGAAATCAATGTTGGAATTAAAATACTTCGAGAACCACATTGGTTCTATTCCTTTTGTTCTGCAATGAGAGCTGTTTCCTGTTGCGCTTCTTTCTTTGCTTTTGCCCCTATCTCTGTGTCTGTCTTTTTGACTTATGTACTAACTTGGGTCGCTGCAAACAGGTTGTCTTCCACTGTCTCACCAAAAAGCATCATGTCAATATGATGTTTTTGTTGCATCACCTGTAACCATTCATCATTAGCCAACAATTCATCATCAAATTTTACATCAACAATATTAATTGTTGGATTCACCATATCATTCACTGCTCTAATGGCAACTTCATTGTCCTTAGAAAGCTCCGTTGATGGATTCACCAAACTTTCATCAACAAGCTTTGTTGTTGGAATCATCATATTGTCATCAACAAGCTTTGTTGTTGGAATCACCAAATTTTCGTCCACTTGTGGCTATGCACAATGGGGTTCATGAGCATCTACGTGCTCCTTCTCTCTTGCTTCTGCGACTTCTTCACAGACATCATCCACGTGTGACTGAGCACAGTGGGTTTCAACAATCCATTCATCTGGATGTAGATCTGTTGCTATAGATCCACATTCATCTTCAACTTCAATACTCCCCCTTTGACCAAAATATCTCTCAAGGCTATCCCAGGCCTTCTTGTCTTGGCTTCTGAAATCAAAGGAAAAATGTTGTCATCAACATATTCTTTTATGCATTTCAATGCAAATACATCCTTTTACCTCTTCACTTCCAAGTCTAAAAAAATCTCAAACATCTCATGCTATGGCTTAGCCTTTTGGCTTTTCCCATTTTTTAATCAATTTTTAACAAAAATAAATAAATATAATGCTTTTAAAAATAAAATAAAAACTTATTTTACACATCATTACATTATTCCTCTTTCCAAATCACGTGGAGCCTATGAAAAAAGACCTCCTTTAAATAACTTCTTAAGCCCTTTTAAAATATCACATGAGCACTTTTTTAAATCACAAGGCTTTTCATTACATGATCCCCTATTAAAACCTTTTAAAAAAAATATTGACTTTTCGCCTTATGCCTTCGATTTACTTTTCACAAGAATGGGACGTTCTTGGATTGCTTTCGCATGATTGTCCTTGGTGTTCGGGACGAAGCTTCGTCTCCAGGCTCGTCACTTGTTGGTTGGAATGCCATCAACGCTCTTCTGGACAGAGGTCGGTCTTTCTTTCTAGCCGATGGAAAGAATTGGACATTGCCGCTGCGATCTTTTACGAAATTCTTCAATCTCACTTCTTGACTTTTCAATGAAATCGTCGATCCAATCCGCTGCCGTCTTTTACGAAGGGACTAGACGAATTTTGCTCCCTTAACGTTCCGTGGGATGACCAAAGGTCGCGTGCTAAAACCCAGTCCATCACAACTAGCACGCGTCAATTTGAAAACGCTCTAAGGAACACTTGATTAACGCGCTTTTTCCTCTGACTACTCAGCGTTAGTGGTATTACTAAGGCACTGGTTTAATGTATGGAAATGCGTTAATATCCCCCCCCCACACCCCACCCCCCAAAAAAACAATCTCTTTGGCCTTAGCCTTGCTGTAGTTGGCTTCTTGGTTTTCTTGCTGCTTTTACGCAGGCTTCTTCAACTTCTACTGCTCTCTCAATTCAATCTGTTTTGCATTCGCCTTGCTGTAGTTGGCTTCTTGGTTTTTTTGCTGCTTTTTTCAGGCATCTTCAAACTTTTGCTCTCTCTCAAAGAGGCTTACGCTAAATTTATGTTGCTCTCTCAAAGAGGCTTATGCTTTCTCTTCACTCACTTCTGCTGCTCTCTCAAAGATGCTCACGCTTTCTCTTCACTCACTTTTGTTGCTTTCTCACAGAGTTTTATGCAAACTCGTATCTTTTAGACACCATGACAAAAATTGAAAAGAACAAAAATAATGGAGCAGATGACTTTCTTTTCTCAGTATTACAAGCCAGTTAAATAAGGTTACATTGGAAACATTACTAATAAATGACTGGAGTTAAACTCGACTTAAACTCATAACTCAAACTTTTTTCTCATTACAAACATTACTAATAAATCACTGAACTTAAACTAAACTCAACTAACTCAAACTAAACTAGGACACTTGGAAGGGTGGTTTTGACACCTGACAAATGATTAGATTGAAATTTCGAACTACTATTAATTAAAGTCATAATATAATATAGTGATGGAGACCATTGCTCCCAATAGAATTACACAAAAATGATCGAAATAGAATTACTCAACCGTATGTACAAAATAAGAAAGTCCATTTTTCATCACAGCGTGCAGTATTGTCCTATACGGACTAGGGAATTTCCCGCTGAATTTAGTTCATTTAGGGTAGAAAGTCGATGCAGAGGTCATGCTTTACTCAGCTGAGCGTTAGTCGACATGCATGTTAACTGTGTTTGTTAGGTCGCAATTCCTAACATTATTACAATGAAAGGTCACCACTTGTTCGTGATTAACTTCTGCCACTACCTTGATACAAAGATCGATTTGACGACCGCACCATTAACAGTATATCGTTTGAAGAATTAATGGAGGAAAGTATATCCCTTGCTTCCGGGTTACATACGGAAAATCTTTCCCATGATAGTAACAATGGCGCACGTATGGTGGAAAAGTTCGGCCAACGACGATATGGATTGGGTTGTAAGTCAAGGGGGCATAAGGTTTGGTTTTATCCGTCCCACCATTTAATAACTGGCGGACACAATGTTTCTATGCCCAGCACAACCTGCAGACATGGAATTTGTAAGTAATGATATGAAATCCCCACTTTCAATTCTCTTTCTGCTTATCACTGGAACTTCAATGGTGTGCACTTCATCCATCAGGTGAAAATTTCAGACAGATATGTATGCGTGGTTGTGTTTTGGGAAGCGGGTAGGCAGCTAAACAGAATTAGTTGTTGCTGTTTGACGGGTAGGCAGCTAAACAGAATTAGTTGTTGCTGTTTGATTGAAAAATTTTACAATAATTCCTACTGTTTAATTTTGTTCATCTATGTTTAGAATGTACAATAAATCTTGGATGCATATTGTTTTGGATTTGAAAAGACGACCAACAAAATGAACACTTATTTTCTGATTCTGCCACTGAAAAACAACAATTACAGAAATCTACAGACAAAATTAGTTTAAATTATTGGGAGAGGCATTAAATTTTTTTATAAATTTTTGATGTTCAGTTTCGTGGATATGGATTAATAGCTAAGTGGAGAGACTTAGTCCCACATATTATGTAATCCAGTGACTGAGAGCTGCTCCGAGAATGATTTCTGTGTTAAATTAGATTCATATTAGTTTATAAGTACTATTAATGAAACTATACTGATGCTTTGGATTGATAATTATGTTTCTCAGGTGTGACATCGTCCGATGCTGAAACTGCTGTTGCTGTTAATATGCAATGCGAACGGAAAGACTTTGTAACGGCTTTTACGCAGATTGATGACAACGGCTGCCTCAGTAGCAGCATCAGCTCTGAGAATTTGATACAGAGCATCCAATTAAAGAAGCGACCGCACCAGCTGTTAAAATAAAATTCACTTTAGTTTAATTTTATTTTATGTTTAAAACAAAGTGGTCACAGTCAATGTTTTCTTTTAATTTGAACAATAATTAAATTAGAAATTAGTTTTAAATAAGTTAGGAAACAAAAATTACTACATTATAACGGTAGGTAGTTCCTCAACAGAATGAGGCTAACAACAACTTAAATAGGCAACCCAAAGACAAAGGTGGGGTTGTCGCCATCCAGAAGAAAAGAGATCAAAGAGTGTAGTTCTGAAATATATTTTTAAAAAGTAAATTGAAGCTTACAGGTATCCATTATTGTTTTCCATAAATGACAAGAATTATGTATTGTGCATAGAAATTAAATGACAAGAATTATGTATTGTGCATAGAAATTAATGGCAGAATTGAATGACTGTTTGTGCATAGAAATTAATGGCAGAATTGAATGACTGTTAATCAAATTGCGCATCAGACTGAAGGAGCCAAACACAGCAGAAGAAACCATCCAGGTATTTCACAAAAGCATGTTATTGACTTAACAGTGAAATTTTACAATATATGTGTGTGTGTGTGTATAAACATTTGTCAAAGTCTACAGTAGCACAAAAAGATAGCATTTTGTAACTCCACGTAGGTTTGAAGCAAAAAGCCTTCAAAAACCATCCATAACAATCCTCATATAATCGACACAGGCCAAGGAGGGTTCCACACAACCCAAAACAAACCAAACTAAGCAGAGACCAAAGCATTACCAACAGCCAGAGATGGGATACATAAACTTTTTCCCAAATTCATAAACAAAAGTTACAGTAAAGGACATGGTGCACAGGAGGCCACCTATCCACAGAGCCACATGACCACCATCTGCTCACTAAGAGCAAAGCTGTCAGCGAAAGAAAGGGAAACGTAGAATTGAAACCGGAGCAGAGGAATTACCTTGAGTAGAAGCCATCGAGCCATCGTCGGGAGAATCAGACAGAGAGCCGAGTAAAACAATGCAACCATTGAAACAGTAAAAAATAGTGCCGTCAACATGATAAAATCAAATATCTGTGAACAAATACAAAGAAGCCAAGGCATACCCAAAGTGAACACAGAGCCCAAAACCTCCTCGAAAAACCATGCAAGAAGCAACCACCAGGGCCAACGAAACACCATCACACAATTAACAAAACAACAGAGGACCAGAGCCGAAGAAGGACTCAGAAGACAACGGGAGGCAGAGCGCCATCCTTTCCTTGCAGAACGAACCAGGTAAGAACGCAGGGGAGCAAAACCAAAACCGGCGGAAACATAACCAACTCAACCACAACAAACCGTGCCATAGAGTCGTGTCACACAGACCGAAACCACCTCGGGACAGAGGAGAATTAATTTTTTATTAAAACCTTACCTAAAACCCCAAGCAAATACGAGCGCGGGAAAAGTTGAACGCAAGCCAACCGCCACGTAGGCTTGCCACCTTGGCGTCTTGAGGATTGTCACCAAATTTTGGTATCAAAGCAAGTTCTTTCCTTAAGAATGAAAAAATATGGAAGTAGGAAGAAGAGGTCGAGGTAGAGCTATTCGAAGAGTAGTCGATGAAGGATTGCACGAAGAAAGCAGGTTCCTAAGTGCCAGATTGGCAGCAATAGAAGCAAGGAGGTGTAGGGATCCAGAAGGTGGTGACGACAGTGAAGAAGAAGTTACAACTACGACAGATGGATCCGATAAGGAAGGGCCGGATATAAAATTATTGAGGTCTATTTTGTTAGCAAGCAGCAAACCAAAGCGAGAGCTTTCAAACTATGATGGCAGTTTATCTATAGAAGTATTGTTGGACTAGATTAGCGAGTTGGATAAATACTTCGAATGTGAAGAAATCAGTGAGGATAAGAGGGTCAGGTTTGCAGCCACCAAAATGAAGGGACATGCAGCACTGTGGTGGGACAGTGTGCAGGCAGAAAGGAGAAGGTCAAATAAGCCACCAATTAAAAAATGGAACAGGATGATCGCCAAGATGAAAAGTAAGTTTTTACCCAAAGACTATCAGATTGCTCTATATAGACAGGTACAGAACCTGAAACAAAGGGCAATGACTGTGAAGGAATATATAGAAGAATTCTACAGAGTGAATCTGCGTGCGGGTTATGTTGAAGATACTTAGGAAAGACAACGAGGTTTGTGAATGAATTATGAATGGAGATACTGGATGAGATTAGTATTCTCTCCCCCAAGTCCATAGAGGAATCCTATCAAAGTGCTTTAAAAGTAGAAGAGAAGATCACCAGGAAGTAGAATGCCAGAAGAGGACGTGGATCTGGCCAAGGAAGAGGACAGTCTTTTGGTAGAGGTAGAACTGCTAATAGCAATGAAGAAGGCAGCAGCTCAAAAACTGCAGGACCAACTGATAAAGAAGGTAACACTAGAGGAGAAAGGCCTTACCAATGAGGAAGAGGTAATGGCAGAAGTAGAGGAAATGCCTATCAGTGTTACAAGTGTCACAAGTGGGGACACCAGAATTTTGAATGTCCTGAAAGTGATCAAGTAGGACAACGAGGAGCATATGTTGCTCAACTGGAGGAAGCTGAGGCACCACCTCAAGAAGTGGAGAACATGCCTGAGACAGGAGAGGCCTCGGTGTTGAACAAGGTATTTTTGAAACCAGCTAAAGAATTAGCTGACCAAACACAACGGAAAGCATTGTTCCGAATTGTGTGTAAATCACATGGGAAATGATATAAATTGATTATTGATAGCGGAAGCACTGACAACCTGGTAGCCATTGAAATGGTAAAGAAATTGGGTTTAAAAATTTTGAAGCACACAACCCCATACCGGGTGTCTTGGTTACAAAAGGGACATCAACTGCTAGTTGATGAGTAATGCGAAGTGGAGTTTCATATTGGTAGGTATAAAGATAAGGTAACTTGTAATATTATGCTGATGGATGTGTGCCATATACTGCTGGGTAGACAATGGCAATATGAAAGGAAAGTAGTCCATGATGGGAAGACAAACTTTTATAAGTTTGCGAAAGATGGGATCAAGCATATGCTGGTACCCATGAAAGAGGAGGATACAATAAAAAACAGTGGAACAAAAGTGTTATTGTTAGGAGGAAAAGAGTTCCTACAACAGATTGGAGATGATGAAATAAAGTTTGCAATTGTGCGAAGGCCAAGAGCAGTGTTAATCCACACTGAGATTAATGATTTGCCTGAGGAGATACAAGATATGTTACATGAGTTTAGCGACATTGTAGTGGATGATTTACCGAATAAATTACCACTAAGAAGGAGTACCAGTCACCATATTGATTTCAATCCAGGAGCTAGTTTGCCAAACAAAGCTGCTTATCGAATGAGTCCAAAGGACCATGAGGAGATCATGAAGCAGGTACAGGAGTTGTTGGACAAAGGGTTGATTCGAGAGATTTTAAGTCCTTGTGCGGTTACAACAGTCTTAGCTCCCAAGAAAGGAGAGTGCTGCTTGTGTACTGATTCTCGAGGAATAAATAAGATTACCATCAGGTACAGGTTTCCCTTGCCATGGATGGATGATATGATGCACTGTTTGAATGGAGCGGCGTATTTTTCGAAGATTGATTTAAAAATGGATATCATCATATTCTGATTCGAGAAGGAGACAAGTCGAAGACCACTTGCAAGACCAATGAAGGCCTGTATGAATGGTTGGTCACGCCATTTGGATTGAGCAACACACTCAGCACATTCATGCGCTTGATGAACGAGATGTTGAAGGAATATATTGGAAAGTTTGTGATTGTATATTTAGATGATATCCTTATTTTCAGTAAGACAAGGGAAGAACATTTACGACATGTCAGGGGTGTCTTGGAAAAATTGCAGTAGAATAAGTTGCTGTTAAATTTGAAAAAGTGTACGTTTTTTAAGAAGGATTTAATTTATTTGGGGTTCGTTATTTCAGAAAACGAATTAATGATGGATCTGGAAAAGGTTGCAGCCATAGTTAGCGGCCATCCCCCAAAAATTTGTTTAAAGTACAGAGTTTTTATGGGTTGGCGAGTTTTTATCGGAAATTTATAAAAGATTTCAATGGGATTTGTGCACCCATGGTGGATACCATTAAAAAAACAAATCAACATTTTCATTGGACGGAGTCGACTGAAAGGAGTTTTCAACTGCTGAAAAAAGAAAATCACCGAAAGACCCATTTTGAGGTTAGCAGCTTTCAACAAACTTTTTCAAGTTCATTGCAATGCCAGTGGGACAACCATTGGAGCAGTTCTTAGCCAAGAGGACAAACCATTGGCCTATTTCAATGAGAAGTTGAATGAAGTAGATAGAAATATACTTCCTACGACAAGGATTTTTATGCAGTGGTACAAGCGCTGAAACATTGGAGACATTACTTAATGGGAAATGAATTTGTTCTGTTTTCGGACAATTCCGCTTTGCAATATGTCATGCAACAATGTAAGCTGAACCAAAAACATGTGAAGTGGGTGGAATACCTCCAGAGTTTTACGTTTGTGGTGAAACACATCAGTGGACAAGCCAACAAAGTGGCAGATGCGTTAAGCAGGAGGAGTTTGATTTTACAGGAAAGCAAAGTGCAGTTGTTAGGATTTGATAATCTCAAGGATCTGTATGAAACAGATGCAGACTTTAAAGAAGCATACAAAGCTTGCTAGAATCCGCTGTTGAGGGACACCAGTTCATGGCTAGACTGTAATATATAGGAAGGATTGTTGTTCAGGGGAGGACAGTTGTGTATCCCAGAATGTTCAATGAGGGAAAACTTAATTCAAGAGAAACATAGTGGGGGTCTAGGTGGACATTTTGGCATAAACAAGACTTTGGACCAAGTAAGTCACTTCTATTATTGGCCAAAGATGTGGCGAGACATACAAAGATATGTGGCTAGATTTAAGATGTGTCAACTGGCAAAGGGACACAGTGAAAATACGGGATTGTATACGCCCCTACCTATTCCAGATAGACCATGGGACTCAGTCAGTTTAGACTTTGTCTTAGGCTTGCCAAGGACACAGAAGGGGTGCAATTCAATCATAGTAGTAGTGGATCGCTTTACTAAGATGGCGCATTTTATTCCCTGTAGCCCACTTGTTCTTCACAGAAATTGTCAGACTACATGGCTTGCCAAAGTCTATTATTTCAGATAGGGACGTGAAGTTCACGGGTCATTTTTGGCGGAATTTGTGGAGGAAGTTAGATACTAAATTAAATTTCAGCTCAGCTTATCATTCACATACCCATGGGCAGACTGAGGTAGTGAACCGAAGTCCAGGGAATTTGTTACGTAGTCTGGTTGGTGAAAATTCATGACAGTGGGATCACGTACACGCACAAGCAAAGTTCGCTTATAATGATTCACCCAACAGGTGTACATGCATAAGTCCTTTCCAGATCCTATACGGAATGCACCCACGTGGTGTGCACGAGTTGCAGGATTTGGGTCCATTGGAACGAAGGAGTGTTGATGGTGAATATTTCGCAAAAGTGATCAATGAACTTCATGAACAGGTGAAAACCAAATTGCAGGACATCAACCAAAGATATAAACAGAACGCAGACTTAAAACGACGGGAAGTGCAATTCAATATAGGAGACCTGGTATTGGCACATCTACGGAAAGAGAGGTTTCCTAAAGGGGAATATAACAAGCTCAAACTGAAAAAAAATAGGGCCTTGCCGGATACTGCGAAAGTTCTCTGCCAACGCATATGAACTGCAACTACCCCTGGGTATCGGGATCTCACCCATTTTCAATGTGGCAGACCTGTACCCTTACATCACTGCTAATGTGGAGGAAAGTTCAACATAATACACACAGGACACCCAGGGAGAAGGAGACAGAGACATGGGTCAGACAGATGCCCCCAGCCAAGCCTCTAGAGATTGAACAAATATTAGATACTCAAGTAGCTAGGTGGACACGACAGAAGGAGTACTTACAGTACCTGGTTAAATGGAAGAACCGTCCAATTGAGGACAGTTCCTGGTTGGATGTCGGACAGATTCAAAGCGTCGGGTATTCGATTGAAGAGCTCATGGACAGGAGCCATGAGATTCATTCACCCTGGGAGCCTGATGCAAGAGCATCCAATTAGGGAGGCGACAGCTAGACAAGCTATTAAAATTAAATTCACTTTTAGTTTAATTTTATTTTATGTTTAAAAGAAGGTTGTCACAACCAATGTTTTCCTTTAATTTGAACAGTAGTTAGATTAGAAATTAGTTTTAAATAAGTTAGGAAACAAACTACCAAAAACTAGAATGTAACTACATTGTAACTATCGGTAGTTCCCCAACAGAATGAGGCTACCAGCAAATTAAATAGGGAACCCAAAGACAAAGGTGGGGTTGCTGCCATCCAGAAGAAAAGAGACCAGAGAGCATAGCTCTGAAATATATTTTTAAAAAGTAAATTGAAGCTTACAAGTATCCATTATTGTTTTTCATAAATGACAAGAATTATGTAGTGTGGATAGAAATTAATGACAGAATTGAATGACGGTTAATCAAATTGCGTATCAAACTGAAGGAGCCAAACAGAACAGAAAAAACCATCCAGGTATTTCACAAAAGCATGCTATTGATTTAACAGTGAAAATTTACAATATATATGTGTGTGTGTGTGTGTATAAACATTTGTCAAAGTCCACAGTAGCACAAAAAGATAGCGTTCTGTAACCCCACACAGGGCCGAGGCACAGAGCTTTCAAAAACCATCCATAAAAGTCCTCATATAATCGACATATGCCAAGGAGGGTTCGACACAACCTAGAACAAACCAAACTGAGAAGAGACTGAAGCATTACCAACAGCCAGAGACGGGATACATAAACTTTTTCTCAAATTCATAAAAAAAAGTTACAACAGAGGACATGGTGCACTGGAGGCTACCTATCCACAGAGCCACAAAACCACCGTCTGCTCACTAGGAGCAAAGTTGTCAACGAAAGTAAAAGGAAACGGAGAATTGAAATCGGAGCAGAGGAATTACCTCGAGTAGAAGCCGTCAAGCCATCACTGAGAGTGTCGGACAGAGGGCCTGGTAAAACAATGCAACCACTGAAACAATGAAAAATAGTGTTGTCAACCTGATAAAATCAAATATCCGTGAACAAATACAGAGAAGCCAAAGCGTACCCAGGGTGACCATAAAGCCCAAAACCTCCTCTAAAAACCATGCAAGAAGCAACCACCAGGTCCAACGAAACACCATCACACAGTTAACAAAACGACAGAGGACTAGAGCCGAAGAAGGACCCAGAAGACAGCAGGAGGCAAAGCGCCATCCTTTCCTTGCAAAACGAACCAGGTAAGAACGCAGGGGAGAAGAACCAAAACTAGCGGAAACATAACCAACTCAACCACAACAGACCGCGCCATAGAGACGTGTCACACACACTGAGACCACCTCAAGACGGAGGAGAATTAATTGCCCATTAAAACTTTACCTAAAAACCCAAGCAAATACGAGCACGGGAAAAGTTGAATGCAGGCCAACCTTACCACCTCGACGTCTCAGGGATTGTCACTAGGATTTATAGGACTATCTAATCATTGTGGAAAACCGATATCAATGTTGCAATGCTAAGGGCATAGGCATTGAGGTAGAAGACTACCTCCTCGGAAATGAGATTGTTAATTTGACACGGCCCTTTGAGCCAGGGGGAGACAAATTTGTTCTCAAGTATAGTAGCTCCAATCAGGTCAGTGGAGTCAGCCCTGCCCATTCCACTTTCTATTAGTGCAGGAATTTATGATCTCTGTTGCCTCTCCTTACCGGTAGGCCTAGTATATGGCGAAGAAGAAAGAGGGATTATATATAGAGGACAGAGTACATATGATGTGTTACTCAATTCTACCATTCTCTAGGGCAAAGCTCTTAGTTTCATCTAGTTTTTAGGATTGAGGTTTTGAATTTCAGTTCATTGATGTTCACAACGACAGATTTCTTCTCCAGAACTAGTTTATGTGCGGCGAAATCATTGAAGTTTTGTTTTCATTTTCATTTTGAGCGATTGTGATTTTGCTTCAAAATTCTGAATTTACTGGACAACTTATGTTATTGAAATTTCATTTTTTTGGATGCGTTAGGGTGTATCTACTTCCTTTAATATAACATTCAATATAGTTCTTGTTAGCGTGCAGTACTTTTGAATTGAATTGATTTTCCTTTCTAATCTGGGAGTGGTTTAATTTTGGAGTTTTTGGTTGGTATTTGAATGACGCTGAAATTGTGATTTTTTTTTACATATATAGATTAATTTAGATATAGTTTTTGTTAGTTTTTATTTAAAATATTTGGATTAAATTGATTTGTTTTATGTGTGGTTTAATTTTGGAGTTTTGGGTTGGAATTTAATTTACAATGAATTTTTGGATTAAATTAATTTTTCTCTATAATTTAGGAGTTGTTTAATTTTAAAGTTTTTGGTTGGAATTTGAATGAGGGTGAAATTGTAATATTTTGTTACTTAAAATATATGTTTAATTATATAGATTAAATTTGATAAAAATTGAATTTATTTTATTAATGTTATTTAATTATGAGATTTTTAATTAAAATTTAATTTTAAAAAATTGTGATTTATTATTATTTAAATTATATTTTAAGTTACAAATACACAAATTAAACAATTTGAAAAATCCTAATCCACTCAAGTTACAAATTCACAAGTCAAACACATTATCGAAACAAATCTCTATTTAAGAAAAAAAAAATTGAACGTGGCTTTAATTTTATGTGTCTCTGCCAATCGATAGGTTAGTAAGAAGTGACTTTCCATCGAGAGAACCATGGCTGGATGAGGTAGAGATAATTTTCGGATTGCGTGGAGTTAAATGAAATTCTCAGAAGCGGGGTGTTTAGATATTTAGGTAATCGAAACGGATTAAGGTTTTGATACTTAGTATTAAAAAAACGTGTAATTTAATGAGGTAGAAGAGTTGCTTGAGAAGTTATGGAAATTCTAGTTATATTTAGAGAAAATTTAGCAAGGATTTTTGTAAATCTAAATTATAGTTGTTAAACTTCAAATTTTAGGTGTTCTAGATGTTTTTGATGGCGCTGAATCTATTTTCACCATCAAAAACACGATTCAAACACGGCCTCTACAAGATTTTTTGAAATTTTTTTACCCAAATTCTGACCACTTTTAACCGTCCAAACAATTCCTCCGCCTAATTATAATGGAGCCTCATACTTGACCCACCTATGTCCGGACTGAATGGTATTAATGGAAATGTGCGCCATTGATTTTTTTTGGAAATTGTGTAGTCAATTCAATCCGGTTGAATTTCTGTAATGTTCTCATTGAATTTTCAATACTAATAACTCAGAGGATGGAAAGTCAAGTTTTAGCATTGATATATTATAAAAGAGAACTTCAAAGTATGTATTGAAATTTCGAATATTTTCACTGAATTTTTATACTTATGCAAAGTCAAATTTTAGCATTGATATATTATAAAAGACAAACTGAAAGTCTCCATTCAAACTTTGTTTTTATATTAAAAAATTGCATACTTTGTTTTTATATTAAAAAATTGCATGGTTTAATTAGTATACAAAGTTTAATTGATTAAGTAATTAAATTATAAAAGTTTAATTGTTTTTATAAGTTAATTTTTTTTTATTTTTTTATAGATTTTATTTAGAATTTAATAAAGCGATTAAAAATTATAAATTTGATTTGTAAAGTTTATACAATGCATTTTATTGTCATATTTCTGTTGAATAAAACCATTTCTTTTATAATATATAAGGTAAGTTCCTGTCAGGAGCCAGAATCGAAACAATCAGGCTCTGGTCTGTTATTAAAAGATTTCTGAGTTCAGAAAGAGGACTTACTGATTACCCTCATAAGGTGGACGCTTCTAATAAACCCATTCCCATTCCGTGGAGGCAAAAGTGTTTCAATGCCACCACATTTGTGAGCCACTGAAGCTCTTGAATTTTCAACATAGACACCGGGGAAGAGAAATCGAAATGTCAAGCTATAAAATAGATTGTTGAACTAAAGGTGTTTCGATGCATCACATTTGTGAGCCACTGCAGCTCTTGAATATTCAACCTATGGGGAAGAGAAATCGAAAGGTCAAGCTATAATATAGATGGTTGAACTGCTTTGGAATGGTGTCTGTTAATATCTTTCTCTGAGAGAGTATGTAGATTAGGGTGGTAGATTTCTATAAAATTTTATAATATTATTTATTAGCAATTGTCTTAAAAGGTGTAAAAGATGTAAAGAGAGATCGATAATATTGTTAAATTAGAATTGTTGGATTGAAAGTATTGTACTTTGGTTTTAAATAATAATTGTTGTATTATATTTAGGTTGTTTAGTGTTAAATTTGTAATACACAATCAAAATAATAATTAATAATTGAAATATTGAGATAATGAAATTCTCATAGTTTGTCTACATATCAAAAAGACAGTGGTGCCACATGCAAACTTTTCTTAGCGATGAGAAATGGGATCTTCTTGTCACCTACAATATAGGATGTAACAACTATTCAAAAGATGGTTCTTATATTGCCAGCAACAAAAACTTTATAATTCTATATCATATAATGGATGAACCGATGCATGGGGCTTTTGTATGAACTCTCTAGTATGGTATTTACCTAATATTTTACACTATCACCAAAATAATTTGTGACTTCAAAGATAAGTGGAACGTATTTCCACTCATAAGCAAAGACACTCTTATTGTTTAAAATTATAGATATGCAACATTGATAGGCATCGTTTGGAAATCATGACCCACAAACAAAAAACAAAATAAATATTTTTAGTATTAAACCAAATAAATTTGGCCTGTAACCCATTTTTCTAATCCAAATTAAATACTTTTGAAAGATCGTTACCACAAATCAAAGAGTACTTTTTATTGAAGTTGGGATTTAAAAAACATTTAATTCATTAGAAATATAATTAATATTATAATTATAATTTTTACAATTTAATTAAAATCAAATGTAAAATAGAGTATTTCATTACAGACCTTTTTCCTTCCAATTTTTAGGCAATTATATTTTGCCATAAAAACATGTGAATAAACCCGAGTTGTTCCGTCTGAATTGCAAGGTTTCACCAATATTAGTGCCCCCCATTAAACTGTCAACACGAGCCCTTCAAGTTCACTTCCCCACTCTAACATGCTTCTATAGATCTGGTATTGTGCTTATTATGGTATTGTGCTGATTTTTTCCCTTAATGAAAATGATGCTTGTATTCATGATTCAATTTTTTTCCATGATCAACTTAAATAACAACATTCTTTTATTTACCTCTTATTCTTATTTTTTCCTTATGCAAAAATTTAAATTATAATGAGAAGTAATTAATGAAAATATATTATTTATTAAAAATATATTATTTTAATTTTAAATGATTTTTTTTAATAGCTTAAAAATAAAAATCACTATATCTATTTAAAAATCATGAATGGATGTGGCAATAATATCTAAAAATAATAACATAAAAAATCATGATATCTATTTAAAAAACAATGAACAAATATAGCAAAAATATGAACTTTGTAAATAGAATTTATCATTTTATCATACTTTATATAAACTGAAATTTTTCCCTCTTCTTTCAATATTTTAATATTCTTTAAGATGCTATTTTTAATATACCATTTCCTAATTCTTTCAACATAAAAATTATTAATTTTTTTTTTAATTATAAAACATTTTAGTTAAGTATCTAATAACCAGATTAATACACCCACTATCAAATCGGCAAATTTACTAATATTTTGGGTTAATACAGCTGAACTGGGTGACTATGTTTGGTACAGAACAAAACGCTGTAAACGCTGTTCCCTCTGGAGATGATTCAAGCAAACTTGCCGTGTGCCAAAATGGATTGAACATTTGATAATTCATTAGAACTCGTTTTTCAAGTCCGAAATTACAAGACTAATCTGTCAATAATTAGTTTTTTTCTGCTTTTTATTTTGATTTTTCCTTTTCCGCAATGTGTTGTCTAGTTTCTGTCATGAATTTATCAATTCTCATTGTTAATATATCGAGATTTCAAATCCAAATTTTTTATTTTTATTATTTGTACCGTGTTATTATTCTGGGTGGTCGGGACGGTGTAATATTGCCCTCCCTATACATGTAAGGATTACGTTGGGTTACTGTCAGATGACACAACATCTGTACGATTATTGTATCCTGCTGTATCATACTGTATCCTATTGTAATATATTGTATGGAGTTAGTATAAAAGTTTTTATAAAGGGTCTTACCTTCCTTATTTTAAAATTATTATTAAATTATAGTTTTGAAAATATATTGAAAATTAAGAAATAAAAATGAGATTAACAAATATTTTTTTTAGTAAATATTAAAATTTAAAAAAAAATAAAATTAATTTAATTACAAATTTGTTAATCAAATTTCAAAATATTTCGAATATTTATATTCTAATTAAATTAGATTACAAATAACACATTCTCTACTTACTTGCAAATCTCAACATTAACAAAAAGGGCAACCATACATACTACACAGGGGCATCTAATGCTCAACATGGCACATGTGCCTGCGGAGTGTTCATTATCATTGAGGAAGGTCAAGTTTATGACATCCATTGAAACTGTGGAGCTGGAACTAACAATAAAGTAGAAGTCATGGCCCTCGCTAGTCTCCTATCTATAAGTGACTTCCTTGGCATACAAAAGCTCCATATATTTGGAGATTCGAATGTCATCATCAACCATGTTTTTTCTAAACATATCATTAGAAATATCCACCTCTCTGGATTGTTGAATAGGATTGAGGACTTGCTTATTAGATGTACAAATAATTTTGAAAATTTTGCATAAATCAAACTGAAAGAACAAGGGTGAAATTTATAAATAGGGAAAAAACAAAAAAATTGTTATAAATTTATAATAGTAATGTCATTAGAAAATGTGTTTATTTATTTTCATTATAATTTTATTAAATAAAATAAATATATAATTGTGATAAATGTTGTTTGTATATTTATTTTAAGTCAGGATTTATTAAGGGTTTAGAGGGATCAAATTTTTTTGTATTATAAAAATGGTTTGTATTTTATGAGATTTAATCTTTTTAGAGACTTGATTAATTTGGTATTAAGATGGATTTAGATTGGTTTATATCAAGAAATCAGAGTTTTAGTTTTTAATTTGACCATAAATACATAAACACAGTATAAAAAGATAACTGTGTTAAATTTTATTTATTCCAAGTTTGAAGTTGCTTATAGTTTAACACTAAACCATTCATCATATACACTATTGTGCTCACTGTTTGTATAATTACCTAGCATCATAAATCTAATTTTCCACATGTATATTCTTTATACATGTGTGTGAACATTATGATGTGTCTATGTAAACTCTATATTGGATTGCTTAAGGCTCAAATAAATTATATACTTTACATCTAAAAGTAACATGTCTATCTTCCCTCTGGCTCTCCACTCTCCCTCACTTTCTCTCATTCTCATTCTCCCTTCCTCTCTCTCCCTTTCTATGCCACCTCCCTCTGTCTTCCCTGTCCCCCAATCTTTCTCTCCCTTTTTCTTCCCTCCTCTCCTCTCTCCCTCACTCTCTCTCCATCTCTTCCTTGTCACTTCCTCTCTCTCCACATCTATTCCCCTTCAAGTCTTATCTCTTTATCCCTCCCTCTCTCCTTGTTTTCTAATATCTAAAAATTACTTTTAGTAGTGGTGAAAATAGAAGGTTTAAATATATCTCAAAATTAACAATATTTACAAGTTAATAATATACATAGTAAGGTGGAATCAATATGCATGGTTAAAAATCTTTCTCTACGTTACAATTTTCTTTTTTATATATATTTTTCTTACTTGTATTACATTACTTACTTACATTACACAACCTCTGCACCTTGTTGTATAGCATCTTTCTCGGTGCAAAAAGAATTTAGTCACATTATTAAAACATATAATTTTTATAATGAAGTGATGTTTGAAATCTAATTTTCTTTTCAACAAATATGACATGCTTGAATCGTTTTTAATTGTAAAAATAAATTCAGCACCATTATGAACCCTATACCCATATGACATCCAAGACTCTGAAGCTTCGGACTAAAAATTTCAACTAAATTTCATCGAAATTCTACCTTATTTGATTTCATCAAAATCGTATCAGATTTTCTGTTCTTTCCTATAACTAACTAACTAACTAGCTAACTCGCTGTAATTCAACCCCAACCCCAAACCCAAACCCAAGCTCAATTAAAGTTCATATTCAATCTTAACGTGATGAACATGCTTAAAATTCACCAGAAATTAATTACATACGATTTTCTAAAACACAAAATTCCGCCCCTTGTCTTCGACGATGGCGGTTGTGAAATTTTCAAAACACAAATACGATGACGTTGTGGGCCTTACATTATTAAATGCCATCACCTATATTTTTGAAACATAATGAAGCACTTTCGTTGCACAAGAAACATCTTTGGCTGACCATAGGAATCTACTCGACCCATTGTTAGTGATATTGAAAGGCAACAACTAACCAGCGTGCTATTTGGTCTTTAATGCACTAGAGAGCAGCTTCACCATATATGCATGGATATGTAACGGGACAGCCCTCAAGTCAAGAAAGGACTTTAGTTTGTTGGAGGTACTACACACCTAAGACCTTCATTACTGGCACATGCGGACACTTAGTTAAGAGCATAGAACTACATGCAAGATCATTTCTGCATGATTTACTCTCTAATTTTCTCCTTCTTTCACTCCGCAACTGGCTAGTTCTTCTGCATGATTTATTGCATGATTTTCTCCTCCTTTCACTCTGCCACTGGCTAGTTTTTCTTCATGATTTATTCCATGATTTGCTCCTCCTTTCACTCTGCAACTGGCCAGTTCTCTCCCGAACTTGTTGTAGGTGTTGAGTCCTCTCATTGATCACCACTATGGCCCATTACCTTGGGATCTTCACCCGGTAATGCTATATCATAAGAATTGTAACCTATTTTCTAAATAAATCATTCTTTTTGTTCTTTTGATTTTCTTTTAGTGTTTTTTCTCTACAAAGCTGTGTGTTCAACCTTTACTAGCTAGATTCATATCTGCAGGTTTTCTAACACATTTACATGCTATCAAAGCCCACAAGTTGCTAGATAAAAGGCGCACTAGTACTTTATTTTGCAGGTATTATAGCTTGGAGATCGAAGATCGATAGAAAAATGGAGTTTCCCAAAGCATCAATCCTAACACCATACAACTATCACGAACAAAAGGATCAAATGGCTCGATATCTTCATTAGAAATGGTTGTACAGGATTACCATGGTTGCAAAAGTGGAACCCACTTTAGCCATAGAGAAATCCAAGTACCTCAACCGCATGGATGAGGCCGACGGATCCATATGCATGTGCATCTCCCCAAAGTTGCAGTTTCATCTATTTGTCTGCAATACTCCCAATGAGATTTGGAAGAAGTTTGGAGAAGTCTACGAGAAACAAGATGAGATGAAAGAAATCTGCTAGAAGTGGAGCTACTCTCATTGGATCCACGAAACTATGACAGAATTTGAGACTTCTTCACCAAATATAATGATCTATTGCTGCAACTCAAGGGTTGTGGAATTAACAAATCCAAGGAGGAGAGTCACCAAGTTCTCTCTATTATGTCAAAGCTCGGACCAGAATACTCTATCTTTGTGTCTACATTTCATTCAGTAAGGCTCACAACATGTAAATCCTACACTATGCCTTCTCTCAAAAAGTTCATGGAGTCCCTCACTTTTGAGTAAGATAAACTCATTGGCATGGGGAAAATCAAACCTCCAAAAGCGCATGCGCTTGCTGTGCATGATGGCAGCCACAATAAAAATCACAGATCTGATTCAAATCAGAAAAATCAGCAGCAAAAAGACAAGGGAAAAGCACATTCCCATCCAAAGAAGGAAGGGTACACCAAGCCCTTCAATGACTCCTCCGGCTCCAGAAATGAGAAAGGGAAGAAAGGAGACAAATGCACTTACTCCCACAGAGGATTCTGAATGAAGAAACAAATTGACCAAATGGCAAAAATCCTTCAGAAGCACAACCTTGGGGACCACATCCCCTAGGGTGCCAAGAAGAAAGCTAAGGATCCGCCACATGGGAAAGGTATCAATTTTCATGCTTTAGTTGCAATTAACACTTCCCCTGATGCATGGATTATAGATTTTGGTGCATCACATCATATGGCTGTTGCAAAGGAAGTATTCCTCTTTGGATGCATGCAAAGGACCTCCCATCCTCATGGGAGATGACTCACCTATTGAGGTCACCAGAAAAGGTAGAGTGAAACTTTTACACAGAAGCTTTGAAGATTTGCTTCATGTTCCAAAACTTTTGGTAAACCTGCTTTCAGTTTATCAGATCACTCATTCCAACACTGGAAAGAGAGTGGAATTCACTCCAGATGCAGTGAACATATATGACCTACATAGCATCTCCAAAATTGCAACGATGAGGTAAACAATGGAGCTAGACTGTATACATTTTCTGAATTTATTGAATCTGAATCTTCCTTATTGCTTAGACATGCTGATAATAATAGCAGGCTTTGGCACGAGAGGTTTGGTCACTTAAATTATAGGTATATGTAGCATCTAAGCAAGCATGAGATGGTGGAAGGTTTGCCAAATATCAGTTTCTCCAAAGGATTTTGCGAAGGGTGTGTCCTTGACAAACATCCTAGAGAAAAGTTTGACACCGACAAGACTCACAGAGCATCCTCTCCTCTAGATCTGATCCATAATGATCTCATGGGGCCTCTTCCTCATCCTTCCATCAACAAAGCAAGGTATGTGCTTACATTTATTGATGATTTCTCACGGTATACTTGGGTGTATCTTCTCAGGACCAAATCTGAAGTTTTTGCACACTTTGAAGATTTCAAAGCACTAGTTGAGACACAGTCAAAGAAAAAGATCAAAGCGCTTTGTACAGAAAATGGGGGGGAATATGTTAACACAGCACTTCAGAACCTTTGCCTTGATTCTGACATACAGCTGCAGCACACAGTTCCATACACTCCGCAGCAGAACGGAGTTGCTGAGAGAAAGAAGCGATCTCTCAAAGAGATGGCTTCCTGCATGCTACATGTTAAGTCATTATCTCATAAGCTATGAGCTGAAGCACTTAATTGTGCTAACTATATCCAGAACAGATCTCCTCATAGGTCTGTCAAGGATCAGACCCCCTTTGAGGCTTGGAGTGGAACTAAACTGGAGGTCACCCACTTCCGTGTTTTCAGCTCCCGAGCATGGGCCAGGATTTGCTCTGAAAAGAGGAAAGCTCTTGATCCATAGAGCATTGAGTGCATCTTTGTTGGATACCCTGATGGTGTGAAGGGATACCGACTCCTGATTTCCTCTACGGACAAGCTCATCATTGAGCGAAGTGTCAAATTTGAGAAAAGTCTCTCGCATGCACCTCAATTGCCGCATGCAGACACCTTTTATCTACCTCATGTCCGAGATGATGACTCAGTACACTCAGATGCAAATACCCAGCATGCATATGCTGAGGTAGAGCATGTAGATGCAGAGACAGAGTATTTAGATACAAATCTAGTGCATGCAAATGATGATCCACATCCAAGCCTAGATCGGGCTTCCAGCAGTGAATTAACTTCCCCTGTCATAAATCAGAGAACAAGGAACTTAAGTGAGATATATGCACAAGACCACCCAGCTGCTAGAAATGGTTTTGTGGGGGATAATTCTGATCCACGGAGGACTAGCTTAGATTTTATTGAGCCTCCTCTTGTCCTCACCGCCACTGAACCAATGACATTCTGGCATTGTCATTTGGTTCAATCTTCAGATCCATAGTCTTATGTTGAGGCTGTTGGGCATCCCTCTTAGGAGTCCGCCATGGAGGAGGATTATAACTCCTTCCTCGAGAACCAGACCTGGGATCTGGTCCCCCTTCCTCTAGGAAGGAAACTTGTCCAATGCAAATGGGTCTACAGGACCAAGAGTGTTGCAGACGGGAAAATCACCAGACAGAAAGCCAGGCTAGTAGCCAAAGGCTTCCAGCAAGTGCATGGCATTGATTATGATGAGACCTTTGCTCCAATAGCAAATATGGATTCCATACGCCTTGCACTTGCCATTGCGGCTGCCCAGGGGTGGGAAGTACATCATATGGATGTGAAGAATGTTTTTCTTCACGGAGACCTATCTGAGGAGATCTGCATGGAGTATCCATATGGTTTCATTCAGGATTCATCTTTGGTCTGCACACTGAAGAAGTCTCTCTACGGCCTTAAGCAGGCCCCAAGAGCTTGGTATGCAAAGATGGATTCTTTTCTCTTATCACAAAACTTCGAAAGATGTAAGTCTCATCTGGATGTTTACATGCTCAGGACACATGATTCTCTTCTTATCTTAGTTTTGTATGTGGATGATCTCTTGATCACCGGCAGCTCGGCTTCAGCCATTGCTGTAGTCAAGAGGGCCTTGCATGATAGGTTCTTAATGACGGACATGGGTCCATTACACTTCTTTCTTGGTCTTGAGATCAACCAGGATGCCATAGGCATCAAACTCTCTCAGGCTAAGTATGCACAAGATCTCCTCGAGAGATTTCACATGTAAGACTTTAAGCTCCTGTGGTTGTTATTTTGTGTAGTATTTACCGGATTTCACATGACTGACTGCAAGCCAGCACCGGTTCCTTTTTCGTCTGGGGTTCGCCTTGAGGATGGAGGTGACACTCCATTAGCTGACAATACTCTCTACCGACAGCTAGGGAGCTTACTGTACCTCACCCACTCCAGACCAAATCTCTCATATGTAGTAGGGGTAGTTTCCAGATACATGCACAAGTCGCATGAGCTACACTAGAATCTTGCCAAGCGCATCCTTCGATATGTGTAGGGCACCATCATCTTCAGTATTCACTATGCAGCAGGCACTGCATTGAATCTCCTTGGCTTCATAGATTCTGATTGGGCGGGCGACAACATTGATTGCAAGTTCACCTCTGGATATTCACTCAGTCTAGGGTTTGGCCCTATCTATTGATCGAGCAAGAAGCAGGCTTCTATTGCTCTCTCTTCAACTGAGACCGAGTACAGAGGAGTAGTCAACATCACCATTCAGGTTCTATGGCTACAGCACTTCCTCACTGAGTTGGGCATCCAGTTCCACCAGCCCACTGTCATCTGGTGTGACAACTAGAGCACTGTTAAATTTTGCAGGGATCCAGTACAACGGCAGTAGACGAAGCACATAGAGATCCATATGCACTACATCGGAGACTTAGTACATGATCAGGTCATTGATTTGCAGTTTTGTCCTTCAGCAGAACAAACTGTAGACATCTTCACCAAGACAATCACTGAGCAGAAGTTTCACTCTCTGTGCGATCGTATTGGAGTGAAGGACACAATTGCTCAGCAATTGTCTTTTCTTCCTCTTTTCTTTTAATTACATTGTATTTTGAGAGGGGGTTTTTCCCACGAGGTTTTCCTTCTTTCCTCAATTTTAGTACAAGTTGCATTGTGTTTTGGGTAACCTTTGGCCTTATTTGTTAGGGCCCATTTTCTATTTTTCCCCATAGTGGTGTTCAGAAGGGGTGTTGGAGGTACTACACACCTAGGACCTTCATTACTGGTGCATGCGGACACTTAGTTAAGAGCATGGGACTACATGTAAGATCATTTCTGCATGATTTACTCCCTGATTTTCTCCTTCTTTCACTTCGCAACTGGCTAGTTCTTATGCATGATTTACTACAAGATTTTCTCCTCCTTTCACTCCACAACTGGCTAGTTCTTCTGCATGATTTACTCCGTGATTTTCTCCTCCTTTCACTCCGCAACTAGCTAGTTCTCTCCGAAACTTGTTGTAGGCATTGAGTCCTCTCATTGATCACCACTATGGCACATTACCTTAGGATCTTCACCCGGTAATGCTATATCATGAGCATTGTAACCTATTTTGTAAATAAATCATTCTTTTTGTTCTTTCAATTTTCTTTACTAGTGTTTTTGCTTTGCAAAGCTGTGTGTTCAACCTTTACTAGCTAGATTCATCTGTGCAGGTTTTCTAAAACATTTACATAGTCTCCACCTAGAAATATCGAGGAACACGCCTTGATATCGCTGGTGGTATTCTAATTTATTATTGGCAGATTTCTTTTTTTTCTCTATATTCTCTACTCCCAGAGGCCATTTGAATTGAGAATTTGTTCTCCCATTTTGTTTTGAAATTTGTTGTTTCACCTTATTATCGGACGACATGCTCTCGAGTCTCTTTCATCGATGGAGTTTCAAGTTTGCATTAGTGTTGGCCTGTGTCTGCAATGCCATCATAGGGCTTTTCGTATGTTGGCTCGTTATTTGTTATCATCCTTCAGTAAGCGCATTCCTGAGTCACTGCGGGTGGAACTGTAGGTTGGAGATCATGAGCCTGGGAGTCCTTGTAATTATTTTGCCTATGTTTGAAGAATAGTCATTTAACTCAATGTTTCTGGTAGAAATCCTGGGGATTGTAATTACTTGGCCTATGTTTGCAGAACGGTCATTTACCTTGATGTTTCTGGTAGGAAACCTAGGGATTGGCATACATGTTTAGACATGAGCAGCATCGCCGATAAAGAATATGTAAGAAGAGCAGTCACCATGCTTCTAGTGGAAGAAAAAGGAAAACATATGAAGAGGAAAGCTCAAGAGGTGGGGAAGATTTAGAAAGAGAAAATAGCTATAGGTAAATTGGGTTCTTTCTATTCCAACTTGAGGTGTTTTGTTCAACAAATGCAACAGCTACATGTTGCTGGAATTTGTTCAGGAAATTAGAAGTGTGTGTAGCCTTTATTTACTATCAAATATATGGTCAAATTGAACATGTAATGTGCTAAAATCTTGAACAATAAAGTTTTCATTGTAATATTATATTATCCTTAGAAATGACTTGCGTCTTGTCAACTTTAGAAAGAGATTTTCTGTTATAAAAAGGGAATCACTCATATTAGGTTGAGAATTTGCAGAATTTTTAATTTATTTTTAAATTTTTTTTATATATAAAATAACCCAATGCAGTTAGTATATTAACCTTTTTAGTATGAAAAGTCGAATGACTTATGAATTTTCAATCTATAATATATTTCTACCAAGCCTGTACTAAACATTTAAATAAAGAGATGATATATTTCTACCAAGCATGTAATGAAAATTTAAATAAAGAGATGATATACTAACCCTTTTAGTATGAAAAATCGAATGGGTTATGAATTTTAAATCTAGCAATATATTTCTACCAAGCCTGTACTAAAAATTTAAATAAAGAGATGATATACGAAGTTAAATTTTACGAAATGTATGTGATTTATTTTTAAAATTATAATTTTTAAAACTTTTTAATATAATTGATATATAAAATATTTTTGTTTATTTAATAAAAAATTAAATAATATAACTTTTTAATATAATTGATATATAAAATATTTTTGTTTATTTAATAAAAAAATGAATAATATTTTTTTAATTAGAACCAAAAAAAATTGAATGGCTTTTGAATTTTCTAGCTGGCAACCCATTTCTACCAACCCTGTATTAAAATTTTAAATAAAGAGATGGTATACGAAGTTAAATTTTATAAAGTGTATGTGATTTATTTTTTTTCCAATCTTTAAAATATGTGTCAAAATTTATTTATATAGTACAAAGACTTTATTTTATTTTATAAATACTAATTATTTTTAATATTATATATATATATATAAAGGGGGTGGTTAGTCCCCTAGAGAATCATTATATTAGGTTAATCTGTACAAATTGTTACATATATATACATCATATCAATCAATCAATCATCAAATACACATAATCGCTGCACAGCAACATCGCAAATTGGGATCGAAAGGGGAGCGTGTAAGCCGTCAGCCCTGCCGTTGAAACATGCATCATGCACTCCCGTGCTTATTATATACCTTAATATATAAAATCTTAAATGTTTTTCTATTATGTATTTATTGATAATTTTCAATTTCTAAATTTATTTGTTCAATTTTATTCTTTTACCATACATTGAATTTTATTTGATCTTATGAAGAGTGAATATGCATTAAGCAATACCAATATGTGCTATCAATAAAGCTATTTGAATACACAATAATGTGAGAAAGACATGGTCTGTATTTTTTGTTCAGAACATTATTTTATCAGATAAATTATGGATTATCTTTTATTTTTTATTTTTTAATAAAATTGAGTCTAATTTAAAATCAACCCCAATTTTAAATAAAAAATAATATGCTCCACTATAACATCTCATCGACATAATTATACTAAACTCAATTAAACCAAAACATTCACAAAATTAATTATATTTACATTTACTTCAATTTAAATCAAATCCCATATCCCACACATTACCCTATAATTGTATTTGATGTCATCTTCTAAGCAAAAACCTTACCGCTTATGCGACTTGTATTTATGAGGAAGTCTAATCATATTCCAAACGTTGAGTTGACACATCTAAAATATTCGGACATATTATATTGGCTAGTCAGTGCCAATTGTGTCTGGATGATAATATCTGGGTGTGAAATAGTGATTTAATAACTGTGTTCGCGCCATTTTCAACTTGGAACGTTACGTTTGTGCGAGGGTGATTTCGTAACTGTGCTCACAGTATTTCTTCGCAATTTTCAACTTGGCACCTCACATTTTCTGCGGTGGGGACGGGTTTTGATTCAGTCATGATGTAACCAAAAAAGAAATATATGATACAAATACAGAGATCAATACGTGTACAGAATTATTGAGAATTTATGTTATGCCAAAATGGGTACTAAGCTTTCAAACTTTTATCTTTTGTTTGCGATTTTAAAGTTGGAACGTCACATTTTCTGTGATGGGGATGGGTTTTGGTTCAGTCATGATGTAACCTAGAAAAGAAATATATGATACAAATACAGAGATAGATTAACAATTGTACATAATTATTGAGATTTTGTCTTAGTCAAAAATAGGTAATGGGTATGTAGTAGTAAAATTCCAAATTATTATCATTATTAATCTCGAGTGGGCCGTTAGTTTTAGTGCTATGATATCATGGTTGTTTTTGTCCACCTAATCTATTTCCAATGAAGTGAGTCTGTCAATTATTCCACTATCGTTTTAAATTTTCTTATTTAACCTGACCCAAAACCCTAATACAATGTTGACCCAAAACTCTAATACAATGTTGAGATTTCTCGTTATAGTAAAATCTATAAACAATAATAAACTTCTCAACTTCCATTATTAATTTTAAATTCTTCATGACCTTTAATACAATGTTGTTGAGATTTTCCCTTATGGTAAAATCTGTAAGCAATAATAAACTTACAAACGTTCACTGTTCGCTTTAAATTCCTAATAAACTCTAATACAATGTTGAGATTTTCCCTTCTAGTAAAATCCTTAAACAATAGTAAACTTCCAAACCTTTGGTTATTAACTTTAAATTCCCAATAATATTGAGATTTTCTCCTTCAGTAAAATTTGTAAACTATAATAAAATTCCACAGTTTCGCTATTAACTTTAAATTCCTAATAAAGTAAGTGAGACCATTACTCCAAATAGAATTACACAACCGTATGTACAAAATAAGAAAGTCTATTTTTCATCACAGCGTGCAGTATTGTCCTATACAGACTAGGGAATCTCCTGCTGAATTTAGTTAATGAAGGCAAGAAAGTCGATGCAGAGGTCACGCTTTACTCAGCAGAGCGTTAACCGACATGCATGTTAACCGTGTTTGTTAGGTCGCAATTCTTAATATTATTACAATGAAAGGCAACCGTGTTTAGATATTTAGGAAATCGAACCGGATTAAGGTTTTGATAGTAAGTATTATAGGTATAAAAACGCGTAGTCTAACGAGCCGGAGGATTGCTCGGGAAGTTATGGAAATTTCAATTATATTTAGAGAAAATCCAGTAAGGATTTTTGTAAATCTAAATTATAGTTGTTAAACTTTAAAATTTTAGGTGTTCTAGATGTTAATGGTGCTGAATCTATTTTCACCATCAAAAACAACTGTGCGATTTTTTGAAAAAAAATTGCCCAAATTCCGACCACTTTTAACAATCAATGTAATTTTTCCGGGCCAGTTAGACGACTCCTTAAAAAAACAATAACAGTCATTTTGAATGGACGACATCCTTATTCAATAACTGTTAACCCATGAAATTAATTTTCAAAGATGCGGTCGTTAGTCCAACATCGTAGTAGAAAAGGATCACTGTACACATCATATTCAATTATAATGGAGTCATACTTGACCCACCTATGTCCGGACTGAATGGTATTAATGTAAATGTGCTCCATTGATTTTTTTTGGAAATTGTGTAGTCAATTCAGTCCGGTTGAATTTCTCGATGGTTCTCAATGAATTTTCAATACGAATAACTCAGAGGATGGAAAGTCAAGTTTTAGCATTGATATATGATAAAAGAAAACTTCAAAGTAGGTATTGAAACCGAATATTTTCACTGATTTTTTAGGCTAATAGAAAGGCAAATTTTAGCATTGATATATTATAAAAGAGACTGTGAAATTTTAGCCTTGATATATTATAAAAGAGAAACTGAAAGTCTACATTCAAACTTTGTTTTTATATTAAAAATTGGCACAGTTTAATTAATACATAAAGTTTAATTAATCAATTAATTAGACTATAAAAATTAAAAATTTGCATAGTTTAATTAATTAATTAATTTATAAAATTTTAATTGTTTTTTAAGTTAATTATTTTTATTTTTTATAAATTTTATTTAGAATTTAGTAAAGTTTCTAAAAATTTATAAATTTAATTTATATAATTTACAAAATTTAAATGAAAATATTAAATGTACTTATATATTTAAAAATATATTTTATACAATATATTTTATACAATATATTTTATTATCATATTTCTGTTAATAAAACTATTTTTTTTATAACATGTAAGTTAGATTTATATCAAAAACAAAAATGCAAACATTCAACTCGCAAAGTGTCATTGAAAAATTTGAAAAAAATTCTGAAAAATCTCTAAGCTCAGAAAGAGGACTTACTAGATTACCCTTCTAATGTGTACGATTCTTAAAAAAAAATCGTTTTCGTGGAGGCAAAGGTGTTTCAATGCCACCACATTTGTAAGCGACTGAAGCTCTTGAATTTTCAGCATAGAAACTGGGCAAGAGAAATCGAAATGTCAAGCTATAATATATATGGTTGAACTAAAAGTGTTTCGATGCCACCACATTTGTGAACCACTGACAAGTTTTTGAATTTTCAGGATAGAAAGAGGGGAATAGTGTTGGCTCTTCGTTAATGGCAGTGTAAAAGGTCAATGTTCCCCGTGTGATTCGTGGCATGTGCTTAAATCTAGCGATGTGTGTGTTTACTAACACCTACGGGTTTTGGTTTAAAGGCAATCGTGACTCCAATAAGTGGTATCAGAGAGGTCTCAAGTTCAAAACACCTTGGGCTCGCGTTGGGGGGAGGAGATTGTTGGCTCCCGGTTGGGGGGGAGATTGTTGGCTCCCCGTTAATGATGGTGTAGAAGGTCAACTCTCCCTGTATGTTTCCTAGCATGTGCTTAAATCTAGCGATGTTAATGATGGTGTAGAAGGTCAACGCTCCCTGTATGTTTCGTGGCATGTGCTTAAATCTAGCGATGTGTTAGTAAATACTAACACCTTAGTAAATACTAACACCTGCAGGTTTTGGTGTAATGACAATCGTGACTCCAAAGATTGTTGGCTCCTCGTTAATGATGGTGTAGAAGGTCAACGCTTCCCGTATGTTTCGTGGCATGTGCTTAAATCTAGCGATGTGTCTGTTCACTGACACCTGCGGGTTTTGGTGTAACGGTAATTGTGACTCCAAATATTGTTGGCTCCTCGTTAATGATGGTGTAGAAGGTCAATGCTCCCCGTATGTTTCGTGGCATGTGCTTAAATCTAGCGATGTTTGTTTACTACCACCTGCGGGTTTTGGCGTAACGGCAATCGTGATTCCAACAAATAGAAATCGAAATGTCAAGCTATAATATAGATTGTTGAACTACTTTGAAATGGTGTATGTTAATATATTTTTTTGTGTGGAGGGTATGTAGATTAAGAATGTAGATTTGCTGAAAATTTTAAAATATCATTTATTAGCAATTGTCTCAAAAGGTGTAAAGAGAGGTTTATAACACTGTTAAATTGGAATTGTTGGATTGAAAAAGTTCTACTTTTGTTTGAAATAATAATTGTTGTATTATATTTAGGTTGTTTGGTATGTTTCTGTTAAGTTTGTAATACACAATCAAAATAATAATTGAAATATTGAGATAATGAAAGTCTTATAGTTTGACTATACATATCAAATAGGGGGTGGTGCCACATGTACACTTTTCTTAGCAATGGGAAATTGTATCTTCTTGTCACCTACCATATAGGATGTGACAACTATTCAAAGTATGGTTCTTATATTGCTAGCAATAAAAACTTTTATAATTCTACATCATCTAATGGACATGCACACTTTTCTTAGGAATGAGAAATGGGATCTTCTTGTCACCTACAATATAGGATGTGACAACTATTCAAAGGATGGTTCTTATATTGCCAGCCATAGAAACTTTTATAATTCTACATTATCTAATGGATGGGCAGATGCATGGAGCTTTTGTATGAACTGTCTAGTAACCTAATGTTTTACACTACTTTTATAATTCTACATTATCTAATGGATGGGCAGATGCATGGAGCTTTTGTATGAACTGTCTAGTAACCTAATGTTTTACACTACCAAAAAAATAATTTGTCACTTCAACGGTAAGTGGAACATATTTCCACTCATAAGAAAAGTGGCCCTTATTGTTTACAATTCTAGATAGGCAACATTGATAGGCATCATTTGGAAATCATGGCCCACAAACAAAAAACAAAATAAATATTTTTAGTATTCAACCAAATAAATTTGGCCGGTAACCCATTTTTTTAATCTAAATTAAATACTTTTAAAAGATCTTTACCACAAATCAAAGAGTAATTTTTATTGAAATTGGGATTTAAAAAACATTTAATTCATTAGAAACATAATTAATATTATAATGATAATTTTTATAGTTTAATTAAAATCAAATGTTAAACAGAATATTTCATTACAAACATTTTTCATGTTTCACCAATATTAGTGCCCCCATTAAAATAACATCACTAGTATTGTGATGGCTGATCCTTCAAGTTCACTTCCCCACCGTAACATCATAAACCATGGCTAACTTGGTATTCTTGTGATTTCTCCTTCACATTCACTTCTTCTTGTGGCTTTTCCTTCCCGTTCACTTCCCTACCCTAACATTCCTTTATAAATCTAGCAAGTCGAATATTACACTGATTATCCATAGACATTGAGTTTTTTTCCCAAGATTTAAATTCGAACCCCAGCAACATTCTTCTACTTACCTCTTATTTTTATTTAAAAAAACCCTTATATTTATTTGAAAGTTTAAAAATCATGAGAAACATAACAACAATATGAACTCATAAATAAAATTTATCATTATGTATTATTTTTATATGAACGGAAAACTTTTTATTTTCTTTTAATATTTAAACTTCCCACTTTCTTTTAATATTTAATATAGAATTATTTAAAAAAACCCTTATATTTATTTGAAAGTTTAAAAATCATGAGAAATATAACAACAATATGAACTCATAAATAAAATTTATCATTATGTATTATTTTTATATGAACGGAAAACTTTTTTTTTTCTTTTAATATTTAAACTTCCCATTTTTTTTAATATTTAATATAGAATTCGTTGTTTTTTACTATACAATTTACTAATTTTTTCAACGTAAAAAATCTCCTTTTTTAATCTAATTTTTTTTAAAACATTTTAGTTAAGTATCTAATAATAACCGGATTAATACACCCACTATCAAATAGGCAAATTTACTAATATTTTGGGTTAATACATGCGAACTAGGTAACTATGCTTTGGTATAGAACAAAACATTGTATCTTTCTGTGAACGTTGTTCTCTAGATTTATTCAGCAAATTTGCAGTTTGCCAATATTGATTGAATATTTGATAATCTCATTAGAACTGATTTATTAATTTGAAATGGAGTTGTTTCTATTGTAAATTTTTGGAAGTTTTTCTGTTGGGTTTTTCTGGTCTAATTCTTCTAAAATCTGGTAAGAATTTATTGAAATCATAAAATTGATGGGTAACCCCTACACAATCGAAGTGCCCTAGTGTTTTTCACGGTGCTCAATCCATATATGCAGTAAAAAAACCAGTTTAAATAACACAAATCAAGTTTCAGCTCAAATGTTTCCATTCGACCCAGGAAGTCCAAAAAATCACACTAAAGACAACTCCCTCCCAAATTAGAAAACTAATTTGTCTATATTTAGTTTGAAATTAGAAGATTAATCTTTTTATATTTAGTTTTGTGTGCTTTTATATTTTGATTGAAATGGTTGTTGAGAATAGCAACAAGAAATGCTAAAAATAACATTTGGAATATTCTGATTTATCCATATATACAGTAAAAAACAAGTTTAAATAACACAAATCAAGATTTCGGCTCAAATGTTTCCATTCGACACCAGGAACTTCAAAAGATCACACTAAAGACAACTCCCTCCCAAATTAGAAAACTAATCTGTCTATATTTAGTTTGAAATTAGAAGATTAATCTATCTATATTTAGTTTTGTGTGCTTTTGATATTTTGTTTGAGATGGTTGTTGAGAAAAGCAACAAGAAATGCTAAAAATAACATTCAAAATATTCCAATTTTAATTTGTCCTTGAATTAAAATTCGAATTTAGTCTCACAAGCTGCTTGGAAATAATTAATTAATTCATTATGGATTAATTAGTTGGAGAAATTCAAGCTAGAAGTCTTTGTGAAGTCATGCAATAGTTATCCCTTAAATTAAGGAGATTATCTCTTAATTAAGGAGATAAGGATGAGTTGTAATTAGTTAGCTCAGTTTACTGAGTTAAGTCCAGTTACATTAGTTCCAAACTATTTGAGGAACTAATTGTGAGTTTAGTCAGTTAATGCATGTATGCATCCAACTAGTGTACTCCAGATAACTGAAGATTCTCTCATAAATAACTCATGCATGTCTATTAAGAGAAAGACCCAGTTGAGATTAAAGACAGGGACAGAGTACTATCAGTTGCATGAGTTTTTCTATAAAGGAAAATCATCCATGCAAAATGAATAAGGTTCCTTGAGGATTGCACAGTTTTACAGGGTGTGAGATCAGTGTTACACTTCGTAACAGTAGGATCACTTAGGAGAAACAACACAAGGAAATAGGAGGCTTGGAGGGCAGAGGAGAACGCTTGTGAGAAGCTTTGTTTTCCTGTGAGCATCCAGGAGGATTGTACTAAGAGCTGGCTAGCTATGAGAGTTAAATCTTTGTGTAATCTTGATGTATTTCCACCTTGTATGATAATACAAATAGTGAGGTTTTTAACTAACGCTTCCCCCGAGTATTTCTCTGTGTTTCATGTGCATTGATTCATCTTCTTATGGTTATATGTGTTAAGCTCTGATTCAGCTTGATCTTTAAGCTTCCGCAAGTTTGATAATAGAAGAAGATTATAGTATTTTTCTTTGGTATATTGCATTATCGAGTTAATCTACAGTCAGATTTTCTACACAGATCTCAGAGGTAGATTTGTAGAGAATTTGTAGGAAATTCTACATGGTATCAGAGCAGTGAACAGTATATGGGAAAAGAATTCGAAGTTTGAGGTTCGGGGTTGCGGGTGCAAATAGAATTCATATCATACTTTAAAAAAAACGAGATGGGTCATTATGCAACTAATTGCCCATCGAAGAAGTCAAAGAAGGGATCCTTGGAAGGATCGGACGGTGAGGCATTAGCCTCTCAGTTCAAAATGGACTTCACCCTCATCGCATGCATGGTTTCATCAATGATGGGTTGTGGTTGGTATATTGACAGTGGAGCCTCATTCCACATGACCGACGATAAAAGTTTATTCAGTGCCTTGGAGGAGAAAGACCTCAAGATGCAGATAGGCGACGACGAAAGGTTTAGTGTTTCAAGAATGGGCACGGTTTCTTTTTAGAGAGAACATGGAGCTCCTATCACCTTGACAGATGTGAAGTATGTGCCAGGATTGAAGAAGAACTTGGTATCGGTCGCGATGTTGGAGGACAAAGGCTACAATGTTGTCTTCAATAAGGGAATGGTTTTCCTTAGACACATCAGCATGAGACAAGTGAAATAGATTGGTTCACGAGTCAAGAACCTGTATGCTCTGGAGGTTCAAAATGCATGCAAAGCCTTGAGAAACAAGGCAAATGTTAGAGACTTTGTGGTTGAGAGGGAGAGTAAATTACCTCTCAACATGCAGTCCCAGAAGATGTCTCAAACAATTGTGGAGGAGCCACAATTGGAGAAGTGGGCAGAGGGATCACATGCAGCCATACCTCGAGGTGTGAGGTAGGGTAATGTGAAGTGATAGTCCCAAGAAGGCTGAAATGGAAGCAAGATCCTTGAGGTATCCAGCCTCTTTGATTAGACCTTGCTACAGTAGCCCCGACAAGGAGTAGCAGGACTGGCTGAGTGGGTAGAGACAGATGCGGATGGAGCGGAAGGGAGAGCTATAGTGTAGGAGTCCTGAGACTGCGCGAGGCTAGCAGGCTACAACAGTGTGAGAGGCACAGAAGTGTTGCACCAGTGCATGATGGCACAGAGAGGTGTGCAATGGCGCGGGATGTAAGGACTTGTTGCAGCAATGTAGAGGTCATAGGAGCACTTGTTAGCAGAAGAGGGAGCTTCAGCATCAGAGGGTGTTTCTAGCCCAACAAAGAGGTCAGTTGGGAGATCAGTTGAAAGTACTATTAGTTTCATGAATTTTCCTATAAAGGAAACTCATCAATGCAGAAGGAATAAGGTTCCTTGAGGATTGTGCAGTTTTCCAGGGTGTGAGATTAGTGTGAGAGATCAGTGTTACACTTGGTAAGAGTAGGATCACCTAGGAGAAACAACGCAAGGAAATAGGAGGCTTGGAGGGCAAAGGATAAGGTTTTTGAGAAGCCTTGTTTACCTATGAGCATCCAGGAGGATTGTACTGAGAGCTAAAGCTTTGTGTAATATTGATGTATTTCCACCTTGTATGATAATACAGAGAGTGGGGTTTTTAGCTGAGGCTTTCCCCTTAGTATTTTTCTGTGTTTCATGTGCATTTATTCATATTATTATGGTTATATGTGTTCAACTCTGATTCAACTTGATCTTTAAGCTTCCACAAGTTTGATAGTAGAATTAGATTATAGTATTTGGCTTTAGTATATTGCATTATCGAGTTAATCTATAGTCAGATTTTCTACACAGATCTTAGAGGTAGATTTGTAGAGAATTTGTAGGAAATTCTACATGGTATCGGAGTTGAGTTTATCAGAGCAATGAATAGTATATGGAGAAGATAATTTGAAGTTTGAAGTTCAGGGTTGCAGGTGCAAATCAAATTCATATCATACTTAAAAAAAAAATGAGATGGGTCATTATGCGACTAATTGCCCATCGAAGAAGTCCAAGAAGGGATCCTTGGAAGGATCGAAAGGTGAGGCATTAGCCTCTCAGTTCAAAATGGACTTCACCCTCATCACATGTATGGTGTCATCGATGATGTGTTGTCATTGGTATATTGATGGTGAAGCCTCATTCCAAATGACTGACGATAAAAGTTTATTCAGTGCCTTGGAGGACAAAGACCTCAAGATGTTCATAAAGATGGGTGATGACGAAAGGTTTAGTGTTTCAGGAATGGGCACGGTTTCTTTTCAGAGGTAGAATGGAGCTCCTATCACCTTGCCAGATCTAAAGTATGTGCCTGGACTAAAGATGAACTTGGTATCGGTCGTGATTTTGGAGGACAAAGGATTCGATCTTGTCTTCAGTAAAGGAAAGGTTTTCCTTAGACACATCACCACGAGATAGGTGAAACAGATCGGTTCACGAGTCAAGAACTTATATGCTCTTAAGGTTCAATATGCATGAAAATCCTCGAGGAGCAAGACAAATGTTAGAGACTTGGTGGTTGAAAGGGAGAGTAAATTACCCCTCAATATGTAGTCCCAGAAGATGTCTCAGACAATTATGGAGGAGCCACAATTGAAGAAGTGGGAAGAGGTATCACATGCAGCCATACCTCCAGGTGTGAGGTGGGGTGATGTCAAGTGATAGTCCCAAGAATGTTGAAATAGGGGAAAGATCTTTGAGGTATCCAGTGTCTTTTACTAGACCTTACTACGGGAGCCCTAGTGAGGAGTAGCATGACTGGCTGAGTGGGTAGATATGGATGCGGACGAAGCGGAAGAGAGAGCTACAGTGTAGGAGTCTTGAGACTGCATGAGGCTAGCAGGCTGCAGCAGTGTGAGAGGCACAGGAGTGTTTCACCAGTGCAAGATGGCACAGAGAAGTGTGTAATGGTGCGAGATGCAGGGAGTTGTTACAACAGTGCAGACGTTAGACAAGGAGCACTTGTCAGCAGTAGAGGGAGCTTCAGTATTAGAGGGTGTTTCTAGCCCAACAGGGAGGTCAGTTGGGAGATCAGTTACTTACTTCTAAGTGACTGAGTTGCGGTGTAGCAGTGGGCAGCACGATGCAACATGATGAGAGGAGGTGTAGTGCAGATGCAGTGCTGGGAGAAAGGACAACCAACAACACAAATGTAGCAGAAGGAATTAGTGGGATTGATGCAGTTAGAGATCAGAGTGACAGAGGCTAGAGCAGTCAGATACTGAAGAGCGTGGAGAAGGACTGACAATAGTGCAGAAAGGCAGAGTCAGTAGAAGCATAGAGTTTTTAGTCGATAGAGGCAATAACAGTCAAATACTTTGATGACAGATGCATCATACTGATTCAGGTTGGATGTTTTTTCTGTTTCTGGAGTTGTTGGAGCAATAACACAAGAAAAATGTTGCATGCAAAACATTCCAAAGGTTTAGGATCAGGATCGAGATGAATTCCTTTCTTGTCTAGAGGGAGTGTTGAGAATAACAACAAGAAATGCTAAAAATGACATTCAAAATATTTCAATTTTAATTTGTCCTTGAATTAAAATTGAGAATTAAAATTCGAATTTAGTCTCACCAGCTGCTTGGAAAATAATTAATTAATTCACTATGGATTAATTAGTTGGAGAAATTCAAGTTAGAAGTCTTTTTGAAGTCATGCAACAGTTATCCCTTAAATTAAGGAGATTATCCCTTAATTAAGGAGATAAGGATGAGTTGTAATTAGTTAGCTCAGTTTATTGAGTTAAGTCTAGTTAGATTAGTTCTAGACTATTTGAGGAACTAATTTTTGGTTCAGTGAGTTAATGCATGCATGCATCCAACTAGTGTACTCCAGATAACTGAAGATTCTCTCATAAATAACTCATGCATGTCTATTAAGAGAAAGACCCAGTTGAGATTAAAGACAGGGACAAAGTACTATCAGTTGCATGAGTTTTCCTATAAAGGAAAATCATCCATGCAAAATGAATAAGGTTCCTTGAGGATTGCACAGTTTTACAGGGTGTGAGATCAGTGTGAGAGATTAGTGTTACACCTAGTAACAGTAGGATCACTTAGGAGAAACAACGCAAGGAAATAGGAGGCTTGGAGGGTAGAGGAGAAGATTTGTGAGAAGCCTTGTTTTCTTGTGAGCATCCAGGAGGTTTGTTCTGAGAGCTAGCTAGCTGTGAGAGCTAAAGCTTTGTGTAATATTGATGTATTTCCACCTTGTATGATAATACAGATAGTGGGGTTTTTCGCTGAGACTTTCCCCAGAGTATTTTTCTGTGTTTCATGTGCATTTATTCATCTTCTTATCGTTATATGTGTTTAGCTTTGATTCAGCTCGATCTTTAAGCTTCCGCAAGTTTGATAGTAGAAGTAGATTATAGTATTTTGCTTTGGTATATTTCATTATCGAGTTAATCTACAATCAGATTTTCTACATAGATCACAGAGGTAGATTTGTAGAGTATTTGCAGGAAATTCTGCATGGTATAAAAGCTGAGTTTATCGGAGTAGTGAACAGTATACAGAGAAGAAAATTCGAAGTTTGAAGTTCAGGGTTGCAGCTGCAAATCCAATTCATATCATACTTAAAAAAAAAAACGAGATGGGTCATTATGCGACTAATTTCCCATCGAAGAAGTCCAAAAAGGGATCCTTGGAAGGATCGGAAGATGAGGTATTAACCTCTTAGTTCAAAATGGACTTCACCCTCATCGCATGCATGGTGTCATCGATTGATGGGTTTTGGTTGGTATATTGACAGTGGAGCCTCATTCCACATGACCAGCGATAAACGTTTATTCAGTGCCTTGGAGGAGAAAGACCTCAAGATGCGCATAGAAATGGGTGACGATGAAAGGTTTAGTGTTTCAAGAATGGGCATGGTTTCTTTTCAGAGGGAGCATGGACCTCTTATCACCTTGACAGATGTGAAATATGTGCCTAGACTGAAGTAGAACTTGGTATCGGTCACGATGTTGGAGGACAAAGGTTGCAATGTTGTCTTCATTAAGTGAAAGGTTTTCCTTAGACACATCACCATGAGACAGGTGAAACATATTGGTTCACGAGTCAAGAACCTTTATGCTCTTGAGGATCAAGATGCATGCAAGGCCTCGAGGAGCAAGGAAAATGTTAGAGACTTGGTGGTTGAGAGGGAGAGTAAAATACTTCTCAACATGCAGTCCCAGAATATGTCTCAGAAAATTGTGGAGGAGCCACAATTGGAGAAGTGGGCAAAGGGATCTGTTGGGTCCCTATAATACTAGTGATTACCCCATTACTATTGTAGTTATACACCTTATTTATATTTTTGTGCCCCTATTAACCACATGTTGTTATTTCTGTGCCCCATAGAATCCCTCTATTGTTATTTTTGTGGCTTTATATTATTATTGTTAGGTCAGCTGGATTATATTGTGACTCCTTAGACTCCTATATATAGAAAGGAGGTTTTGTCATTTGTATCATCCAAGAATTGCTCATTTATGTAATGTAAAGGAGGTTTCCCCCTCGAAGAGGCTGAATTCTAAGGCGTTGATCTATCTTTTCTATCTTTTCTTGAGCTGGTTTCATAACATTTGGTATGAGAGCTTTGGATTCTAGGGTTTCGCTGCTCCAAACAGGTCATCGGGGCATTTTCGCTATAACTTTTTTTCTGTGACATTTCAAAAGTCGCAAAAAAAACCCATTTGAGAAGAAATCGCGTTGAACCTTGGATCTGAATTTCAGAGCTTTTGCGCATTATTTGCGGAGAAATGATCTGAGGAATTTGGTCTTTTGCAGACTCCTGAATTACATTCAAAACAGGTGACCTGGGGAAAATCGTCATAACTTTCTCTCTGGGGATTGGATTGAAATTTCGTAAGAAGTTACAGAAAGAGGACGGACTGTAGTTTCTTGTATGTGTGTTTCAGATCCAAAGGTTGAAACAGTGACTCGTGGCACGTCGTACAATTTTGCTCTACTGAACTAGTCTAAAAGCAAGTCATTGTGGGAGATTTCACATAACTCTTCCTTGGAGAATCCAATTTGGGTCAGACTTGTGGCATTCGAAAGAGGACACAGAAGACTACTACAAGTCGCAATTTTGGAATTGGATGATCTGAAATTATAGAGACACATCAGATTCAATATCAGGCTTCTATAAAGTGAAAAAAGGTGTGTAGTTTTTTTTTAAATTTTTGTGTAAGCTTGGTTTAACGGAATTCAAAGGGCATAGTAAAGCATTATTATCGATAACTGATGTCCCGAGGAAAGAAAATGCAAACACCTAGTAAGGAACCTAAAAGCTCTAGCATGACTCATGAAGAAGAGGAAGAAATGCTACATGATATATCAAAATTACAAGAACAAGTGCAACAAATGTCACGCTCACAAAAGCCAACAGAAACTAAGATAAATGGCATGGAAGCTAAGATGGATGATTTGAAGATATATTTGAAGACAGATTTGAAGAGATACATGGCAAATTTGAAGACAGATTTGAAGACAGACATGGCAGATTTGAAGACAGATTTGACAAATTTTCTACAAGAAATACTTACTAATAGTGAGAAGGTTGTAAAGGAAACTCATGATGTGAACAAAAGTAATGTTAATCATGATTCCGTAGACTCTAATGTTGGATCGAAGACCCACCATATTCCAAAAATCGATATGAGGAAGTTTGATGGCAAGGATCCCGCCACATGGATATTACAGATGGAGCAGTACTTCGTTCTCAATAATGTGCAAAACGCACAAAAGGTATGTATGGAAACTGTATATATGGAACCAAATCAGTTTGTATGGTATCAATGGCTTTGCTCTCGTAAACAATTTATCACTTGGGCAATTTTTACGGAAGAATTGATAGCACATTATGAAGATACAAAAAGCAACACTTTTTTTAGCCAATTGATAAGTCTCAAACAAAAGGGTTCAGTAATGGAGCACATTGAGGAGTTCCAAAAATTGAACATAAGGGTAAAAGATATTCCAGAGGAGCATAGGATTGATGTGTTCATAGGGTCTTTAAAGGATAATATCCAACATGATGTTCGCCTTTGGGAACCTGATTCATTAGAGAAGGCATTCAGGTTAGCAAGAAAAATGGAAAGCAAAATTATGGCAACCAGGAAGCATACCACTCACAACTATAAAGACGGAAGTGTTGTTGCCCCTAGTCTTCCACAACCTATAAGGTTCACACCACAACAATTGAAAGAAAAAAGAGCAAAAGGGCTTTGTTACAGTTGTGATAGCAAATACACTAAAGGTCATAAGTGTGCTGAGAAGAAATTATTCTACATAGATTGTGAAGAGGAAGAAGAAAAGGAGCAAGAAAGGTCAAAAGAAGAAGATATACTCCAGGAACAAAGCCTAGATGAAGAAAAAATAGCCGACCATCAAGATAGAAGGACAAATCAAGAAGAAAAAGGTAATAATGTTGATTGATTCAGGAAGCACCCACAATTTTATTCATTGTAGGGTAGCAAAAGAATTGAATTGCTTCCTATATCCAGCACCAGAGTGTCAAGTGATGATTGCAAATGGAGGAACAATAAATTGCTCTGGAAGGTGCCATAATATCAAGCTATCCATGGGAGAATATGTATTGACTAGCCCAATGCTTTCCATCCCAATGGGAGGTGCTGATGTTGTACTAGGAGTCCAATGGCTACAATCCTTGGGTACAATAGCTTTTAATTTTCAAGAACTTTTCATCAAATTTTCTACGGAAGGAAAGGAAGTTGAATTAAGAGGTATTTCAGGGAAACCAGGAAAGATAATCAGCTCTAATGGTATGAAAAAGCTTCTAAAAAAGGAGCAAAGAGGTGTAATTGCACAATTATGTTCGCTAGATGTTTCCACATCAGAACCATATATTTCTCCAGATCTCCAAAAAGTCCTGGACAATCATTCCAAGGTATTTGAGACTCCCAAGGGTCTCCTACCTATGCATGATCATGATCATGCTATTCATCTGATTCCAGGAAGTGTTCCTCCAAACATCAGGCCTTACAGATATCCCTATGTCCAAAAAAGTGAAATTGAATGTATGGTTGCAAAAATGCTAGAGGCTGGTATAATTCAACCAAGTCAAAGTTCTTTCTCTGCTCCAGTAGTATTGGTGCACAAGAAGGATGGATCATGGCGCATGTGCCCAGATTATAGGGAGATCAACAAGCTCACTATTAAAGATAAGTTCCCCATTCTTGTCATTGATGAATTACTGGATGAATTGCATGGATCAATTTACTTCACCAAGTTGGATCTTCGTTTGGGATATCATCAAATCAGAATGAAGATTGAAGACATTCCGAAAACCGCATTTAGAACTCATGAGGGTCATTATGAATTTTTGGTCATGCCTTTTGGCCTTACTAATGCACCTTCAACATTTCAAGGTTTGATGAATTCAATTTTCAAACCATTCCTTAGAAAATTTGTGTTAGTTTTTTTTGATGATATACTAATCTACAGCAAGTCTTGGAAGGATCATGTTGAACATGTTGACAGGGTGCTACAACTATTGGAAGAGAAACAATTATATGCAAAAAGATCCAAATGTTTCTTTGGAGTCCAGGAGGTGGAATATTTGGGTCATATTGTATCTCATGAAGGAGTTAAGGTAGACCCTAGCAAAATTAAAGCCATTAAGGAATGGAAAATTCCCACATCCATAAAGCATCTGCGAGGATTTCTTGGGTTGACAGGGTATTATCGCAAGTTTGTTAAGAATTATGGGAGAATAGCAGCACCTCTAACAAAATTATTGAAGAAAGATGCATTTTCATGGACTCCGGAAGCAACAAAGGCCTTTGAACATCTTAAAGAGGCAATGTGCCAAGCACCGGTCTTAGCTACACCGGACTTCACAAAAACCTTTATTGTGGAATGTGATGCTTCAGGAAATGGAATTGGTGTTGTTCTAATGCAAGATGAAAAACCCATTGCTTTTGAAAGTCGTCCAATCAAGGGAAAGTTTTTAAGCAAATCTATTTATGAGAAGGAAATGTTGGCAATACTCCATGCACTTAAGAAATGGCGACCCTACCTTAAATACTTTTTAGAACAAAGATTATCCTCTGAAGAGCAACAAAAGTGGGTCACAAAGATGTTGGGTTATGACTTTGAAATCATCTACAAAAAAGGTAAGCAAAATGTGGTGGCAGATGCACTCTCAAGAAAGGATGAGGATGTGGAAGCATTGTTGTGCGCCATTTCTATTATCCAACCAGATTGGATAAACGAAGCAAGGGAGGAATGGAAGAATGATGAAGAAGTGTGGGCACTTATTCGAAAGCTACAACAAGATTCCAGTACGTCTGATACATTTAGCTGGAAAAATGATTCATTATGGTACAAAGATCGCTTATACCTCTGTAAGAATTCCCAGCTAAAACAAAAGATTCTTATGGAATTGCACACTTCTCCCTTAGGAGGGCACTCAGGATTTTTAAAAACTTACCACTGGGTTAAGAAGGAATTTTTTTGGAATGGCCTTAAATCAGACATTCAAAAGTTTGTGGCGGAATGTTTGGTTTCCCAACAAAATAAAGTTGAAACAATTAAGACACCGGGTCTATTACAACCTTTATCCATTCCAAGCCAACGTTGGGAGGAGGTTTCAATGGATTTTATCATAGGTTTACCCAAGTCTGAGGGAAAGAGTGTCATCATGGTGGTAGTTGACAGACTTACCAAGTATGCACACTTTTGTGTATTATCACATCCATTTAAAGCCAGTACAGTTTCTACTGCATTTATGGAAACAATTCAAAAGCTACATGGAAACCCAAAGATTATTGTAAGTGATAGAGATCCCATTTTCACTGGAAATTTTTGGACAGAATTATTTTCTTGTCTTGGTACTCAGTTAGCTCATAGCTCATCTTATCATCCTCAATCTAATGGGCAAACTGAGATAGTAAACAAATGTTTGGAAGGATATCTTCATTGCTTTGTATCTGATAAACAAACACAATGGGTCAAATGGTTGCCTCTGGCTGAATGGTGGTATAACACTTCCTTCCATACAACAACAAAAATGACCCCATTTATGGCACTTTATGGGTATCAACCACCATCCATCACATCATATTTAAGAGAAAATTCTAAGGTTCAGGCAGTGGAACATCACATCGAACATCAACAACAAGTCCTCCAACTCTTAAAGGATAACCTCGTGTTGGCACAAAATAGAATGAAACAACAGGCAGATCAACATCGCAGTGAAAGAAGTTTTGACATAGGTGATTGGGTATTCCTATGGCTACAACCATATAAGCAAATGTCCCTAAAGAAAGCTAAGAAGGATAATAAATTATCACCAAAGTATTATGGTTCATACAAGGTGTTGCAAAAGATTGGTATTATTGCATACAAATTGGAGCTTCCTGCAGCTTCTCGATTGCACCCAGTTTTCCATGTTTCATGTTTAAAGAAAGTTATAGGCGACAAGCTCCCAGTTCAAACAATATTGCCAGAACTTGACGAGGAAGGAAAAATTATATTGGAACCGGAAGTAGTCACAGAAACAAGAACTCGACAGCTACGAAATTGATCAATTTCAGAGTATCTTATCAAGTGGAAGAACTTATCCGCTGAAGATTCCACATGGGAGGATGAGAATTTTATGCAGAAGTATCCAGAACTACTCAAGCGTTGAGGACAACACCTTTTTGAAGGAGAGGGGCATGTTGGGTCCCTATAATACTAGTGATTACCCCATTACTATTGTAGTTATACCCCTTATTTATATTGTTGTGCCCCTATTACCCACATGTTGTTATTTCTATGCCCCATAGAATTCCTCTATTGTTATTTTTGTGGCTTTATATTATTATTGTTAGGTCGGCTGGATTATATTGTGACTCCTTAGACTCCTATATATAGAAAGGAGGTTTTGTCATTTGTATCATCCAAGAATTGCTCATTTATGTAATGCAAAGGAGGTTGCCCCCTCGAAGAGGCTGAATTCTAAGGCGTTGATCTATCTTTTCTATCTTTTTTTGAGCTAGTTTCATAACAGGATCACATGCAACCATACCTCCAGGTGTGAGGTGGGGTGATGTGAAATGATAATCCCAAGAAGGCTGAAATAGGGGAAATATGCTTGAGGTACCCAACCTCTTTGATTAGACCTTGCTACGGAGCCCCGATGAGGAGTAGCAGGACTGGCTAAGTGGGTAGAGATGGATGCGGATGGAGCGGAAGAGAGAGCTACAGTGTAGGAGTCCTGAGACTATGTAAGGCTAGCAGATTGAAGCAGTGTGAGAGGCACAGGTTGTTGCACCAATCAAGGATGGCGCAAAGAGGTGTGCAATGGTGAGAGATGTAGGGAGTTGTTGCAGCAACGCAAAGGTCATAGAGGGAGCACTTTTCATCGGTAAAGCTAGCTTCAGCATTAGAGAGTGTTTCTAGCCCAACATGGAGGTCAGTTGGGAGATTAGTTACTTACTTCCCATTAACTAAATTGCAATGCAGCAGTGGGAAGCACGATGTAACATGATGGGAGGAGGTGCAATGCGGGTGCAGTGCTAGGAGAAAGGACTAGCAGCAACACGGATGTAGCAGGAGGAATCAATGGGATTGATGAAGTCTAGATCAAAGTGACAGAGGCTAGAGAAGTTAGATAATGAAGAGCATGGAAAAGGACTTACAATAGTGCCGAAAGTCAGAGTCAGCAAAAGCGCAGAGTTTTCAGTTGATAGAGGCAATAACAGTCAGAGACTTTGATGAGAGATGCATCAGACTGATTCAGGTTGGATGTTTTTTTTGTTTCTGGAGTTGCTGGAGCAACAACACTAGAGAGAGGTGTTGCATGCAAAACATTCTAAATGTTCGGGATCGGGATCGAGTTGAATTCATTTCTTGTTGAGAGGGAGTGTTAAGAATAGCAACATGAAATGCTAAAAATAACATTCAGAATATTCCAATTTTAATTTGTCCTTGAATTAAAATTGAGAATAAAAATTCGAATTTAGTCTCACGAGCTACTTGGAAAATAATTAATTAATTCATTATGGATTCATTAGTTGGAGAAATACAAGCTAGATGCATTTGTGAAATAATGCAATAGTTATCCCCTAAATTAAGGAGATTATCCCTTAACTAAGGAGATAAGGACGAGTTGTAATTAGTTAACTCATTTTACTGAGTTAAGTCCAGTTAGATTAGTTTGAAACTGTTTGGGGAACTAATTGTGAGTTCAGTCAGTTAATGCATGCATGCATCCAACTAGTGTACTCCAGATAACTAAAAATTCACTCATAAATAACTCATGCGTGTTTATTCAAAGAAAGACCTAGTTGAGATTAAAGACAGAGATAGATTACTATCAGTTGCATGAGCTTTCCTATAACGGAAACTCATCCATGTAGAAGGAATAAGGTTCCTTGAGGATTGTGTAGTTTTACAGGGTGTGAGATCAGTGTGAGAGATTAGTGTTACACTTGGTAAAAGAAGGATCACCCAGGAGAAAATTTGCAAGGAAGTAGGAGGCTTGGAGAGCAGAGGAGAAGGTTTGTGAGAAGCCTTGTTTGCCTGTGAGCATCCAAGAGGATTGCATTGAGAGCTGGCTAGCTGTGAGAGCTAAATTAGATAGTAGAAATAAATTATAGTATTTTGCTTTGGTATATTTCATTATCGAGTTAATCTAGAATCAGATTTTCTGCAGAGATCTCAGAGGTAGACTTGTAGAGAATTTGCAGGAAATTCTACATGGTATCGGAGCTGAGTTTATTGAAGCAGTGAACAATTTACGAAGAAGAGAATTCAAAGTTTAAATTTCGGGGTTGCAGGTGCAAATCGAATTCATATCATACTTAAAAAAAAAAAAAAGATGGGCCATGATGTGACTAATTTCCCATTGAAGAAGTCCAAGAAGGGATCCTTGGAAGAATCGGAAGGTGAGGGATTAGCCTCTCATTTCGAAATGGACTTCACCCTCATCGCATGCATGGTGTCATCGATGATGGGTTTTCATTGGTATATTTATAGTGGAGCCTCATTCCACATGACCGGCAATAAAAGTTTATTCACTGCCTTGGAGCAGAAAGACCTTAAGATGCGCATAGAGATGGGTGACAACGAAAGGTTTAGTGTTTCAAGAATGGATACGGTTTCTTTTTAGATGAAGCATGAAGCTCATATCTCGTTGACAGATGTGAAGTATGTGCCTGGACTAAAGAAGAACTTGGTATCGGTCGCGATGTCAGAGGACAAAGGCTACGATGTTTTCTTCAGTAAGGGAAAGGTTTTCTTTAGACACATCACCACGAGACAGGTGAAAAGATCGGTTCACGAGTCAAGAACTTGTATGCTCTTGAGGTTCAAGATGAATGCAAAGCCTTGAGGAGCAAGTAAAATGATAGAGACTTGGTGGTTGAGAGGGAGAGTAAATTACCTCTCAACATGCAGTCCCAGAAGATATCTCAGACAATTTTGGAGGAGCCACAATTGGAGCAGTGGGCAGAGGGATCACATGCAGCCATACCTCTAGGTGTGAGGTGAGGCAATGTGAAATGATAGTCCCAAGAAGGCTAAAATAGAGGCAAGATCCTTGAGGTACCCAACCTCTTTGATTAGACCTTGCTACGGGAGCCCCGATGAGGAGTAGAAGGACTGGAAGAGTGGGTAGAGACGGATGCAGATGGAACGGAAGAGAGAGCTATAGTGTAGGAGTCCTGAGACTGCGCGAGGCTAGCAAGTTGCAACAGTGTGAGAGGAACAGGAGTGTTGCACTAGTGCAGGATAGCACAAAGAGGTGTGCAATGGTGTGAGATGTAGGGAGTTGTTGTAGCAGCACAGAGGTCAGAGAGGGAGAACTTGTCAGCTACAGAGGGAGCTTCAACATCAGAGGGTGTTTCTAGCCCAATAGGGAGCTCAGTTGGGAGATCAGTTACTTACTTCTCAGTAACTAAGTTGCAGTGCAGCAGTGGGCAACATGATGCAACATGATGAGAGGAGGTGCAATGTGGATGCAGTGTTGGGAGAAAGGACCAGCAATAGCACGGATGTAGCAAGAGGAATCAGTGGGATTGATGCAGTCAGAGATAAAAGTGATAGAGGTTAAAGTAGTCAGATACTGAAGAGTGCAGAGAAGGACTGACAACAGTGCAAAAAGGTAGAGTCAGAAGAAGCGCAGATTTTTCAGTCGATAGAGGTAATAACAGTCAGAGACTTTGATGACAGATGCATCATACTGATTCAGGTTGGAAGTTTTTTTTTTGTTTCTGGAGTTGCTGGAGCAACAATACTAGAGAGAAGTGTTGCATGCAAAACATTCCAAAGGTTTGGGATTGGGATTGAGTTGAATTCTTGTCTTGTTGAGAGGAAGTGTTAAGAATAACAACAAGAAATGCTAAAAATAGAAATTCTAAAAATAGCATTGAGAATATTCCAATTTTAATTTGTCCTTGAATTAAAATTCAAATTTAGTCTCACGAGCTGCTTGGAAAATAATTAATTAATTCATTATGGATTAATTAGTTGGAGAAATTCAAGCTAGAAGTCTCTGTGAAGTCATGCAATAGTTATCTCTTAAATTAAGGAGATTATCCCTTAATTAAGGATATAAGGATGAGTTGTAATTAGTTAGCTCAGTTTACTGAGCTAAGTCCAGCTAGATTAGTTCCAAACTGTTTGAGGAACTAATTATGAGTTCAGTCAGTTAATGCATGCATGCATCCAACTAGTGTACTCTAGATAACTGAAGATTCTCTCATAAATAACTCATGAATCTCTATTCAGAGGAAGAGAAAGACCTAATTGAGATTAAGGATAGGGACAAAGTACTATCAGTGGCATGAGTTTTCCTGTAAAGGAAACTCATCCATGTAAAAGGAATAAGGTTCCTTGAGGATTGTGGAGTTTTACAGGGTGTGAGATCAGTGTTACACTTGGTAACAATAGGATCACCCAAGAGAAATAGTGCAAGGAAATAGGAGGCTTGGACGGTAGAGGAGAAGGTTTGTGAGAAGCCTTGTTTGCCTCTGAGCATCCAGGAGGATTGTACTGAGAGCTGGCTAGGTGTGAGAGCTAAATCTTTGTGTAATCTTGATGTATTTACACCTTGTATGATAATACAGATGGTGGGGTTTTTGGCTGAGGCTTTCCTCTAAGTATTTTTCTGTGTTTCATGTGCATTTATTCATCTTCTTATGGCTATATGTTTTCAGCTCTGATTCAGCTCGATCTTTAAGCTTCTGCAAGTTTGATAGTAGAAGTAGATTATAGTATTTTTCTTTGTTATATTGCATTATCGAGTTAATCTACAGTCAGATTTCCTACAGAGATCTGAAGGGTAGATTTGTAGAGAATTCGTAGGAAATTCTATATGGTATCGAAGCAGTGAACAATATACAGAGAATAGAATTCGAAGTTTGAAGTTCGAGGTTGCAGGTGCAAATCGAATTCATATCATACTTACAAAAAGAAATGAGATGGGTCATTATGTGACTAATCACCCATCGAAGAAGTCAAATAAGGGATCCTCGGAAGGATTGGAAGGTGAGGCATTAGCCTCTTAGTTCAAAATGGACTTAACCCTCATCGCATGCATGGTGTCAATGATGATGGGTTATGGTTGGTATATTGAAAGTGAAGCCTCCTTCCACATGACCGATGATAAAAGTTTATTCAGTGCCTTGGAGGAGAAAGACCTCAAGATGCGCATAGAGATGGGTAACGACGAAAGGTTTAGTGTTTTAGAAATGGGCACAGTTTATTTTCAGAGGGAGCATGGAGCTCCTATCACCTTGACAGATGTGAGGCATGTTCCTAGACTGAAGTAGAAATTGGTATCGCTTGTGATGTTGGAGGGCAAAGGCTACGATGTTGTGTTCAGGAAGGGAAAGGTTTTCCATAGACACATCACCATGAGACAGGTGAACTATATCAGTTCACGAGTCAAGAACCTGTTTTCTCTTGAGGTTTAAGATTTATGCAAAGCCTTGAGGAGCAAGGCAAATGTTAGAGACTTAGTGGTTGAGAGCGAGAGTAAATTACCTCTCAACATGTAGTCCCAGAAAATGTCTCAGAAAATTGTGGAGGATCCACAATTGGAGAAGTGGGCAGAGGGAAATAGGGGCAAGATTCTTGAAGTACCCAGCCTCTTTGATTAGACCTTTCTATGGGAGCCCCGATGAGGAGTAGTAGGACTGGCTGAGTGGGTAGAGACGGATGCAGATGGAGCGGAAGAGAGAGCTACAGTGCAAGAGTCTTAAGACTATGCGAGGCTATCAGGCTACAACAGTGTGAGAGGCACAGGAGTGTTGCACCAATCCAAGATGGACAGAGAGATGTGCAATGGTGCGAGATGCGGGGAGTTGTTGCAACAACACAGAGGTTAGAGAGGGAGCACTTGTCAGCGACAGAGGGAGCTTCAATATCAAAGGGTGTTTCTAGCTCAACAGGGAGGTCAATTGGGAGACCGGTTACTTACTTCTCAGTAACTGAGTTGCAGTGCAGCAGTGAGCAACACGATGCAACATGATGAGAGGAGGTGCATTGCAAATGCAGTGCTGGGAGAAAGGAAAAGCAACAGCACGGATGTAGCAGGAGGAATTAGTGGGATTGATGCAGTCAGAGATCAAAGTGACGAGGCTAGAGCAGTCAGATACTGAAGAGCGCAGAGAAGGAGTTACAACAGTGCAGAAAGGCAGAGTCAGTAGAAGCAAATAGTTTTCAGTCGATAGAGGCAATAGTAATTAGAGACTTTAATGATATATGCATCATACTGATTCAGGTTGGATGTTTTTTTTTTTTCTTTTTCTGGATTTGCTAGAGCAACAACACTAGAGAGAAGGGTTGAATGCTAAACATTCTAGAGGTTCAGGACCGGGATCGAGTTGAATTCCTTTCTTGTTGAGACAGAGTGTTGAGAATAGCAACTAGAAATTCTAAAAATTACATTCAAAATATTCCAATTTTAATTTGTCCTTGAATTAAAATTGAGAATTAAAATTCAAATTTAGTCTCACCAACTGCTTGGAAAATAATTAATTAACTCATTATGTATTAATTAGTTGGAGAAATTCAAGCTAGAAGTCTTTGTGAAGTCATGCAATAGTTATCATTTAAATTAAGTATATTATCCCTTAATTAAAGAGATAAGGATGATTTGTAATTAGTTAGCTTAGTTTATTGAGTTAAGTCCAGTTAGATTAGTTCCAAACTGTTCGAGGAACTAATTGTGAGTTCAGTCAGTTAATGCATGCATGCATCAAATTAGTGTATTCGAGATAACTGAAGATTCTCTCATAAATAACTCATGCATGTGTATTCATAGAAAGGCCTAGTTGAGATTAAAGACAGGGACAGAGTACTATCAGTTGCATGAGCTTTCCTATAAAGGAAACTCATCCATGTAGAATGAAAAAGGTTCCTTGAGGATTGCGCAGTTTTACAGGGTGTGAGATCAGTGTGAGAGATCAATGTTACACTTGGTAACAGTAGGATCACTTAGGAGAAACAACACAAGGAAATAGGAAGCTTGGAGGCCAAAGGAGAAGGTTTGTGAGAAGCCTTGTTTGCCTGTGAGCATCCAGGAGGATTGTACTGAGAGCTGGCTAGCTATGAGAGCTAAATCTTTGTGTAATCTTGATGTATTTCCACCTTGTATGATAATACAGATAGTGGGGTTTTTAGGTGAGGTTTTCCCCTGAGTATTTTTCTGTGTTTCATGTGTATTGATTCATCCTCTTATGGTTATATGTGTTCAGCTTTGATTTAGCACGATCTGTAAGCTTCCGCAAGTTTGATAGTAGAAGTAGATTATAGTATTTTACTTTGGTATATTGCATTATCGAGTTAATCTACAGTCAGATTTTCTACATAGATCTCAAAGGTAGATTTGTAGAGCATTTGCAGGAAATTCTACATGGTATTGGAGTTGATTTTATTGGAGCAGTGAACAGTATACGGAGAAGAGAATTCGAAGTTTGAAGTTCGGGGTTGAAGGTGCAAATCAAATTCATATCATACTTACAAAAAAAAAAAAAACGAAATGGGTCGTTATGCAGCTAATTGCCCATCGAAGAAGTCCAAGAAGGGATCCTTGGAAGGATTGGAAGGTGAGGCATTAGCCTCTCAGTTCGAAATGTACTTCACCCTCATCGCATGCACAGTGTCATCAATGATGGGTTGTGGTTGGTATATTGACAGTGGAGCCTCATTCCACATGACTGGCAATAAAGTTTATCCAATGCCTTGGAGGAGAAATACCTCAATATTTGCATAGATAATTCAGTTGTAATGTTTATGACATTACAACTGTCATAAACAATTCAATGATTGAAATTACTCCAATTGTCTAAAATTGAATTAGACAAGATATATTAAAATATAACTAAAACAACAAAAACAAGAGGTAAAAAATCCTTAAAATATATCTATAAGATAATAATTATAAAATTTAATTAACTTTTAATATAAAAATTAAATAAAACTAATGTCTATAATATTTAATATTAAAATGATATTTGTAATATTGAATTAAAATTCTCATATAAAAAGTTAAATAAAAAACATACTCGAATTTTACACACACTGATTTCAATCGAACATCACTCAAATTTTAATCACATTAATTTTAAGACATCTTTACCAAAGACATTCATTGAGCAAAAGTTTCACTCTCTGCGTGATCGTCATGGAGTGAAGGACACAGTTCCTTAGCAACTTGTCTTTTCTTCCTCTTTTCTTTTAATTACATTGTATTTTGAGGGTGGGGTTTTCCCACGAGGTTTTCCCTCTTTCCTCAATTTTAGTACAAGTTGCATTGTATTTTGGGTGACCTTTGGCCTTAGGTGTCAGGGCCCATTTTCTATTTTTCCCCATAATGGTGTTCAGGGGGGGTGTTGGAGGTACTACACACCTAGGACCTTCATTACTGGCACGTGCAGACACTTAGTTAAGGGCATGGGACTACATGCAAGATCCTTTCTACATGATTTACTCCCTGATTTGCTCCTTCTTCACTCCACAACTGGCTAGTTCTTCTGCATGATTTACTCCATGATTTGCTCCTCCTTTCATTCCGCAACTGGCTAGTTCTTCTGCATGATTTACTCCTTGATTTGCTCCTCCTTTCACTCTGCAACTGGCTAGTTCTCTCCGAAATATGTTGTAGTTGTTGAGTCCTCTCATTGATCACCACTATGGTGCATTACCTTGGGATCTTCACCCGATAATGCTATATCATGAGCATTGTAACCTATTTTATAAATAAATCATTCTTTTGTTCTTTCGATTTTCTTTTAGTGTTTTTGCTCTACAAAGCTGTGTGTTCAACCTTTACTAGCTAGATTCATCTATGCAGGTTTTCTAACACATTTACATACTCTCCACCTAGAAATACCGAAGTACGCACCTTGATATTGCTGGTGGTCTTCTAATTTATTATTGGCAGATTTCTATTTCTATTCTCTATATTCTCTACTCCCGGAGGCCATTTGAATTGAAAATTTGTTTTCCCGTTTTGTTTTGAAATTTGTTGTTCCGCCTTATTATCAGACAGCATGCTCTCAAGTCTCTTTCATCAACGGAGTTTCAGGTTTGTTTTGGTATTGGCCTGTGTCTGCAATGCCATCATAGGGCTTTTCGCATGCTGGCTCATTATTTGTTGTCATCCTTCAGTAAGCGCATTCCTGAGTCACTGCGGGAGAAACTCTAGGTTGGAGATCATGAGCCTGGGAGTCCCTATAATTACTTGGCCTATGTTTGCAGAATAGTCATTTAACTCAATGTTTCTGGTAGAAATCCTGGGGATTTTAATTAGTTGGCCTATGTTTGTAGAACGGTCATTTACCTCGATGTTTCTAGTAGAAAACCTGGGGATTGGCATACAATTATGTTTGGACATGAGCAGCGTGGCCGATAAAGATGTAAGAAGAGCAGTCACCATGCTTCTGGTGGAGGAAGAAGGAAAACATATGAAGAAGAGAGCTTAAGAGCTGAGGAAGATTGAGAAAGAGAAAATAGCTATAAGTAAATTGGGTTCTTCCTATACCAATTTGAAATGTTTTGTTCAACAAATGCAACCACTGCAAGCTGCTGGAATTTGTTTAGAAAATTAGAAGTGTATAGCCTTTATTTACTATCAAATATATGGTCAAATTGAACATGTAATGTGCTAAAATCTTGAACAATAAAGTTTTCATTGTAATATTATGTTATCCTCAGAAATGGCTTGCGTCTTGTCAACTTTACAAAGAGATTTTAGGTTATAAAAAGGGAATCACTCATATTATATTAGGTTGAAAAATTTCAGAATTTTTAATTTATTTTTTAAAATTGTTTTATATATAAAATAACCCAATGCAGTCAGTATATTAACATTTTTAGTCTGAAAAATCGAATGGCTTATGAATTTTCAATCGAATGGCTTATCAATTTTCAATCTAGCAATATATTTCTACCAAGCCTGTACTAAAAATTTAAATAAAGAGATGATATATTTCTACCAAGCCTGTACTAGAAATTTAAATAAAGAGATGATATACGAAGTTAAATTTTACAAAGTGTATGTGATTTATTTTTAAAATTATAATTTTTAAAACTTTTTAATATAATTAATATATAAAATATTTTTATTTATTTAATAAAAAATTAAATAATTTTTTTTAATTAGAACCAAAAAAATTGAATGGCTTTTGAATTTTCTAGCTGGCAACCCATTTCTACCCAGCCTGTGTTGTGATTTATTTTTAAAATTATAATTTTAATTTTTTTTAATATAATGGATATATAGAATATTTTTATTTATTTAATAAAAAATAAATAATTTTTTTTTTAATGAGAAGTTTGACTTTTAAGTTTATTTTATTTTAAATAGTAGTATGTACCTGAAGCTTGGATATTTAATTGTGATATTGTGCTAATCAATCAATATTTATATGGAAGACTAACATTTTAATAATATTTTTTATTTAATATGGAAAAGTATTTGGAAAAGTATTTTTTTATTGTGTTTTAAAAACATTTTTGATTAATTTTGAAAATATATGTTATTAAATTTTAAAAAATAAAATAAAAATAAAAATTATTAAGATTTTATTTATTTATTTAATACAAAATTTATTATATGAATTATTTTTTTTAATTAAATTATAATTTTAAAAACAAAACATATATAATTCGAATTCAACATTTTTCTTTATAATAAATTTACATGTTTATTTTATTTAAAAAAATGAAATAATCCAACATATAATTTTTTCTTTCTAAAAGTTATTTAATAAAAAATCACAAAATATTATTTTAAGAGATAATTATAATTATTTTTCCAATCTTTAAAATATGTGTCAAAATTTATATATAGTACAAAGACTTGTATTTTCTTTCATAAATACTAATTATTTTTAATATTTCATTTCTATTTATTATATACCTTAATATATAAAATATTAAATGTTTTTCTATTATGTATTTATTGATAATTTTCAATTTCTAAATTTATTTGTTCAATCTTATTTTTTTGCCATACATTGAATTTTATTTGATCTTATGTAGAGTGAATATGCATTAAGCAATACCAATATGTGCTATCAATGAAGCTGTTTGAATACACAATAATGTGAGAAAGACATGGTCTGTATTTTTTTGCTCAGAACATTATTTTACCAGATAAATTATGAATTATTTTACATTCACAAAATTGATTATATTTACATTTACTTCCCATATCCCACACATTACACTATTATTATATTTGATTTCATCTTCTAAGCAAAAACCTTACCTCTTATGCGACTTGTACTTATGAGGAAGCCTGGCTAGTCAGTGCCAATTCTATCTGGATGATAATATCATCCAGATAGAAAAGAAAAGAAATATATGATACAAATACAGAGATAGATTATCAAATTGTACAGAATTATTGAGATTTTGTCTTAGTCAAAATAGGCAATAGGTATGTAGTAGTAAAATTCCAAATTATTATCATTATTGATCTGGAGTGGGTGGTTAGTTCTAGTTCTATGATCTCATGGTATATGATACAAATACAGAGATAGATTAACAATTGTACAGAATTATTGAGATTTTGTCTTAGTCAAAATAGGCAATGGGTATGTAGTAATAAAATTCCAAATTATCATCAATATTTTTCTGGAGTGGGTGGTTAGTTCTAGTTCTATGATATCATGGTGGTTTTTGGTTCGCTTAATCTATTTCCAATAAGGTGAGTTTGTCAATTATTCTAATATCGTTTTAAATTTTCTTATTTAACCTGACCCAAAACTCTAATACAATGTTCAGATTTCTCTTTTTAAATCTATAAACAATAATAAACTTTTATTATTAATTTTAAATTCTTCATAAACTTTAATACAATGTTGTTGAGATTTTCCCTCATATACAATGTTGTTGAGATTTTCCCTTCTAGTAAAATCCTTAAACAATAATAAACTTCCAAACCTTTCGTTATTAACTTTAAATTTCCAATAATATTGAGATCTTCTCCTTCAGTAAAATTTGTAAACTATAATAAAATTCCACACTTTCGCTATTAACTTTAAATTCCTAATAAAGTAAGTGAGACCATTACTCCAAATAGAATTACACAACCGTATGTACAAAATAAGAAAGTCTATTTTTCATCACAGCGTGCAGTATTGTCCTATACAGACTAGGGAATCTCCTGCTGAGTTTAGTTCATTAAGGCAAGAAGAGTCAATGCAGAGGTCACGCTTTACTGAGCAGCGCGTTAGCCGACATGCATGTTAACCGTGTTGGTTAGGTCCCAATTCGTAACATTATTACAATGAAAGGTAACCGTGTTTAGATATTTAGGAAATCGAACCGGATTAAGGTTTTAATAGTAAGTATTAAGAGGTATAAAAAAATGTGAGTCTATAAAGATTTTTGTAAATTTAAATTATAGTTGTTAAACTTCAAAATTTTAGGTGTTTTAGATGTTGATGGTGCTGAATCTATTTCCACCATCAAAAACAAGATTCAAACACTGCCACTATAAAAATTTTTGAAATTTTTTATCCAAATTCTAGCCACTTTTAACCCCAAGCAATTCTTCCGCCTAATTAGACAACTTTTAAAAAAACCAATAACAGTCCTTTTGAATGGACGACATCCCTATTCAATAACAGTTAACCCATGAAATTAATTTTCAAAGATGCGGTCGTTAGTCCAACATCGTAGTACACATCATATTCAATTATAATGGAGTCATACTTGACCCACCTATGTCCGGACTGAATGGTATTAATGTAAATGTGCTCCATTGATTTTTTTGGAAATTGTGTAGTCAATTCAATCCGGTTGAATTTCTCGAAGGTTCTAGAGGATGGAAAGTCAAGTTTTAGCATTGATATATGATAAAAGAAAACTTCAAAGTAGGTATTGAAACTTCGAATATTTTCACTGATTTGTTATGCTAATGGAAAGGCAAATTTTAGCATTGATATATTATAAAAGAGACACCGAAATTTGAGCCTTGATATGTTATAAAAGAGAAACTGGAAGTCTACATTCAAACTTTGTTTTTATATTAAAAATTGGCACAGTTTAATTAATCAATTAATTAGACTATAAAAGTTAAAAATTTGCATAGTTTAATTAATTAATTAATTAAATTATAAAAATTTAATTAATTTGCATAGTCGATGCAGAGGTCACGCTTTACTCAGTAGAGCGTTAGCCGACATGCATGTTAACCGTGTTTGTTAGGTCGCAATTCGTAACATTATTACAATGAAAGGTCACCACTTGTTCGTGATTGACTTCTGCCACTACCTTGACAGAAAGATCGATTTGACGACCGCACCATTGATAATAGTAAATTTTACACAGAGATCGAGAATATATCGTTTCATGAATTTGAGGAATATTTATCCCTTTGCTTCAGGGTTACATCCGGAAAATCTTTCCAATGATAGTAACAATGGCGTGCGTATTGTGGAAAAGTTCGGCCAACGACGACGTGGATTGGGTTGTAAGTCAAGGGGGCATAAGGTTTAAGCCTGCTTTCGTTGTATCCCTCCCACTATTTAATAACTGTCAGACACAAGAGGTTTCTATGCCCAGCATAACCTGCAGAGATGGAATTTGTAAGTAATGATATGAAATCCCCACTTGCAATTCTGTTTCTGCTTATCACTGGAAGTTCAATGGTGCGCGCACTTCATCCATCAGGTGAAAATTTCAGACAGATATGTATGCATGGGTGTGTTTTGGGAAGCGGTTAGGTAACTAAACAGAATTAGTTGTTGCTGTTTGATTGAAGAATTGTACAATAATTCCAGTGTTTGTTTCTGTTCATCTATGTTTAGAATGTACAGTGGATAAATCTTGGATGCATATTGTTTTGGATTCGAAAGGTCGACCAACAAAATGAACACTTATTTTTTGATTTTGCCATTAAAGAATAACAACTACAGAAATCTACAAACAAAATTAGTTTAAATTATTTTGAGAAGCATTAAAAACGTTATAAATCTTTGATGTTCAACTGGTAAATATGATCTAATGGTTAAATGGAGAGATTTAATCCCACAAATTATGTAGTCCAATGACTGAGAGCAGCTGCTCCGAGCATGATTTATATGTTAAATTAAATTCATATTAGTTTATAAGTACTATTAATGAAATCATACTGATGCTTTGGATCGGTAATTATGTGTACCAGGTGTGACATCGTCCGATACTGAAACTGCTGTTGCTGTTATTGGGAAATGCGAACTGAAGGACTTTGTAACAGTTTTTACGCAGATTGATGGCAACGGCTGCCTCAGTAGCAGCATCAGCTCTGAAAATTTATATAACTATCTAATTATTGTGGAAAACCGTTGTCACTATTGCAATGCCAAGGGCGTAGGCATTGAGGTAGAAGGCTACCTCCTCGGAAATGAGATTGTTAATTTGACACGGCCCTTTGCGCCAGGGGGAGACAAATTTGTTCTCAAGTATAGTAACTCCAATGAGGTCGGTGGAGTCAGCCCTGCCCATGCCACTTTCTATGAGTGCAGGAATTTATGATCTCTGTTCCATCTCCTTAGCGTTAGGTCTAGTATGTGGTAAGAAGAAAGAGAGGATATATATAGAGGACAGAGCACAGATGATGTTGTGTTACTCAATTCTACCATTCTGTAGGTCAGGGCTCTTGGTTTCAGCTAGTTTTTAGCATTGAAGTTTTGAATTTAAGTTCATTGATGTTCACAACCACAGATTTCCTTTTCAGATCTGGTTTATGTAAGGCGAAATCATTGAAGTTGTCTTCATTTTCAGCGATTGTGATTTTGCTTCAAAGTTCTGAATTTACTTGACAATTTATGTTATTGCCGTTTACGTTCTAACCAATGTCTGTACTGCCTTCGAAATTTCATTTTTTTGGATGCGTTACGGTGTATATACTTCCTTTAATATAGCATTCAATACAGTTCTTGTGAGCGGGGTGTTCACTTTTTTGATAGTAAGTATTAATAGGCATAAAAAAATTTTGAATGGACGACATACCCATTCAATGACAGTTAACCAATGAAACTATTTTTCAAAGATGCGGTCGTTAGTCAATCACTGTACACATCATATTCAATTATAATGGAGTCATACTTGAACAACCTATGTCCGGACTGAATGGTATTACTGTAAATGTGCTCCATTGATTTTTTTGGAAATTGTGTAGTTAATTCAATCCGGTTGAATTTCTCGAAGGTTCTCAATGAATTTTCAATACTAATAACTCAGGGGATGGAAAGTCAAGTTTTAGCATTGATATACGATAAAAGAAAACTTCAAAGTAGGTATTGAAACTTCGAATATTTTCACTTCGAATATTTTCACTGTATTTTTATGCTAATGGTAAGGCAAATTTTAGCATTGATATATTATAAAAGAGAAACTGAAATTTTAGCATTGATATATTATAAAATAGAAACTGAAAGTCTACATTCAAGCTTTGTTTTTATATTAAAAATTTGCATAGTTTAATTAATCAATTAATTAAATCATAAAGTTAAAAATTTGCATAACTTAATTAATTAAATTATAAAAATAATTATTTAATTATTTTTATAGTTTTTTTAAGATTTTATTTAGAATTTAATAAAATTTTAAAAAAATTATAAATTTAATTTATATAATTTACAAAATTTAAATGAGAATATTGAATCTATTTATACATTTAAAAATACATTTATACCATATATTTTATTGTCATATTTCTGTTTTTTTTTTTTCAGAGAGAAATCCTTATATGGCCGAAGCCTACAGATATTTACAATCGATATGGCCGAAGCCAGCAGAGATTTACGGGCGAAGCCAGCAAAATATGGCTGAAGCCAGCGGAATACGGCATAACCGTTACAAATCGCCGAAGCAAGGGGCAAAGAGAGCCGCCGCAGGATTTGAACACGGCTGGGGGGTGCGAAAGCCAACCGCCCCAGCCGTCTTGTCATGCACATCGCGTGCATTTTATTGTCATATTTCTATCTAATAAAAATATTTTTTTTATAACATACCAGTTAAATTTATATAAAAAAAATGCAAACATTCAACCCTCAATTTGTCATTGAAAAATTTGGAAAAATTTTGAGAAAGAGGAGTCACTGGTTACCCTCCTAATGTGGACGATTCTAAAAAAATCGATTCCGTGGAGGCAAAGGTGTTTCAATGCCACCACATCTGTAAGCGACTGAAGCTCTTGAATTTTCAGCAGAGAAACAGGGCAAGAGAAATGGAAATGTCAAGCTATAATATATATGGTTGAACTAAAGGTGTTTCAATGCCATCACATTTGTGAGCCACTGAAGTTCTTGAATTTTCAACATAGAAACAGAGGAATAGTGTTGGCACTTCGTTAATGGCAGTGTAAAAGGTCAATGCTCCCCGTGTGTTTCGTGGCATGTGCTTAAATCTAGCGATGTGTCTGTTTACTAACACCTGCGGGTTTTGGTGTAAAGGCAATTGTGACTCCAACAAGTGGTATCAGAGCCAGAGGTCTCGAGTTAGAAACACATTGGGCTTGCGTTGGGGGGGAGATTGTTGGTTCCCCGTTAATGGCTATGTAAAAGGTCAACGCTCCCTGTGTGTTTCATGGCATGTGCTTAAATCTAGCAATGTGTCGGTTTACTAACACCTGCGGGTTTTGGTGTAACGACAATCGTGACTCCAACAAATAGAAATGGAAATGTCAAGCTATAATATAGATTGTTGAACTACTTTGAAATGGTGTATGTTAATATCTTTTTTTGTGTGGAGGATATGTAGATTAAGAATGTAGATTTCCATAAAATTTTAAAATATTATTTATTAGCAATTGTCTCAAAAGGTGTAAAGAGAGGTTTATAACAATGTTAAATTGGAATTGTTGGATTGAAAAAGTTGTACTTTTGTTTGAAATAATAATTGTTGTATTATATTTAGGTTGTTTGGTATGTTTCTATTAAGTTCGTAATACACAATCAAAATAATAATTGAAATATTGAGATAATGAAAGTCTTATAGTTTGACTATACATATCAAATAGGAGGTGGTGCCACATGTACACTTTTCTTAGCAATGGGAAATGGGATCTTCTTGTCACCTACCATATAGGATGTGACAACTATTCAAAGTATGGTTCTTATATTGCCAGCAATAAATACTTTTATAATTCTACATCATCTAATGGACATGCACATTTTTCTTAGCAATGAGAAATGGGATCTTCTTGTCACCTACAATATAGGATGTGACAACTATTCAAAGGATGGTTCTTATATTGCCAACCATAGCAACTTTTATAATTCTACATTATCTAATGGATGGGTAGATGCATGGAGCTTTTGTATGAACTGTCTAGTAATCTAATGTTTTACACTACCAAAAAAATAATTTGTCACTTCAAAGGTAAGTGGAACATATTTCCACTCATAAGGAAAGTGGCACTTATTGTTTACAATTATAGATAGGCAACATTGATAGGCATCATTTGGAAATCACGACCCACAAACAAAAGACAAAATAAATATTTTTAGTATTCAACCAAATAAATTTGGCAGGTAACACATTTTTTTAATCTAAATTAAATACTTTAAAAATATCCTTGCCACAAATCAAAGAGTAATTTTTATTGAAGTTGGGACTTAAAAAACATTTAATTCATTAGAAATATAATTAATATTATAATGATAATTTTTACAATTTAATTAAAATCAAATGTAAAACAGAGTATCTCATTACAAACATTTTTCATTCCATATTTTAAGCAATTATATTCTTCCATACAAACATTTGAGTCAACCCCAATTATTTCATCTCAATTGCAAGGTTTCACCAATGATAGTGCCCCCATTAAAATAACATCACGAGTATTGTGATGGCGTGTCTTTCAAGTTCACTTCCCCACGGTGACATCGTAAGCCATGGCTAACTTGGTCTTCTTGTGATTTCTACTTCACATTCATTTCTTCTTGTGGCTTCTCCTTCACGTTCACTTCCCCACTCTAACATCCGTCTATAAATCTAACAAATCCAATATTACACTAATTATCCATAGACACTGAATTTTTCTCCCAAAATTTAAATTCCAATCCCAACAACATTCTTTTACTTACCTCTTATTTTTATTTAAAAAAATACCTTACATCTATTTAAAAGTTTAAAAATCATGAGAAATATAACAACAATATGAACTCATAAATGAAATTTATCATTATGTAATACTTTTATATGAACGGAAAACTTTTTATTTTCTTTTAATATTTAAACTTCCCACTCTTTTTTAATATTTAATATAGAATTCGTTGTTTTTTAATATACAATTTACTAATTTTTTCAACGTAAAAAATCTTATCTTTTAATTTTTTTAATATAAAAAAAAAAAAAAATTATTTTTATTTTTTTAATACAAAACGTGTTAGTTAAGTATCTAATACCCAGATTAATACACCCACTATCAAATAGGCAAATTTATTAATATTTTGGGTTAATAAAGGGGCACTGTGTAACTATGCTTTGCTACAAAACCGTATATTTATGTAAACGTTGTTCCCTCTTTAGATTTATTCAGCAAATTTGCAGTTTGCCAAAATTGATTGAATATTTGATAATCTCATTAGAATTGGTTTATTAATTTGAAATTGAGTTGTTTTTAGTGTAAATTTTTGGAAGTTTCTCTATTGGGTTTTTTTGTCTAATTCTTCTAAAATCTGGTAGGAATTCTTCTAAATTTTTTGGAAGTTTCTCTATTGGGTTTTTTTGTCTAAACTTGATGGGTAACCCCTACACAATCGAAGTGCCCTAGGGTTTTTCAGGGTGCTGAATCCATGTATACAATAAAAAAACCAGTTTAAATAACACAAATCAAGATTTGAGCTCAAATGTTTACATTCAACACCAGGAAGTCCAGAAAATCACACTAAAGACAACTCCCTCCCAAATTAGAAAACTAATTTGTCTATATTTAGTTTGAAATTAGAAGATTAATCTTTCTATATTTAGTTTTGTGTGCTTTTATATTTTGTTTGAAATGGTTGTTGAGAATAGCAACAAGAAATGATAAAAATAACATTTGGAATATTTTGATTTATCCATATATACAGTAAAAAAACCAGTGTAAATAACACAAATCGAGATTTCAGCTCAAATGTTTCCATTCCACACTAGGAAGTCCAAAAAATCACACTAAAGACAACTCCCTCCCAAATTAGAAAACTAATCTGTCTATATTTAGTTTGAAATTAGAAGATTAATCTGTCTATATTTAGTTTTGTGTGCTTTTATATTTTGTTTGAGATGGCTTTTGAGAAAAGCAACAAGAAATGCTAAAAATAGCATTCAAAATATTCCAATTTTAATTTGTCATTGAATTAAAATATGAATCTAGTCTCACTAGCTGCTTGGAAAATAATTAATTAATTCATTATGTATTAATTAGTTTGAGAAATTCAAGCTAGAAGTCTTTGTGAAGTCATGCAATAGTTATCCCTTAAATTAAGGAGATTATCCCTTAATTAACGAGATAAGGATGAGTTGTAATTAGTTAGCTCAGTTTACTGAGTTAAGTCGAGTTAGATTAGTTCCAAACTATTTGAAGAACTAATGGTGAGTTCAGACAGTTAATGCATGCATGCATCCAACTAGTGTACTCCAGATAACTGAAGATTCTCTCATAAATAACTCATGCATGTCTATTCAGAGAATGACCTAGTTGAAATTAAAGACAGGGACATAGTACTATCAGTTGCATGAGTTTTCCTATAAAGGAAACTCATCCATTCAGAAGGAATAAGGTTCCTTGAGGATTGCGTAGTTTTACAGGGTGTGAGAGATTAGTGTTACACTTGGTAACAGTAGGATCACTTAAGAGAAACAACGCAAGGAAATAGGAGGCTTGGAGGGCAGAGGAGAAGGTTTGTGAGAAGCCTTGTTTTCCTGTGAGCATCCAGGAGGATTGTACTGAGAGCTGGTTAGCTGTGAGAGTTAAATCTTTGTGTAATCTTGATGTATTTCCACCTTGTATGATAATAAAGATAGTGGGGTTTTTAGCTGAGGCTTTCCCCTGAGTATTTTTCTATGTTTCATGTGCATTGATTCATCTTCTTATGGTTATATGTGTTCAGCTCTGATTCATCTCGATCTTTAAGCTTCCGTAAGTTTGATAGTAGAAGTAGATTATAGTATTTTTCTTTGTTATATTGCATTATCGAGTTAATTTATAGTTAGATTTCCTACACAGATCTCAGAGGTAGATTTGTAGAGAATTTGCAGGAAATTCTACATGGTATCGGAGCAATGAACAGTATACGGTAAGAGAATTCGAAGTTTGAAGTTCGGGGTTGCAGGTGCAAATCGAATTCATATCATACTTAAAAAAAACGAGACGGGTCATTATACAACTAATTTCCCATCGAAGAAGTCAAAGAAGGGATCCTCAGAAGGATCAGAAAGTGAGGCATTAGCCTCTTAGTTCAAAATGGACTTCACCCTCATCGCATGGATGGTGTCATCAATGATGGGTTGTGGTGGGTATATTGATGGTGGAGCCTCATTCCACATGACCGACGATAAAAGTTTATTCAGTGCCTTGGAGGAGAAAGACCTCAATATGTGTGTAGAGATAGGTGACGATGAAAGGTTTAGTGTTTCAGGAATGGGCATGGTTTCTTTTTAGAGGGAACACAGAGCTCCTATCACCTTGACAAATGTGAAGTATGTGCCAGGACTGAAGAAGAACTTGGTATTGGTCGCGATGTTGGAGGACAAAGGCTACGATGTTGTCTTAAATAAGGGAAAGGTTTTCCTTAGACACATCACCATGAGACAGGTGAAACAGATTGGTTCACGAGTCAAGAACCTGTATGCTCTTGAGGTTCAAAATGCATGCAAATCCTTGAACAGCAAGACAAATGTTAGAGACTTGGTGGTTGAGAGGGAAAGTAAATTACCTCTCAACATGCAGTCCCAGAAGATGTCTCAAACAATTGTGGAGGAGCCACAATTGGAGAAGTGGGTAGAGGGATCACATGGAGTGATAGTCCCAAGAATGCTGAAATAGGGGAAAGATCCTTAAGGTACTTGGCGCCTTTGATTAGACCTTGCTACGGGAGCCCCAGCGAGGAATAACATGATTGGCTGAGTGGGTAGATATGGATGCGGATGGAGCAGAAGAGAGAGCTACAGTGTTGGAGTCCTGAGAATGCGTGAGGCTAGAAGACTGCAATAGTGTGAGAGGCACAGGAGTGTTGCACCAGTGCAAGATGGCATAGAGAAGTGTGCAATGGTGTGAGATGGAGGGAGTTGTTACAACAACACAGAGGTTAGACAGGGAGCACTTGTCAGCGGCAGAGGGAGCTTCAGTATCAGAGGGTGTTTCTAACCCAATAGGGAGGTTAGTTGGGAGATCAGTTACTTACTTCTCAGTAACTGAGTTGCGGTGCAGCAGTGGAAAACACGATGCAACATGATGAGAGGAGGTGCAATGCAGAAACAGTGTTGGGTGAAAGGACAAGCAACAACACGGATGTAGCAGAAGGAATTAGTGGGATTGATGCAGTCAGAGATCAAAGTGACAGAGGCCAGAGCAGTCAGATACTGAAGAGCGCAAAGAAGGATTGACAATAGTGCAGAAAGGCAGAGTCAGCAGAAGCGTAGAGTTTTTAGTCGATAGAGGTAATAGCAGTCAGATACTTTGATGATAGATGCATCATACTAATTCAGGTTGGATGTTTTTTTTTGTTTCTGGAGTTGTTGGAGCAACAACACAAGAGAAATGTTGCATGCAAAACATTCCAAAGGTTCAGGATCGGGATCGAGTTGAATTCCTTTCTTATTGAGAGGGATTGTCGAGAATAGCAACAAGAAATGCAAGAAATAACATTCAAAATATTTCAATTTTAATTTGTCCTCGAATTAAAATTAAGAATTAAAATTTCAATTTAGTCTCACGAGCTGCTTGGAAAATAATTAATTAATTCATTATGGATTAATTAGTTGGAGAGATTCAAGCTAGAAGTCTTTGTGAAGTCATGCAATAATTATCCCTTAAATTAAGGAGATTATCCCTTAATTAACGAGATAAGGATGAGTTGTAATTAGTTAGCTCAGTTTACTGAGTTAAGTCTAGTTAGATTAGTTCCAGACTATTTGAGGAAATAATTGTTGGTTCAGTGAGTTAATGCATGCATGCATCCGACTAGTGTACTCCAGATAACAGAAGATTCTCTCATAAATAACTCATGCATGTCTATTCAGAGAAAGACCCAGTTGAGATTAAAGACACGGACATAGTACTATTAGTTGCATGAGTTTTCTTGTAAAGGAAAATTATCCATGCAAAAGGAATAAGGTTCCTTGAGGATTGCACAGTTTTACAGTGTGTGAGATCAGTGTGAGAGATTAGTGTTACACTTGGTAATAGTATGATCACTTAGGAGAAACAACGCAAGGAAATAGCAGGCTTGGAGGGTAGAGGAGAAGATTTTTGAGAAGCCTTGTTTGCCTGTGAGCATCCAGGAGGATTGTTTTGACAGCTGGCTAGCTGCGAAAGCTAAATCTTTGTGTAATCTTGATGTATTTCCACCTTGTATGATAATACAAATAGTGGGGTTTTTCGCTAAGACTTTCCCCTGAGTATTTTTCTATGTTTCATGTGCATTTATTCATCTTCTTATGGTTATGTGTTTAACTCTTGTTCAGCTCGATCTTTAGCTTCCGCAAGTTTCATAGTAGAAGTATATTATAGTACTTTTCTTTGGTATATTGCATTATCGATTTAATCTACAATCAAATTTTCTACACAGATCTCAGAGGTAGATTTGTAGAGAATTTGCAGGAAATTCAGCATGGTATCGAAGATGAGTTTATCAGAGCAGTGAATAGTATACGGAGAAGAGAATTCGAAGTTTGAAGTTCGGGGTTGTAGCTGCAAACCAAATTCATATCATACTTGAAAAAAAAAAAGATGGGTCATTATGCGACTAATTTCCCATCGAATAAGTCCAAAAAGGGATCCCCGGAAGGATCGGAAGATGAGGCATTAACCTCTTAGTTCAAAATGGACTTCACCCTCATCGCATGCATGGTGTCATCGATTGATGGGTTGTGGTTGGTATATTGACAGAGGAGCCTCATTCCATATGACTAGCGATAAAAATTTATTCAGTGCCTTGGAGGAGAAAGACCTCAAGATGCGCATAGAAATGGGTGACGACGAAAGTTTTAGTGTTTCAAGAATGGGCACGGTTTCTTTTCAGAGTGAGCATGTAGATCTTATCACCTTGACAGATGTGACGTATGTGCCTGGACTAAAGTAGAACTTGGTATCGATCACGATGTTGGAGGACAAAGGCTACGATGTTGTCTTTAGTAAGTGAAAGGTTTTCCTTAGGCACATCACCACGAGACAGGTGAAACATATCGGTTCACGAGTCAAGAATCTGTATGCTCTTGAAGTTCAATATGCATGCAAAGTCTTGAGGAGCAAGACAAATGTTAGAGACTTGGTGGTTGAGAGGGAGAGTAAATTACCCCTCAACATGTAGTCTCAGAAGATGTCTCAGACAATTGTGGAGGAGCAACAATTGGAGAAGTGGGAAGAGGGATCACATGTAGCCATACCTCCGGGTGTGAGGTGGGGTGATGTCAAGTGATAGTCCTAAGAATGATGAAATAGAGACAAGATCCTTGAGGTACCCAATGTCTTTGATTAGACCTTGCTACGGGAGCCCCAGCGAGGAGTAGCATGGGTAGATATGGATGCGGATGGAGCATAAGAGAGGGCTACAATGCAGGAGTCCTAAGACTGCGCGAGGCTAGCAGGCTGCAATAGTGTGAGAGTTACAGGAGTGTTGCACCAGTGCAGGATGGCACAGAGAGGTGTGTAGTTGTGCGAGATGTAGGGAGTTGCTGCAGCAACGCAGAGGTTAGAGAGGGAGCACTTGTCAGCGGTAGAGGGAGCTTCAGTATTAGAGGGTGTTTCTAGCCCAACAAGGAGGTCAGTTGGGAGATCAATTACCTACTTCTCAGTAACTGAGTTGTGGTGCAGTAGTGGGCAGCATGATGCAACATGATGAGAGGAGGTGCAATGCAGATGCAGTGCTGGGAGAAAGGACAAGCAACAACATGGATTTAGCAGGAGGAATTAGTTGGATTGATGCAGTCAGAGATCAAAGTGATAGAGGCTAGAGCAGTCAGATACTGAAGAGCGCAGAGAAAGACTCGCAATAGTGTAGAAAGGCAGAGTCAACAAAAGTGTAGAGTTTCAGTCGATAGAGGCAATAGCAATCAGATACTTTGATGACAGATGCATCATACTCATTCAGATTAGATGCTTTTTTTGTTTCTAGAGTTGCTGGAGCAACAACACAAGAGAAATGTTGCATGCAAAACATTCCAAAGGTTCAGGATCGAGATCAAGTTGAATTCCTTTCTTGTTGAGAGGGAGTGTTGAGAATAGCAACAAGAAATGCTAAAAATAGCATTCAGAATATTTCAATTTTAATTCGCCCTTGAATTGAAATTGAGAATTAAAATTCTAATTTAGTTTCACCACCTGCTTGGAAAATAATTAATTAATTCATTATGGATTAATTATTTGGAGAAATTCAAGTTAGAAGTCTTTGTGAAGTCACGCAACAGTTACCACTTAAATTAAGGAGATTATCTCTTAATTAAGGAGATAAGGATGAGTTGTAATTAGTTAGCTCAGTTTACTGATTTAAGTCCAATTAGATCAGTTTCAGACTGTTTGAGGAACTAATTGTGGGTTCAGTGAGTTAATGCATGCATGCTTCCAACTAGTGTACTCCATATAACTTAAGATTCTCTCATAAATAACTCATGCATGTCTATTCAGAGAAAGACCTAGTTGAGATTAAAGATAGGGACATAGTACTATCAGTTGCATGAGTTTTCCTATAAATGAAAATCATCCATGCAAAAGAAATAAGGTTCCTTGAGCATTGCACAGTTTTATAGGGTGTGAGATTAGTGTGAGAGATTAATGTTACACTTGGTAACAGTAGGATCACTTAGGAGAAGCAACGCAAGGAAATAAGAGGCTTGGAGGGTAGAGGAGAAGATTTGTGAGAGGCCTTGTTTGCTTATGAGCATCCAGGAGGATTGTTCTGAGAGCTGGCTAGCTGTGAGAGCTAAAGCTTTGTGCAATATTGATGTATTTCCACCTTGTATGATAATACAGATAGTGGGGTTTTGGGCTGAGACTTTCCCTTGAGTATTTTTCTGTGTTTCATGTGCATTTATTCATCTTCTTATGGTTATATGTGTTCAGCTCTGATTCAGCTCGATCTTTAAGCTTCCGTAAGTTTTATAGTAGAAGTAGATTATAGTATTTTGCTTTGGTATATTGCATTATCGAGTTAATCTACAATCAAATTTTCTACACAGATCTTGGAGGTAGATTTGTAGAGAATTTACAAGAAATTCTCCATGGTATTGAAGCTGAGTTTATCGGAGCAGTGAACAGTATATGGAGAAGAGAATTCGAAGTTTGAAGTTCGGTGTTGCAACTACAAATCGAATTCATATCATACTTAAAAAAGAAAAAGAAAAAAAAGATGTGTTATTATGCGACTAATTTCCCACCAAAGAAGTCCAAAAAGGGATCCTCGGAAGGATCGGAAGGTGAGGCATTAGCCTCTTAGTTCAAAATGGACTTCACCCTCATCACATGCATGGTGTCATTGATTGATGGGTTGTGGTTGGCATATTGACAGTGGATCCTCTTTCCACATGACTGGCGATAAAAATTTATTCAGTGCCTGGGAGGAGAAAGGCCTCAAGATGCGCATAGAGATGGGTGACAACGAAAGGTTTAGTGTTTCAGGAATGGGTAGAGTTTCTTTTCAGAGGGAGCATGGAGCTCTTATCAGCTTGACAGATGTGAAGTATGTGCCTGGACTGAAGTAGAACTTGGTATCGGTCACGATGTTGGAGGACAAAGGCTACGATGTTGTCTTCAGTAAGTGAAAGGTTTTCCTTAAACACATCACCATGAGACAGGTGAAACATATCGGTTCATGAGTCAAGAGCTTGTATGCTCATGAAGTTCAAGATGCATGCAAACCCTTAAGGAGCAAGGAAAATGTTAGAGACTTGGTGGTTGAGAGGGAGAGTAAATTACCTCTGAACATGCAGTCCCAGAATGTCTCAGACAATTGTGGAGGAGCCACAATTGGAAAAGTGGGTAGAGGGATCACATGCAGCCATACCTTCAGGTGTGAGGTGGGGCAATGTGAAATGATAATCCCAAGAAGGCTGAAATAGGGGCAAGATGCTTGAGGTACCCAACCTCTTTGATTAGACCTTTCTACGGGAGCCTCGATGAGGAGTAGCAAGATTGGTTGAGTGGGTAGAGATGGATGCGTATGGAGCGGAAGAGAGAGCTACATTGCAGGAGTCCTAAGACTGCGCGATGCTAGCAGATTGTAGTAGTGTGAGAGGCACAAGAGTGTTGCACCAATGCAGAATGGCACAAGGAAGTGTGCAATGGTGCAAGATGTAGGGAGTTGTTGCATCAGCACAAAGGTCAGAGACGGAGCACTTTTCATCTGCAAAGGTAGCTTCAACATCAGACAGTGTTTCTAGCCCAACATGGAGGTCGGTTGGGAGATCAGTTACTTACTTCTCAGTAACTAAATTGTAGTGTAATAGTGGGAAGCATGATGTAACATGATGAGAGGAGGTGCAGTGCAGGTGTAGCATTGGGAGAAAGGACTAGCAGCAGCACGGATGTAGCAGGAGGAATTAGTGGGATTGATGAATTCAAAGATCAAAGTGACAGAGGCTAGAGAATTATGATACTGAAGAGCACAGAAAAGGACTTACAATAGTGCAGAAAGTCAGAGTCAGTAGAAGCGCAGAGTTTTTAGTCGATAGAGGCAATAATAGTCAGAGACTTTGATGATAGATGCATCATACTGATTCAGGTTGGATGTTTTTTTTTGTTTCTGGAGTTGCTAGAGCAAGAACACTAGAGAGAAGTGTTGCATGTAAAACATTCTAAATGTTCAGGATCAGGATCGAGTTGAATTCCTTTCTTATTGAGAGGGAGTGTTAAGAATAGCAACAAGAAATGCTAAAAATAGCATTCAGAATATTCCAATTGTAATTTGTCTTTGAATTAAAATTGAGAATAAAAATTCAAATTTAGTCTCACGAGCTGCTTGGAAAATAATTAATTAATTCATTATGGATTAATTAGTTGGAGAAATACAAGCTAAATGTATTTGCGAAGTCATGAAACAGTTATCTTTTAAATTAAGGATATTATCCCTTAATTAAGGGGATAAGGATGAGTTGTAATTAGTTAGCTCAATTTACTGAGTTAAGTCTAGTTAGAGTAGTTCCAAAATGTTTGAAGAACTAGTTGTGAGTTCAGTCAGTTAATGCATTCGTGCATCCAACTAGTGTACTCCAGATAACTAAAGATTCTCTCATAAATAACTCATGCATGTATATTCAGAGAAAGATCTAGTTGATATTAAAGACAGGGACAGAGTACTATCGGTTGCATGAGCTTTCCTATAAAGGAAACTGATCCATGGAGAATGAATAAGGTTCCTTGAGGATTGTGCAGTTTTAGAGGGTGTGAGATTAGTGTTACACTTGGTAAAAGTATGATCACCCAGGATAAATAATGCAAGGAAGTAGGAGGCTTGGAGGGCAGTGGAGAAGGTTTGTGAGAAGCCTTGTTTACCTGTGAACATCCAAGAGGATTGTACTGAGAGTTGGCTAGCTGTGAGAGCTAAAGCTTTGTGTAATCTTGATGTATTTCCACCTTGTATAATAATACATATATTGGGGTTTTTAGCTGAGGCTTTCCCCTGAGTATTTTTCTGCGTTTCATGTGCATTGATTCATCTTCTTATGGATATATTTGTTCAACTCTGATTCAGCTCGATCTTTAAGCTTCCACAAGTTTGATAGTAGAAGTAGATTATAGTATTTTGCTTTGTTATATTCCATTATCGAGTTAATCTATAGTCAAATTTTCGACAGAGATGTCAGAGGTAGATTTGTAGAGAATTTGCAGGAAATTCTACATGGTATTGGACCTGAGTTTATCGGAGTAGTGAACAGTTTACGAAGAAGAGAATTTGAAGTTTAAATTTCGGGGTTGCAGGTGCAAATCAAATTCATATCATACTTAAAAAGAAAACAAGATGGGTCATTATGCGACTAATTTCCCATCAAAGAAGTCCAAGAAGGGATCCTTGGAAGGATCAGACGGTGAGGTATTAGCCTCTTAGTTCGAATGGACTTCACCCTCATCGCATGCATGGTGTCATCGATGATGGGTTGTCGTTGGTATATTGATAGTGGAGCCTCATTCCACATGACCGCAGATAAAAGTTTATTTAGTGCCTTGGAGGAAAAAGACCTCAAGATGCGCATAGATATGGGTGACAACGAAAGATTTAGTGTTTGAGGAATGGACACGGTTTATTTTTAGAGGGAGCATGGAGCTCCTATCACTTTGATAGATGTGAAGTATGTGCCTGGAATAAAGAAGAACTTGGTATCAGTCGCGATGTCGAAGGACAAAGGCTACAATGTTGTCTTCAGTAAGGGAAAGGTTTTCTTTAGACACATCACCACGAGACAGGTGAAAAGACTAGTTCACTAGTCAAGAACCTGTATGCTCTTGAGGTTCAAGATGAATGCAAAGCCTTGAGGAGTAAGGAAAATTTTAGAGACTTGGTGGTTGAGAGGGAGAGTAAATTACCTCTCAACATGCAGTCCCAGAAGATATCTCAGACAATTTTGGAGGAGCCATAATTGGAGAAGTGGGCAGAGGGATCACATGCAGCCATACCTCTAGGTGTGAGGTGGGGCGATGTGAAATGATAGTCCCAAGAAGGCTGAAATAGGGGAAAGATCCTTGAGGTACCCAACCTCTTTGATTAGACCTTGCTATGGGAACCCCGACGAGGAGTAGCAGGTCTGGAAAAGTGGGTAGAGACAGATGCGGATGGAGTGGAAGAGAGAGCTATAGTGCAGGAGTCTGGAGACTGTGTGAGGCTAGCAAGTTGCAACAGTGTGAGAGGCACAGGAGTGTTGCAGTAGTGCAGGATAGCACATAGAGGTGTGCAATGGTGTGAGATGTAGGGAGTTGTTGCAGTAGTATAGAGGTCAGAGAGGGAGCACTTGTCAGCGACAGAGGGAGCATCAACATCAGAGAGTGTTTCTAGCCCAATAGGGAGGTCAGTTGGGAGATTAGTTACTTACTTCTCAATAACTAAGTTGCACTGCAGCAGTGGGAAACATGATGCAACATGATGAGAGGAGGTGCAGTGCGGATGCAGCGCTGGGAGAAAGGACCAGTAGCATCACAGATGTAGCAGGAGGAATCAATGGGATTGATGTAGTCAGAGATCAAAGTGACAGAGGCTAGAGTAGTCAGATACTGAAGAGTGCAGAGAATGACTGACAATAGTGAAAAAAGGCAGAGTCAGCAGAAGCATAGAGTTTTCAGTCAATAGAGGCAATAACAATTAGAGACTTTGATGGCAGATGCTTCATACTGATTCAGGTTGGTTTTTTTTTTTTGTTTCTGGAGTTGCTGGAGCAACAATACTAGAGAGAAGTGTTGCATGCAAAACATTCCAAAGGTTCGGGATCAAGATCAAGTTGAATTCCTTTCTTCTTGAGAGGGAGTGTTAAGAATAGCAAAAAGAAATGCTAAAAATAGAAATTATAAAAATAGCATTCAGAATATTCCAATTTTAATTTGTCCTTGAATTAAAATTCGAATTTAGTCTCACGAGCTGCTTCGAAAATAATTAATTAATTCATTATAGATTAATTAGTTGGAGAAATTCAAGATAGAAGTCTCTGTGAAGGCATGCAATAGTTATCCCTTAAATTAAGGAGATTATCCCTTAATTAAGAAGATAAGGATGAGTTGTAATTAGTTAGTTCAGTTTAATGAGTTAAGTCCAGTTAGATTAGGTCCAAACTGTTTGAGGAACTAATTGTGAGTTCAGTCAGTTAATGCATGCATGCATCTAACTAGTGTACTCCAGATAACTGAAGATTCTATCATGAATAACTCATGCATTTCTATTTAGAGAAAGAGAAAGTCCTAGTTGAGATTAAGGACAGGGACAGAGTACTATTAGTTGCATGAGTTTTCTGTAAAGGAAACTCATCCATGTAAAAGGAATAAGGTTCCTTGATGATTGTGCATTTTTAAAGGGTGTGAGATGAATGTGAGAGATCGGTGTTACACTTGATAGCAGTGGGATCAACCAAGAGAAATAGTGCAAGGAAATAGGAGGCTTAGATGGCAGAGGAGAAGGTTTGTGAGAAGCCTTGTTTGCTTCTGAGCATCGAGGAGGATTGTATTGAGAGCTGGCTAGCTGTTAGAACTAAATCTTTGTGTAATCTTGATGTATTTCCACCTTATATGATAATACAGATAGTGGGGTTTTTGGTTGAGGCTTTCCTCTAAGTATGTTTCTGTGTTTCATGTGCATTTATTCATCTTCTTATCGCTATATGTGTTCAGCTCTGATTCAGCTCGATCTTCAAGCTTTCGCTTGTTTGATAGTATAAGTAGATTATAGTATTTTGCTTTGTTATATTGCATTATTGAGTTAATCTATAGTCAGATTTTCTACACAGATCTCAAGGGTAGATTTGTAGAGAATTTGCAGGAAATTCTACATGGTATCGGAGCAGTGAATAATATACGGAGAATAGAATTCAAAGATTGAAGTTCGGGGTTGCAGGTGCAAATTGAATTTATATCATACTTAAAGAAAAAAATGAGATGGGTCATTATGCAACTAATTTCCCATCGAAGAAGTCAAATAAGGGATCCTCAGAAGGATCAGAAGGTGAGGCATTAGCCTCTCAGTTCAAAATGGACTTCACCCTCATCGCATGCATGGTGTCATCAATGATGGGTTGTGGTTGGTATATTGAAAGTGAAGCCTCATTCCACATGACTGATGATAAAAGTTTATTCAGTGCCTTGGAGGAGAAAGACCTCAAGATGCACATAGAGATGGGTGACGATGAAATGTTTAGTGTTTCAGGAATGCGCATGGTTTCTTTTCAGAGGGAGCATGGAGTTCCTACCACCTTGACAGATGTGAAGTATGTTCCTTGGTATCACTTGCGATGTTGGACGAAAAAGGCTACGATTTTGTCTTCAGTAAGGGAAAGGTTTTCCTGAGACACATCACCACGAGACAGGTGAAACATATCGATTCATGAGTCAAGGACCTGTATACTCTTGAGGTTCAAGATGTATGCAAAGCCTTGAGGAGCAAGGCAAATGTTAGAGTCTTAGTGGTTGAGAGGGAGAGTAAATTACCTCTCAACATGTAGTCTCAAAAGATGTCTCAGACAATTGTGGAGGAGCCACAATTGGAGAAGTGGGCAGAGGGATCACATGTAGCCATACTTCCAGGTGTGAGGTGGGGCAATGTGAAGTGATAGTCCCAGGAAGGCTGAAATAGGGGCAAGATCCTTGAGGTAGCCATCCTCTTTGATTAGACCTTGCTATGGGAGCACCGACGAGGAGTAGTAGGACTGGCTGAGTGGGTAGAGACGGATGCAGATGGAGCGAAAGAGAGAGCTACAGTGCAAGAGTCCTGAGACTGCGCGAGGCTAGCAGGTTGTAGTAGTGTGAGAGGCACAGGAGTGTTGCACCAGTGCAGGATGGCACAGAGAGGTGTGCAATGGTGCGATATATAGGGAGTTGTTGCACCAGCGCAAAGGTCAGAGAGGGAGCACTTGTCAACGGTAGAGGGAGCTTCAACATTAGAGAGTGTTTCTCTCCCAACAGGGAGGTCAGTTGGGAGATAAGTTACTTACTTCTCAGTAACTAATTTGCAGTGCAGCAGTGGACAACACAATGCAATATGATAAGAGGAGGTGCAGCGCAGATGCAATGCTGGGAGAAAAGACCAGCAGAAACACAGATGTATAGTAGGAATCAGTGGGATTAATGTAGTCAAAGATCAAAATTACAGAGGCTAGAGAAGTCAGATACTGAAGAGCACAGAGAAGGACTTACAACAGTGCAGAAAGGCAGAGTCAGCGGAAGCATAGAGTTTTCAATCGATAGAGGCAATAGTAATCAAAGACTTTAATGACAAATGCATCATACTGATTCAGGTTGGATGTTTTCTTTGTTTCTGGATTTGCTGGAGAAACAACACTAGAGAGAAGTGTTGAAAGCTAAACATTCCAGAGGTTCAGGATCGGGATCGAGTTGAATTCCTTTCTTGTTGAGACAGAGTGTTGAGGATAACAACTAGAAATTCTAAAAATAGCATTTAGAATATTCCAATTTTAATTTGTCCTTAAACTAAAATTGAGAATTAAAAATCGAATTTAGTCTCACCAGCTACTTGGAAAATAATTAACTAACTAATTATGGATTAATTAGTTGGAGAAATTCAAGCTAGAAGTCTTTGTGAAGTCATGCAATAGTTATCCCTTAAATTAAGTAGATTATCCCTTAATTAAGGAGATATGGATGATTTGTAATTAGTTAGCTCGATTTACTGAGTAAAGTCCAGTTAGATTAGTTCCAAACTATTTGAGGAACTAATTGTCAGTTTAGTTAGTTAATGCATGCATGCATCCAACTAGTGTACTCGAGATAACTGAAGATTCTCTCATAAATAACTCATTCATGTCTATTCATAGAAAGGCCCAGTTGAGATTAAAGACAGGGATAGAGTACTATCAGTTGCATGAGTTTTCCTATAAAGGAAATTCATCCATGCAGAACGAATAAGGTTCCTTGAGGATTGCACAGTTTTACAGGGTGTGAGATCAGTGTGAGAGATCAATGTTACACTTGGTAATAGTAGGATCACTTAGGAGAAACAACGCAAGGAAATAGGAGGCTTGGAGAATAGAGGAGAAGCTTTGTGAGAAGCTTTGTTTGCCTGTGAGCATCCAGGAGGATTTTACTGAGAGCTGGCTAGCTGTGAGAGCTAAAACTTTGTGTAATCTTAATGTGTTTCCACCTTGTATGATAATACAGATAGTGGAGTTTTTAGCTGAGGTTTTCCCCTGAGTATTTCTCTATGTTTCATGTGCATTGATTCACCTTCTTATGGTTATATGTGTTCATATTTGATTCAGCATGATCTTTAAGCTTTCGCAAGTTTGACAGTAGAAGCAGATTATAGTATTCTGCTTTGGTATATTGCATTATTGAGCTAATCTACAGTCAGATTTTCTACATAGATCTTAGAGGTAGATTTGTAGAGAATTTGCAGGAAATTCTACATGGTATCGAAGCTGATTTTATCGGAGCAGTGAAGAATATATGGAGAAGAGAATTCGAGTTTTGAAGTTCGGGGTTGCAGGTGCAAATCGAATTCATATCATACTTACAAAAAAAAATGAGATGGGTCATTATGCAACTAATTTCCCATTCGATAAGTCCAAGAAGGGATCATTGGAAGGATCGGAAGGTCATGGATTAGCCTCTCAGTTCGAAATGTACTTCACCCTCATCGCATGCACAATGTCATCGATGATGGGTTGTGATTGGTATATTGACAATGGAGCCTCATTCCACATGACTGGCGATAAAATTTTATTCAATGCCTTGGAGGAGAAATACCTCAAGATGCGCATAGAGATGGGTGACGACGAAAGGTTTAGTGTTTCAGAAATGGGCATAGTTTCTTTTCAGAGGGAGCATTGAGGTCCTATCACCTTGACAGATTTGAAGTATGTGCCTGAACTGAAGAAGAACATGGTATCTGTCGCGGTGTTGGAGGACAAAGGATACGATTTCGTCTTCAGTAAGGGAAAGGTTTTCCTTAAACACATCACCACAAGACAGGTGAAACAGATCAGTTCACGACTCAAGAACTTGTATTCTCTTGAGGTTCAAGATGCATGCAAAGCCTTGAGGAGTAAGGCAAATGTTAGAGACTTGGTGATTGAGAGGGAGAGTAAATTACCTCTCAACATGTAGTCTCAAAAGATGTCTCAGACAATTATGGAGGAGCCACAATTGGAGAAGTGGGCAGAGGGATCACATGCAGCCATACCTCGAGGTGTGAGGTGGGGCGACGTGAAGTGATAGTCCCAAGAAGGCTGAAATAGGGGCAAGATCCTTGATGTACCCAGAATCTTTTATTAGACCTTGCTACGGGAGCCCTGACAAGGAGTAGCAGGACTGGCTGAGTGGGTAGCGACGGATGCGGAAGGAGTGGAAGAGAGAGCTACAGTGCAGGAGTTCTGAGACTCCGCGAGTCTAGTATGTTGTAGCAGTGTGAGAGGCACAAGAGTGTTGCACTAGTGCATGATGGTACAGAGAGGTGTGCAATGGTGCAATATGCAGGGAGTTGTTGCAGCAGCACAGAGGTCAGAGAGGGAGCCTTGTAAACGTCAGAAGGATCTTCAACATCAGAGGGTGTTTCGAGCCCAACAGGGAGGTCAGTTGGGAGATCAGTTACTTACTTCTCAGTAACCAAGTTGCAGTGCAGCCGTGGGAAGCACGTTGCAACATGATGAGAGGACGTGCAGTGCGGATGTAGTGTTGGGAGAAAGGACCAGCAACAGCGCAAATGTAGCAGGAGGAATCAGTGTGATTGATGTAGTCAATGATCAAAGTGACATAGGCTAGAGCAGTCAAATACTGAAGAGCGGAGAGAAGGATTGACAATAGTGCAGAAACATAGAGTCAGTAGAAGCGCAAAGGTTTTAGTTGACATAGGCAATAACAGTCAGGGACTTTGATGACAGATGCATCATACTTATTTAGGTTGGATGTTTTTTTTTTGTTTCTGGAGTTGCTGAAGAAACAACACTAGAGAGAAGTGTTTCATGCAAAACATTCCAAAGGTTCAGGATCGAGATCGATTTGAATTCCTTTCTTGTTGAGAGGGAGCGTTGAGAATAGCAACTAGAAATGCTAAAATAATATTCAGAATATTCCAATTTTAATTTTTCCTTGAATTAAAATTCGAATTTAGTCTCACCAACTACTTGGAAAATAATTAATTAATTCATTATGGATTAATTAGTTGGAGAAATTCAAGCTAGAAGTCTTAGTGATGTCAAGCAATAGTTGTCCATTAATTATGCAGATTATCCCTTAATTAAGGAGATAAGGATGAGTTGTAATTAGTTAGCTTATTTCACTGAGTTAAGTTCAGTTAGATTAGTTCCAAACTGTTTGGGGAACTAATTGTGAGTTCAGTGAGTTAATGTGTGCATGCATCCAACTAGTGTACTCCAGATAACTGAAGATTCTCTAATAAATAACTCATGAATGTCTATTTATAGAAAGGCCCCAATTGAGATTAAAGACAAGAACATAGTACTATCGGTTGCATGAGTTTTCCTATAAAGGAAACTCATCCATGCGGAATGAATAAGGTTCCCTTAGGATTGCGTAGTTTTACAAGGTGTGAGATCAATATGAGAGATCAGTGTTACACTTGGTAACAGTAGGGTCACTTAGGAGAAACAACACAAGGAAATAGGAGGCTTGGAGGGCAGAGGAGAAGGTTTGTGAGAAGCCTTTTTTGTTGGTGAGCATCCAGGAGGATTGTACTGAGAGCTGGCTAGTGGTGAGAGCTAAAGTTTTGTGTAATCTTGATGTATTTCCACTTTGTATGATAATACAAATAGCGGAGTTTTTAGCTGAGCCTTTCTCCTGAGTATTTTTCTGTGTTTCATGTGCATTGATTCATCTTCTTATGGTTATATGTGTTCAGCTCTGATTCAGCTCGATATTTAAGCTTCCGCAAGTTTGATAGTGGAAGTAGATTATAGTATTTTGCTTTGGTATATTGCATTATCGAGTTAATCTATAGTCAGATTTTCTACATAGATCTCAGAGGTAGATTTGTAGAGAATTTACAGGAAATCATACATGGTATCGGAGCTGATTTTATTGGAGCAGTGAATAGTATACAGAGAAGAGAATTCGAAGTTTGAAGTTTGGGATTGCAGGTGAAAACCAAATTCATATCATACTTAAAAAATAAAAAATAAAACGAGATGGGTCATTATGCGACTAATTGCCCATTGAACAAGTCCAAGAAGGGATCCTCGAAAGGATCAAAAGGTGAGGCATTAGCCTCTCAGTTCAAAATGAACTTCACCCTCATTGCATGCATGGTGTCATTGATGATGGGTTGTCGTTGGTATATTGATAGTGGAGCCTCATTCCACATGACCAGTGATAAAAGTTTATTTAGTGCCTTCTAGGAGAAATACCTCAAAATGTGCATAAAGTGGGTGACGACGAAAGGTTTAGTGTTTCAGGAATGGGCACGGTTTCTTTTTAGAGGGAGCATTGAGCTCCTATCACCTTGACAGATGTGAAGTATGTCCTTGGACTGAAGAAGAACTTGGTATCAGTCACGATGTTGGAGGACAAAGGCTACGATGTTGTCTTCAGCAAGGGAAAGGTTTTCCTTAAACACATCACCACGAGATAGGTGAAACAGATTGGTTCACGAGTCAAGAACCTGTATGCTCTTGAGGTTCAAGATGTATGCAAAGCCTCGAGGAGCAAGGCAAATGTTAGAGAGTTGGTGGTTGAAAGGGAAAGTAAATTACCTCTCAACATGTAGTCCCAGAAGACGTCTCAGACAATTGTGGAGGAGCCACAATTGGAGAAGTGGGTAGAGGGATCACATGGAGCCATACCTCTAAGTGTGAGGTGGGGCGATGTGAAGTGATAGTCCCAAGAAGGCTGGAATAGGGGCAAGATCCTTGAGGTACCCAGCCTCTTTGATTAGACCTTGTTATGGGAGCCCCGACGAGGAGTGGCAAGACTGGCTGAGTGGGTAGAGATGGATGCGGATGGAGCAGAAGAGAGAGCTACAGTGCAGGAGTCTTGAGACTGCGCGAGACAAGTATGTTGCAGCAGTGTGAGAGGCACAAGAGTGTTGCAACAGTGTAGAATGGTACAGAGAGATGTGCAATGGTGTGAGATGTAGAGAGTTATTGCAGCATCATAGAGGTTAGAGAGGGAGCACTTGTCAGCGGCAGAGGCAGCTTCAACATCAGAGGGCGTTTCTAGCCCAACAGGGAGGTTAGTTTGGAGATTAGTTACTTACTTCTCAGTAACTGAGTTGCAGTGCAGTAGTGGGCAACACGATGCAACATGATGAGAGGAGGTGCAGTGTTGGGAGAAAGGACCAGCAGCGGCACAGATGTAGCAGGAGGAATTAGTGGGATTAATGAAGTTAGAGATCAAATTGACAGATGCTATAGCAGTCAGATATTGAAAAGTGTAGAGAAGGACCGACAACAGTGCAGAAAGGCAAAATCAACAAAAGCATAGAGTTTTCAGTCGACAGAGGCAACAACAGTCAGAGACCTTGATGACAGATGCATCATACTGATTCAAGTTGGATGTTTATTTTTGTTTCTGGATTTGCTGGAGCAACAACACTAGAGAGAAGTGTTGCATGCAAAACATTCCAAAGGTTCGGGATTGGGATCGAGTCGAATTCCTTTCTTGTTGAGAGGGAGTGTTGAGAACAGTGACAAGAAATGCTAAAAATAACATTGAAAATATTCCAATTTTAATTTTTCCTTGAATTAAAATTTGAATTTAGTCTCACCAGCTGCTTGGAAAATATTTAATTAATTCATTATGGATTAATTAGGTTGAGAAATTCAAGCTTGAAGTCTTTGTGAAGTCATGCAATGGTTATCCCTTAAATAAGGAGATTATCCCTTAATTAAGGAGATAAGGATGAGTTGTAATTAGTTAGCTCAGTTTACTGAGTTAAGTCCAGTTAGATTAGTTCCACATTGTTTGAGGAACTAATTGTGAGTTTAGTGAGTTAATTCATGCATGCATCCAACTAGTGTTCTCCGGATAACTGAAGATTCTCTAATAAATAACTCATGCATGTCTATTTATAGAAAGGCCCCAATCGAGATTAAAGACAAGAACAAAGTACTATCAGTTGCATGAGTTTTCCTATAAAGGAAACTCATCCATGGAGAACGAATAAGGTTCCCTTAGGATTGCGCTGTTTTACAAGGTGCGAGATCAGTATGAGAGATCAGTGTTACACTTGGTAACAGTATGATCACTTAGGCGAAGCAACAAAAGGAAATAGAAGGCATGGAGGGAAGAGGAGAAGGTTTGTGAGAAGCCTTATTTGCCTGTGAGCATCCAAGAGGATTGTACTGAGAGCTGGCTAGCTGTGAGAGATAAAGCTTTGTGTAATCTTGATGTATTTCCACCTTGTATGGTAATACAAATAGTGGAGTTTTTAAATGAGGCTTTCCCCTACGTATTTTTCTGTGTTTCATGTGCATTGATTCATCTTCTTATGGTTATATGTGTTCAACTATGATTCAGCTCGATCTTTAAACTTCCGCAAGTTTTGTAGTAGAAGTAGATTATAGTATTTTGCTTTGGTATATTGCATTATCAAGTTAATATACAGTAAGTTTTTCTACATAGATCTCAGAGGTAGGTTTGTAGAGAATTCGTAGGAAATTCTACATGGTATCAGAGTTGATTTTATCGGAGCAGTGAACAATATATAGAGAAGAGAATTAAAAGTTTGAAGTACGGGTTGCATGTGCAAATCAAATTCATATCATACTTTAAAAAAAAAATGAGATGGGTCATTATGCGACTAATTTCCCATCGAAGAAGTCCAAGAAGGGATCCTCGAAAGGATCGAAAGGTGAGGCATTAGCCTCTTAGTTCGAAATGGACTTCACCCTCATCGTATGCATGGTGTCATTGATGATGGGTTGTCTTTGGTATATTGACAATGGAGCCTTATTCCACATGATCAGAGATAAAAGTTATTCAGTGCCTTGGAGTAGAAAGACCTCAAAATGCGCATAGAGATGGGTGACGACGAAAAGGTTAAGTGTTTCAGGAATGGGCACAGTTTCTTTTTAGAGGGAGCATGGAGCTCTTATCACCTTGACAGATGTGAAGTATGTGCCTCGACTGAAGAAGAACTTGGTATCGGTCACGATGTTGGAGGACAAAGGTTACGATGTTGTCTTCAGTAAGGGAAAGGTTTTCCTTAGACACATCACCACGAGACAAGTGAAACAGATCGGTTCACGAGTCAAGAACCTGTATGCTCTTGAGGTTCAAGATGCATGCAAAGCCTTGAGGAGCAAAGCCAATGTTAGAGACTTGGTGGTTGAGAGGGAGCGTAAATTACCTCTCAACATGTAGTTCCAGAAGATGTCTGAGATAATTGTTGAGGAGCCACAATTAGAGAAGTGGGCAGAGAGATCACATGCAGCCATACCATTTGGTGTGAGGTGGGGCGATGTGAAGTGATAGTCCCAAGAAGGCTGAAATATGGGCAAGATCCTTGAGGTACCCAACCTCTTTGATTAGACCTTGCTACGAGAGCCCTGATGAGGTGTAGCATAACTGACTGAGTGGGTAAAGACGGATGTGGATGGAGCGGAAGAGAGAGCTACAGTGCAGGAGTCCTGAGACTATGCGAGGCTAGCAGGCTGCAGCAGTGTGAGAGGCATAGGAGTGTTGCACCAGTGCTGGATGGCACAAAGAGGTGTCCAATAGTGCGAGATGCAAGGAGTTGTTGCAACAACGTAGAAGTTAGAGAGAGAGCACTTGTGAACGACAAAGGGAGCTTTAGCATCAGAGGGTGTTTCTATCGCAACAAGGAGGTTAGTTACTTACTTCTAATAATTGAGTTGCAGTGCAGCAGTGGGCAGCACGATGCAACATGATGAGAGGAGGTGCAGTGCGGATGCAGTGCTAGAAGAAGGGACCAGCAACAGCTCGAATGTAGGAGGAGTCAGTGGGACTGATGCAGTCAAAGATCAAAGTGACAGAGGCTAGAGCAGTCAGATACTAAGAGCGCAGAGAAGGACTGACCGCGGTGCAAAAAGACAGAGTCAGCAGAAGCGCAAAGTTTTCAGTCGACAGAGGCAATAGGAGTCAGAGACTTCGATGACATATGATTCATATTGATTCAAGTTGGATGTTTTTTTTTTGTTTCTGGAGTCAAATTCCAAAATATTTCCTAAATTTATATTTTAATTAAGTTCCATAACAAATAACACATTCTCTGCTTACTTACAAATCCCAACCGTAGCAAAATATATTGCTACCAGCCCACTGATAGGAACAACGTTCTTACGATCATGATTTCTCAATTAACACAATGAAATCTTTGATCAATGATGCGTTATAAATGTTCAATATTACAGAAAAATTCGACCATACACACTGAAACACAAGGGGTATGTAATGGATTAAGCAGTGCTCGTTAGATGTCTGAAGTTGCAATCTACATCCGAATTTACAATAGACATTGAGGTAAGTTTATGAGATGGTAAAATTTGCAATAAACATAATGGACATAAACTTAAACCAATAAATCCAAGTTGCAATACTAAGAATGAGAGAGCACTGAATAGTCGCATGACGACACATTAATACCTACCTTGTCAGGGAAGAAGCCATTGTTATTTCAGGATTTCACGTTATGGTTTCGATTGATTATGACGTGAATATTATACTTTTCTTCATACTTTGTATTTAATGGTGATGGAGTTGCAAGCGAGAGAAAATAGTTTGCAATATAGTTGTAACCATGATGATACATCCTGCAATAAAAGCTATTACTACCCATGGATTTGAGAAAAACTTTTTCATTCCTTCAGCATACCAGATTTTATAGCTCCCATAGAATTTTATGACTTCATCAATAATAGCGTTGATTGGTCCATATTTACCCTGTTCCCTTCCAGCATTTTATCCCAGATATCGGCCACTTCTTGGTCAGTCCCTAAATGATGGTGGATTATCCCACCTTTTTTCACTCCCTAAGTGATGGTGGATTATCCCACCAAATTTCTCATGACACTTTGGACAAGTGTAATTCGGGTAGGAGGAATTGAGGACAACTATTTTTGTTGAAATTTGTGATTTTCTTTTAACAAATTTTGAAGAAATATCATTTAAATCATGTTTATGAAAATGGTAATGGATTCTGCACCATTAAAAATTTCTATAGCATCCAAAATTTTGAAATTTAACAACTTTAATCTAAATTTACAAAATCCCTACTAGAATTTATCAAAATATTACCAGAATTTTCATGATTTTAACAATAAAAAACAATATAATAAGACTATCCTTTACTTTACATTACTGTCATTTATATTCTTCCCTTTAACATATGAGGCTAGCTGTAAAATACGAGGTCATATGAATACAGATTTCAACCAGCCGTAAAAATCTGAAGTCATAGGATTCACATAGGTCACCCTTAAACACAAAAGGTAAACGCTAAATTATTATTAGTAATTTATTTATTTATTGAATTTTATATTTTTTCTAAAATCTACAATTAATATAAATTTCAATTTTTCGACCAGCAAACTATTCCCATTAATTATTTTATAAAATTTTAAAAAGTGCATATATTTTAACTTCATTATAAAAATTACTAAAGGTACATAATTTTATTAGGTTAAGTTTAAATTTATAATTTTCCAAAAGAAAATACATATACACGCTGATAACATAAATCCTAAACGCTCAAAATTCGATTGAAGTTTTGCATATAATGAATGCTACTCCCTCTTTTGTAAGGCCGCTCACTGTAACTCATGTTAGGCAAAACTACTCTTACATGGTTTTCCGATTCGAAGGATGGAGTAAAATTAACTATGGACTCTCCTCCATGTTCATTAGATGTACAAATAATTTCAAAAATTTTGCATAAATCAAACTCAAAGAATAAAGATGATATTTATAAATAGAAAAAAAAAATGTTGCAAATTTATAATGGCAATGTTATTAAAAAATGTGTTTATTTTTTTTTATTATAATGGTATTAAATAAAATAAATATATAATTGTGATAAATATTGTTTTTATATTTATTTTAATTTTTGATTTATTAAGAGTTTAGAGGGATTAAATTTTTTTACATTATAGAAAAGGTTTTCATTTTATGAGATTTAATTTCTGTGGAGACTTGATTAATCTCGTGTTAAAATGGATTTAGGTTGGTTTATATAAACAAATAAGATTGTTAGCTTTTAATTTGACCTTAAATACATAAACACATTATAAAAAGATAACAATGTTAAATGTTATTTATTCCAAGTTTAAAGTTGCTTATAATTTTAACACTAAATCATTCATCATATACATTGTTAATAATTGAAGAATAAACTTTATTAATAAACTAAGTAGCTCACAAGTGAGGAGCGAGCTCCACCTGTAGATATTCTCTGGGAGAACGTTCTACACACTTCATCTTACAGTGAAATATATATATAGTTTTCACACAAGTAGGGAAGTTAGAACAACTCCCTAAGAAATATGAATTAATTCCTAATCTAAGGCTTTAGGAACCGACTCTCTCCTATTTTACATACTCTCCATTATCTGCAACACTCCCCCTTAATGGAGAAAGGGGTTCACAAATATTCCTAACATTTTCCTAAACAATTCAAATTTGATTCTACCCAGAAGCTTCGTGAAAATATCAACAACATTGTCACATGTATTACAATAGTCAATATGAATTTCTTTTGACTTAACTTTCTTCCTCACAAAATGAAACTATGTATCTATGTGCTTTATGTTTTTATGAAATACTGTATTATTTACCAGTTTGATAGAGCTCCGTTGTCACATTTGATAATTGTTGCAACCTTCTATTCTTCCCCAACATCATGGAAAAGTCTCCTCAACCAAACTGCTTCACAATTTGTTGCACACATCACTTGATAGTCAGCTTATGCTAAAGGCAAGGATATTTTGTTTAGCTTTTTTCTGCTCCATGCAATGACCCCGCACCCAATGTTGAATGCATAACTTATTATGGATAGTTAATCATCTAGATTTCCGGCCCAATTAGAATCTAAAATCCCTATCAATATAACATCAAATGAATCAATATAAATAATACCAAAGTTTAAAGTTCCTTACACATACTTTAAAAAGCCTTTTGCTACACTCTAATGACTCCCAAAAAAAACTTTAACATGAATTGGCTCAATACGCTAACTGTTGTGCTCTCTAATATTCTCGGCGCCTACCACTGACAGTTCAGGCTATGTCACCTCCCGCAAATACGAAGCACTGTAATTATCTTGTTCCAACATCCATTTAGATGTAGAGGCTACCATCGATATTCACCCGACACTTTAGATCATAATGGCTGTCACACATTTTCCCTTAAGCCCCTCCAAGCATATAGATTGAAAAATTTTGAATTCTTCCACTGCTTCTCACACTCTACCCTGGTTGCTTCTCCAATCAGCCCCTTTGCTCTTCCACGGCTCATCCAATAATTTCTTCAAAGGGATCGGACAACGAACAATGCCTCAAACACTATGGCAGTTGCACTAAATGCATGTCATTGTCACTATGTGGTTAAATGCATGTTGTGGCTCACCAAAACAAGTCAAAAAATGCCCCTCACGCTCCAATGCCGTTCTTCTCACTAGCTCTGACTCCACACTTGAACATAGATTCACTAGCCATACACGTTGGCCGAACACAGATTTCCCACTATCTTCTCCGGGCAAAGATAGCCACATGTTTACCCACATCGCAGCCATTGGAGATCTCGATCACATGGGCACCAAGAGCATGGGGCTCTCACCTTATAACAATAGGGGCTTCGACTTATTTCTGGAACCAGCGGGTCTGCCATCCACAGCCAACGACGCTCTCTAAACTGTGGTTAACCAATGCTCTTTCAACAACACTCTTTCTAAAATCTATAATTAATATAAATTTCAATTTTTCCAACCGGAAAGCTATTCACATTAACTAATTTATAAAATTTAAAAAGACATATATTTTACCTTCATTATAAAAATGTACATATTTTTATTAGATTAAGTTTAAATTTATAATTTTCCAAAAAAAAATACATATACAAGCTGATAACATAAATCCTAAACGCATTCGATTGAAGTTTTACATATAATGAATGCAAACTCCGTCTTTTGTAAGGCCGTTCACTGTAATTCATGTTCGGCAAAACTACTCTTATATGGATTTCCAATTCAAAGGAAGGGGAAAAATTGACGATCGACTCTCCTCTATGATCACTAGATGTACAAATAATTTTGAAAATTTGTATAAATCAAACTAATAATAATATTGTTGTTGTTGTAGTAGTATTTGCATAAATCAAACTCAAAGAATAAAGTTGAATTTTATAAATAGAAAAAGAAAAGAAGTATTATAAATTTATAATGGTAAGAAAATGTGTTTATTTTTTTTATTATAATTTTGTTAAATAAAATAAATATATAATTGTGATAAATATTATTTGTATGTTTATTTAAATTTTTTATTTATTAAAGGTTTAGAGAGATTATTTTTTTTTTATTATAAAAAAGGTTTGTATCATATGAGATTTAATTTTTTGGGGGCTTGGTAGATTTGGGGTTAAGATAGATTTAGATAAGTTTATATAAACAAATAAAATTGTTAGTTTTTAATTTGACCATAAATACATAAACACATAAAAAAAGATAATTATGTTAAATGTCATTTATTTCAAGTTTGAAGTTGCTTATAAATTAACACTAAACCATTCATCATATACACTATTGTGGTTACTCTTTGCATAATTATTTAGCATTATAAACCTAATTTTCCACATGTATATTCTTTATACATGTGTGTGAACATTACCATGTAACCATCTAGACTCTCTATTGGATTGCTTAAGGCTCAAATAAATTATATACTTTACATCTAAAAGTAACATCTCTATCTTCTCTCTGGCTCTCCGCTCTCTCTCACTCTTTGTCATTCTCACCCTTCCTTCTTCTCTCTCCCTTTCTACGTCACCTCCCTCTGTCTTCCCCGTCCCACCCCACCGCACCCCACCCCAATCTTTCGCTCCTTTTGTCTTTCCTCCTCTCCTTTCTCCGTCACTCTCTCTCCATCTCTCCTTTGTCACTTCTTCTCTCTCCACATCTACTCCCCCTTCAAATCTTCTCTCTTTATCCTTCCCTCTCTCCTTCTTGCTTTAAAATATCTACAAATTACTTTTAGTAGTGGTGAAGATAGAAGGTTTAACAATATCTCAAAAGTAACAATATTTACAAGTTAATAATATCCATAGTGTTAGATTCAGCATTTGTATACTGCCATGACTTATCAAAACTCCTCTTTTATATCATATTAGTGTCCCATGTTGAAATTTTTATCATTCCACCTAGGTCCTCATGGAAAAATTTACTCACACTCTCCCCCAAAAAATCAATATTTTTTGGCCCACCTTCCTGTGTCTTACTGAGCATACATTCATTTTAAAAGCTCATTTCATCATGTCTTGTGTCAGTCAAGTCTACATGAAGTTTGGTTATTCAAGGTCCCATTAGGTCACTAGGTTTCTTTCCACCAAGGTCCAATAAAAACACCATTCAATGCATAAGGCCATCAAAAGCATAAGAGTGAAAGAAATAATATCCCTTTTTCATTTAAAGAGGATTTGCAAACATGTAACTATGGTTGCCAGAGCTCTAATTTTCATTCCAAAAGTATAAGTTTTGTTTCAGATTGTAATTTTATTTCAAAAAGAGAGATGTCATAATTTTATTTATTTATGTAATTTTATGTTTATCATATGTCATAAGTCACTATTCCTATCTATTCACTCAAACTCTATTGAGAATATCTTCCAAGCGAAATTGAAAAGTAAATATTGCCAAAACTCCAGCATCATCCACCTGCAAAGGAAAAAGTCAGAAAGGAAATTAGCAAAGAGGTCAAAAAGGTGAAATGAAACATCAGAAAGTGGGTTTTAAATTTAAAAGATCAAATTCACTTAGCTATAAAGACTTCTTGGCTTTAAACTTAGATTCATTTGCCCCTTACCACTGATTGAGCAAACCCCAAGAAGGCCCTTTTCATAGTTCTGGGCGAAAATCAACAAAACAGAGCAGGCGCTGCATGTTCTCTTCTGACACTGCACGTTCTCTTATGGCGTTGTGCGTTTACCTGGTGCTGCGCATTTTCTTAAGGTGTTGGGCATTCCCTTAAGTCGTTGTACATTTGATTGAGGTGTTGCGCACTCTCCATTGGCACTGTGCATTTCTCTAGGAAGGCTACATTCACCTCCTCAGCTCCTCCAAAATGCATTCAACCTCCAAACAAGTAAGTACCAGCCAAGGAATGTGTGTTTCCTCCTCCTTAAGTCACTCCCAAAGTGTTTAAAGGCTTAATTAGATATTTCGTGTTTATCCTATATCTAAACCCTAGATCTTCCCCAAAACTACCCTTGCACTCTCACTTCCTTTATACACTCCCCTACACCTTCCTTCCTTTACCCTAAATGTTTCTATCCCAAATACCCTCTAAACCCTTTGTCCTGAAACCCT